>LR812530.1:37042567-37642567 GCA_903798195.1 Danio kyathit
ATTGCTACATTCAGAATGTTCAGGGTTGCAAAACTTGGAAAGAAACTTAATAACAAAAAAACTGCTATACTTGTATACTAAGTTTGACCTCTTGAGGTTTGCGTCAAACATTTTCTGAAGGTTAAGCACCTTCTTTCACTGAACATTCGTTGAAACGATTTTTGTACCCTATTTGTGGAGGTATCTTTGCCAGCTGTCTTTGCCATCAACATTTTAAGACTAGTATCCAGATAAAATGATGGATATACTTGTCAGTTGTCACTGTATAATGACATAGCTCTGACTTGGAGGAAGAAATGATGGTTTAGGTACCAATGATTGCGGACACTCTGTCACTGCTTATCCGTCTTTTTCCTTTTCTCTCTGTATCTCTCTCTCACACACACACACACACACTCAGACACACACTATCCCTCCAGCAGTTGAGGAAAGAGTCGACTCTGGGCCGTCTGAGAGCCCTGGAACCCTATGAATAATGCACCATTGTTATCACGCTGCAGCCGGTCCCTTTTTACAATGAAACGGTCTTAAAGCATGAAAGATTTACCAGCTTGTCTCCATTAAAGAGGTGGCCACGGCCCTGCCGGCGACTCTCCACGCCCGGGAATCACCTTTAATAAGAACCGGGGGCCGTAGAGAGCGAGATGGAAGAGGAAGGTGAAAGAGCGAGAGAGGCTCAGACAGAATGGAGAGAGAGGAAAGATGTTGAGCGAGAGAGATGGAGGTACAAAAGCAGTGTTCACCAATGAGTGCATGCTTTATGGCACCGTCAGAACATGAAATACATCTTTCCAACTGATTTTTTTTTTTTAGGTCAGACATCACACATAACTATAGTTTCTAGAAGCTTCTCCCTCATGAACAAACCCTACTGGGGCCATCAGATGGCAAAATGAAGGCAAAACTTCATACAGGTCTGTAGATGATACACAGAAAAAAATCTACTCTGATGAGACAAATGGAAGAATCGGCTTAGTTGGTAGTGCAGAGAAACTTTACACCTAGGGTTTTCCACAGACATCATGCTTTCAAATGAATAAATTTTCACTACTGTATGTTAATTCATTACACAAAGCAATTGGGGATTGTACAGCTTGTTTGAAAGCTCACAATTGAGCAGTGAACAGAAATGAGCATGTCACCTCCTGGAAAGATCAGCATGGCTGGTCGCCGGTGTTTATGTTTTTTGTGTGTGTTGTTTGTTTTTGTTTTGTTTGAAGGTATTGCAAGGGTGTATAATTAGCATGGATGGAAGGAACGTGCCCCCCCCAATATTCACACATTATTAAAATGTCCCCACCAATAACTTAATCACCTCCAAAATTAAATAATGCTTTGTGGAAGATTTCCAATCAGGCTTACTGTGCAAGACTCAGGTGAGACATGGACATAAGCACCTACATTTCAAAGAAAAGTGTCAGTCACTTGAAGTCAAGTTCAAGACCACCATAATAGGACCCAGGGATGTGCAATTAATAATAATTTTGTTTCGATTTTGGCCTCCACAACGATTATAAAAAAATAACAATCAATAAAATGGCTATTGTGTCACATGCCTCCTCCTTTCCAGAAGTCTGCATTCATTCATTGTCAAAGTAAAATCATGTAAATTTACTTTTGAACCATGAGACATGCTTGATTTAATGTTGTTTTTATTACTAATTGCATTTGATTTATTTATTTATTTATTTAAGTTTTTTTTTTAAGTGTGAAATATAATGTGCTGTTCTGTTTGCACGCTCAGAGAAGGAAAAGAACATGGACATGTAAAGTCATCTTTTAGCTTAAAGTGCGTAAATGGCAATATTGTACTTGCAAAAAAAATGTGTTCAGATGCGGTGGTTATGCACAAAGAAGCCCTCAATAAACTGAAGTCTTTATTAAACGACCTTTTTGTTAGACATTCCTTTAACTTTATATTAAAATTTTACAATCAGAGGGGGTGATTGGTGTCAAATTAGGTCCCCACCAATATCAAAAGCAAATATACGCCTTTGAGGTATTGTAATAATTCAGGTGTGATGTTTATTTATTTATTTATATATATATATATATATATATATATATATATATATATATATATATATATATATATATATATATATATATATATATATATATATATATATATATATATATATATCATATATATATATATATCAAACAGTTTGAGTTGCCTTAACTCATTAGGTTTTACACTACTCAGTTGGTTTGAGTTCTCTTCATTTATCGGGTTTTACTGTGCTCAAATTGCTTAATTTACTCAAATGGATTAAGTTCACAGTACTCATTAGGATTAGTTTCCTCAAACAGTTTGAGTTACCTTAACTTTTTGGGTTTTACAGTGTATTTATATATGAATATATTTTTTTCAGTATTTCTTAATTTGTATTAATATTTTTTGAGCAGTTTTATGTATTTATTACATCATATAATTGCATTTCTATAACCAAAAATAAATATATAATAAAATATAAATATATAAATTAATTAATGCAATATTGATGCATATAACTGACAATTAATATCATTGAAGAAACACACACACACACACACACACACACTATATGTATATATTAGTAAATTAACACGCATATAGAAATAATTACATATATGTTTGTACTTTTACATTTGTATTTAATATTATATTCTATATTTTTTTACTAATGTTATATTACTGTATGTAATGTGAAATTTATATAATTGATGTTTTATTAATGCATATAAATGTTGAAAAAAACTTATTTTGGGACATTGGATACATACAGAATAAATATGGCATCACAGAAGGGCCAAAAATATATTATATAGATCAATGAATATAGATATAATCAATTATTTGACAGTGGCTGCATACAGAGAGAGTCACATTTTCCTGCAGCTAGTTTGTTTTTGATTTTAGAAAAGTGTGTTTCCAAACCAGCACACATAATCCAACTGAGCCCAGGATGTAAATTCCTGCTGGTCTCAGCTGGTCTTTTCTGCAGGGACTTCCTCAATAGTGATCAGCTCATAGCCTTCTTTGGTTGTTTTCTGCTGAAGTTAATGTGGTTAATAAGCAGCGTAAGTGCATCGATGATCGTCCTCCAAATTACACCTCATCAGCAGCAAGCTCCCTGTCCAGCTATAAACCGGACGCATGTCTTTTAATCAGATACATATAACTAATAACCATCAGCGTTTGGCGCTGCAGCCTTGTTTGACAGATCCCTATCAACATATTGATCCGAGTCAAATGAATGTGACACAAATCCATCCGTTCAGACTTCTGTACGAGTGAGGAAGTTTTCCAGATGTGCATTTAGCTAGTCACCCCGTTCATTGGGAAGATTCGTGGATCGTTACTATTGATGGCTCTAAAAATGGTAGCAAAAAAAGACATTTTTTTAATGTACGTTTGCAAAATGTGCTTTGACTGTTTGCAGTCTCTTTAGTAGAAATCTCTATAATTAGAATCGATAAGCAATTTAATTAGCTTCAGCTGTCCTGCAATGGTGTTTGTTGTCTCTTTTGTGGGCGAAACAGAGGGAGGGAATAGAAAAGAAGGGCTGAAAGGAAAGATGTAATTGTGAGACTGTGACAACATTGGCAAAATAATAGAGAATGTAAGCCATCAAGAGCTGCAAAAAAATGGACCAGAGCCGGTGCACGCCGTGGCCTCGGCTGTCTGTAAAGAGTGTGTCAGTGGCTTTGTGATGAGCCCTGATTGGATCCGGCACTGTGTCTGATTTACATATGTTTGCCATTGTTACTGGGGTTAGTGAATATCATGTAGCAGGTCTAGTGGGAGCCGCGACCAGCCCGAGCGAACACTCGGCCGGAATTACAAGCAGCTCTGCTTCGCTCGCTTCCCGTTTCATCCCTCCAATACTCTCAAACGCTGATCTCTCCCTATCTATCTCTCAGCTTCCCTCGGCTGCTTTTCATCTCTCTCTGCTTCAAGAATATCTGTGCTGCTTTGTGTATACAGCGCTCGCTCTCTGGCTTCTTGGCTCTGGTTTTCTCTTGTTCTCTCTTTCTATGTGGTCTCTGGTCTAGATGTTGGGGTTTGATGCTCTCTTTCACTGGGTCAGGTTTCTAGAACCTCTGGTCAGTGTTTGTGTGTATGTATGTGTGTCTGCGAGAGAATGTGTGTGTGTGTGCCTGGGAACATTGGCTGATCGCTACTCAGTCAGCTGTTAAATTAGATTCCTCTGCATGTCCTTTAGCACAATGCAGCCAAGACAAGAACTAGCAACACAAACACACACACTAACACACACTTACTGGACTCGAAAGTGCTTCATGCACACACAGAGCACTGGAAAAGCAACAATCATGTTCACCAGAAATAACTATCAATGTGTTTAATGCAAGTCTTGAAGAGCATCATTTTATTATTTAGGTTTAGGATGTATTAAACATAGGCTCATTCTGAAAACGTAGCCCTAAATACATTTCTGGAGATCGTGAATTATGTAGCCAGAAGTACCCATGGCTGCATTTCGTCTTTAAAACGAACGCTATGGGGCGGTATGACGCTGTTCCTTTTTGTGCTACTAGCTGACCTCTTACAGTACTTCCATACTTTCTGCTGTCGCCAGTTTGCCCAGTAGCTCGCTACGTACGTTGGTGGACTTGAGACGTAGAGCGGAGTTGACCACGACAACAGGGTTAGAGTCTGACAAAGAACTGTTCCAGACAGCAGGTAAGACATAAACAAAAATAAAAATAAAATAAACAAGTAAATAACAGGGTGAGAATGTGGTAAAATCTGAAAATGTGGTAAAAATCAGGCGAGCACTTTTTTTTCTGGATTGCTTTTGAAAATGCTGTCAGTTGGGTTTAGGCAGGGAGGTGGGTGCTGGTCAATTGGTGCTTTTGAAAACACTATTAGTTGGGTTTAGGGAAAGGGGTGGGCACAGGTCAATTGGTGCTTTTGAAAACACTCTTGGTTGGGTGGTTGGGTCAGTCGATAGGACAGTCAGTCAACAGCATCCTCTGGTGGATTTACGTGAGAATAGAAGGCGCGAATGGCACTCGCGAGAGAAATTTAAGATCTGAAAAGTGTACAAACAAAACAAAATCTGCAAAAAAACATAGCTCCTGGGATGTATTTGGCGCTTCGGGTACGTAATCAGAATGAGCCTGGGTTGGATGTAGTGTAAAGTCAAAATGTCAAGTTTATTACTAAAGTCTGTTTCAAATGCTGTTGTATTGAACTCTGTTTATCCAGAACAATGCAGAGATGTGTAATAAGCAGCATAACAAAGATTTACATGTAAATAATATTACAAAAATGTTAAAAATGCTATATAAAATCATATTACTTATACAGTTGAAGTCAGAATTATTAGACCCCCTTTGAATGTTTTTTTCTTTTTTTAAATATTTCCCAAATGACGTTTAACAGAGCAAGCAAATTTTCCCAGTATGTCTGATAATATTTTTTCTTCTGGAGAAAGTCTTATTTGTTTTATTTTGGCTAGAATAAAAGCAGTTTTTATTTTTTTATGAACCATTTCAAGTCAATATTATTAGCCCCTTTAAGCTATATATTTTTTCGATAGTCTACAGAACAAACCATCGTTATACAATAACTTGCCTAATTACCCTAACCTGCCTAGTTAACCTAATTAACCTAGTTAAGCCTTTAAATGTCACTTTAAGCTGTATCGAAGTGTTTTGAAAAATATCTAGTAAAATATTATGTACTGTCATCATAGCAAAGATAAAATAAATCAGTTATTAGACATTAGTTATTAAAACTATTATGTTTAGAAATGTGTTGAAGAAATCTTCTCACCGTTAAACAGAAATTGGGGGGGAATAAACAGGGGGGCTAACAATTCTGACTTCAACTGTATGTGTATTTGGAGGGCAACACACACACAAAGTTAATGGCAAAATTGTTTTCTTTTTGAAATATTTCCCAGGTGTTCTATTACAGTTTTTTCTGAAGAAAGTTGTATTTTTTTAGATTGGCTAGAATAAAAAAAGAATTAAGGTAAGTATTATGATCTTAAGAAAATTTGTTTTTTCAACCACTGTTTTCCGATGACTTGCCTAGTTAGCATACTTAACCAAGCCTTTAATTTTCACTTTTAACTGAATACTAGCATCTTGCAAATATTATGTACTCCCATCATGACAAAAAATATGAATTATCAGAAATTAGGGTCCCACTTTATATTAAATGTCCTTAAGTAATATGTACTTCCATCAAAATAAAAATACAATGTACTTAATGTGTTCATAATGTATTGCAGATTGGTGCTATTGAGCTTTGATATGGGTGTGGTTAGGGACGGTTTTGGTGGCAAGAGTACACTGTAAAAGTATATATGATCAGTTAGTCATGACAGCATATATGATTTAAGTTATGCAAGCAGTTTTAAGCCAGTTTAGCATAATATAAGTTCATTAGGCTCATAGGGTTGATTTGATTCAGCTTAAAAATTTAAGGCAACCAGGATTACTTTTACAGCGTAGGTTTAAGGATGAAGGGATGAATCAACAGTATAATTATACTGTATATGTAATAACAGATATTGATTACAGGTTTAATTACATGTAGATATTTAATCAACTATAATTACAATGTAACAACATGCATTTACATGATAAATACATTTTAACAGAATATTAATTTCAGTGTAAGTACATATTAGTTAAGGGCACTTAATATAAAGTGGGACCAAAATAAGTTATTAAAACTTTAATGCTTGAAAAAAAAATTATGAATTCATTTTCAAACCAATCAAAGTTTGTGGTAACTAAAAAAAATAAATGCTTTAGGTAGTTGCATTCAAAATCCATTTGCATGCAAACTTGCAAAGCATTTTGTTTCCTGCTGGTTGTGCAACACTGCTCCTGAAGGCGTCGGACTAGTTTACTTCAACAGTTTAGTCAGCTGATGGCAGAATGATGTGAACTCTGAGACGCCAGTGTTTCGAAGCCAGAAGTTCTTATTACACCATGCCCTGCCATTGATACCAATTTAGTGTTCTAGGACAGTTCATCCCCTGCGGTGTAGCACACACCGTCTCGTGTTCTAAGACCATCAGATCCACTTCACGTCAAGAGTATAATGCCGGCAAATCTCCGTCTCCTTTATTGCGAAAGATTTCTTGTAGGCAGAACGACATCTGATATGGCAGAGGTGAGCTGAAGACGGCTCGCGGCATCATGTCGAATCCCACGTCGACGCAGATGATGTTTTCCGCTCTTGTTCAACAGTTCAATTACAGAGTTACTCAAACACTGCCGCGATGAGATCTGTGCGAAATTTAAATCAGCTAGAGGAACAAACACACAGGCTTGCAGCAAGTTATGCTTAGACAGAAGGGCACATTGGATTTTGAGCTAGAGAATGGCAGTTCATTAAGGGAGAATGCCTTAAATGCTATTCACTTTATTAATTATAAGACACACAGTTATGGTTAGTGAGTAAATAAACCTGTATGTGTAAACAGGATGTTTTTGTATAGCCAAATTGGACAGATTTACCTTTAAAGTAGATTAAATTTGCATTAAAGACATTTCTAATGTGTCCAAAGATATAAATGCTGTTCTTTTACACTATATATTTATCAGATAATTTGTAAATTTCTGGAGGATCATGGGATACTAAAGACTGGAGTAATTATGCTATGTCATCACAGAAATTAAAACATTAAATGAGACCTCACACTATATTCTAGTAAAATTTCAGAATACTATTGTATTTTTTTCAAATACTGCAATCTTGGTGAGCTTTAGAAACTTTAGAAACTAATAATATATGTCATAATAATAAAGAAACGGTCTCATAATATTTATGATGTGCCAATAAGCTTAAATATGACACATTTTTATAGACAAATTGAACAGATTACGTTTTTAAAAGACAGTAAGGGTGACTAAAAATAATTTTCAGTTTTATGTTTTCAGCATTTATATTAAAAAGAATGTTTATTAAGGATCAAATCGGGACATCTGAGTCATTTCTGAATGATCACAATTCTAAAGACTTCAGTTATTAGCTACTGAAAATTCAGCCATTAAGTCAGGGCAGAAATTAATTTTTGGAATATATTAAAACAGAAATAATTTTAAATTGTAATAGTTCACAACATTGCTGCTTTTATTGTGTTTTGTTTTTAATAAATATGTCATTTTAAATACATGTTTATTTAGTTTATTTAGTTAGAATAGTTCTTTCAAAAGGGCAACGCAGTGGCGCAGTAGGTAGTGCTGTTGCCTCACAGCAAGAACGTCGCTGGGTCGCAGGTTCGAACCTCGGCTGGGCTGGGTCAGTTGGCGTTTCTGTGTGGAGTTTGCATGTTCTCCCTGCGTTTGCGTGGGTTTCCTCCGGGTGCTCCGGTTTCCCCCACAGTCCAAAGGCATGCAGTACAGGTGAATTGGGTAAGCTAAATTGTCCATAGTGTATGAGTGTGAATGTGTGTGTGGAAGTTCCCAGAGATGGGTTGCGGCTGGAAGGGCATCCGCTGCGTAAAATCGTGCTGGATAAGTTGGCGGTTCATTCCGCTGTGGCGACCCCGCAAGGGACAAAGCCGACAAGAAAATGAATGAATGAATGAGTTCTTTCAAAAAAAAATTACCTGCAATGCAAGATTAGCCAAAATACAGTGCTCAGGATATATAAGTACACCCCTCACAAATCTCTCATTTAAATTCATATATTCATATAGCAAGCTTTAAAATTAGGATAAACTTTATTTGTCCCCGAGAGGAAATTTGTATTGGTCAAGAAGATGCTACAACATTGCTCTAGGCAGACAATAAAATAAATTAAACAAACTAAACAATAAAGAACATACAGTTGAAGTCAGAATTATTAGCCCCCCTGAATTATTAGCCCCCTGTTTATTTTTTTCCCTAATTTCTGTTAGAAAGAAGAAGATTTTTTTTTCAACACATTTCTAATCATAATAGTTTTAATAACTCATTTCTAATAACTGATTTATTTTTATCTTTGCCATGATGACAGTAAATAATATTTGACTAGATATTTTTTAAGACACTTCTATACAGCTTAAAGTGACATTTAACTAGGCTTAACTAAGGCAATTAGGTTACCTAGGCAGGTTAAGGTAATTAGTAAGCCCACATGGAATCTGCGCACGCAGAATTCCGCAGATTTTTCGTAGATTTTCCGCAGATTTTTAGCCCATCATTAATTCTGTTTGTTTACTTACAGTTAACTATTTACTGTTAATCTAATTGGATTTGCATTTTAAACATTAAATAAAAGTTAAAAAGATATTATTTTTTGTTTCACATTTTAAGGTTTTAGTTATGATACTCCTAAAATTATTCCGCAGAAATCCGCAGATTTTTACCAAAATTCTCCGCAGAAATAGCAAAAAATGTCTGCAGATTCCGTCTGGCCCTAGTAATTAGGCAATTTATTGTATGACGATGTTTTGTTCTGTAGACTATCGAAAAAAAATATATAGCTTAAAGAAGCTAAAAATATTGACCTTAAAATGGTTTTGAAAAAAATAAAAACTGCTTTTATTCTAACTGAAATAAAACAAATAAGACTTTCTCCAGAAGAAAAAATATTATCAGACATACTGTGAAAATTTCCTTGCTCTCTTAAACAACATTTGGGAAATGTTTAAAAAAAGAAAAAACGTTCAAAGGGGGGCTAATAATTCTGACTTCAACTGTAGATTGTTTACAAAATAAGACCATATATAAATATATAAATATGAAATATAAAAAGCACAGAACACAGTCAGGTGCTAATGTACTACAGGTGCATTGTTCTTGGTAGGAACAAACGAAAGCTTCAATCTATTGGTTTTACACATTAGCATTCTCAGTCTTTTTCCTGATGATAACCGCTGATATTCACTGAAAAGGGGATGTTTCGAATCAGCACTAATATTTATTGCTCTTCTCATGACCGCCTGTTTACATAGTCTTTACAATATGATATTTCTGCATATACATTAGATTACTCAGTAACGAAGCCAAATCTGAAGCTATTAAAATAGTTTACAATAACAGTGCAAAAATTATTAGCTCATATTTATATGTTAGGAAAATATTATTTAAAATAAAAAAGATCAAAAAAGAAGAGAAGCAAAAAATTGATATTAAATGTTGTTGAAATTTTGTAGTTTGTAATTTTTTTGCAGTATTTTGCTTGAATTTAAATGTATTATCTTTCCGTTTATAAGATGTCCGGTGACTAAAATGATATTTTAATAAATATATCTGTTTATTAAATCTGATTTGTTCAAATGCACCAAAATATATGAACTATTCACTGAGAAATGGATAAAAAATATTCATTTTCAAAATGGGATGTACTCATTTATGCTAAGCACTGTATACCCAGATAGAAATAATACTTGTAATAGGTGTCAACAATTCCCAGCAAATGACACACACACAGGTTTTGGTCTTGTCCAAGATTGACAGAGTGTTGGTCTAAAATATTTGATATTTTTGATGCAACCTTTAACATATCAGCTACTCCAAACCCTCTAAAAGCACTGTTCAGAATTCCTTGTGGGCTAAATTTGCCTTGAACAATACAGAACGTTGTTGCTTTCACCACATTATTGGTTAGGAAGCTTAAATGGAAACAAACATCTCCACCTTCATATGACAGAAGGATAAAAGAAATGTTTTTCTGTTTAAAGATTAGGTTTTCATTAAGAGGGTCTTTAAAATCTTTTTACATAACATGGAAACCTTTGTGAAATTATATTGACACTATTGATCTTAAAGCAGAAGAGGAATATAGCATTTTTGTTATTTTTTATTATTTATTTATTACTTTATTTATTTATTTATTTATTGTTACATTTACTGTGTTATTTAATTTTACCAATGATTACTTTATATTATTATATTGGACCGTGCACATATAAGCACGTTAATAGGCTTAACAGATTCCCCCTAAAATGGCCACAGATTTTGTCTGGGTATAAAATGAGTAATAACGTCATTCAGGAGTGATGTATGCTGATGTCATTCAATGAAGCAGTTTCTCTTCACACACACACATACACTTCACAGGGGTAACAGACAGCCTAATGGTCCCTGAATAAAATAATATTCCAGCTGACAGGCCATAGGACAGCCCTAATTAATAAAAGTTATTAAAAACTGTTGTCAAGGGACAAAACGAATTAGAGCAGTATTATGAAGCTGCTCAGGTAGGGGCTCAGAATAGCCGGTCAAGAAAAAAAGAAAGAAACGGACAAAGCAGAATCTGGACTAACTGGACGCAGATTTCTGCTTATGTTTACATTCAGATACGTGTCTGTATATATGTATAACGTGAAGTCGTGTTGACAGGGCAAAACAAAAGTGACAGAGTGGAATTATGGGTAGAATTATAACCATGTCAAGATGACAGATATAGACATGCTGATGAGCCTTACGCTCTCATTTCTCTTCTTCACTACCTCCTTTTTCTCCCTGTTTTTGTCTGTGTTCCAATTTAGCCTCCGTGTTCTTTTGGAATTGACTGTTGTTTTTATGTTCAGCGTCCCAAATGATATACATATAAAATACTGATAGTACACTTTAAATTGGCTTCTTTCCCTTTTATTTGTAAGTTGTTTTTATTTTAAAATGTAACTCTTACATGTGACCTTTGCTTACTGTAGTATCGGTTAGTTCAATTATGAACCCAAAATAAAACTATTCTATGAATTAGAATAGTGTGACCCACAATTTTTCTTGGAGAACTAATAAAATTATATCTTTTTTTATTTTGCTTTATTAAAGACTTTTTATGGAAAAAAATTTATGGCACAAAATTGTGCATATAATGATTTATCATCTTTAATTTTCTATTTTTATTTTATATCCACTAACATTGACATGTCTGATCTCTGATGTTTAGTATTTTGAGGATAGGACAACCTGTCAATCAAATGAGATGGACCAATAGAATCGCTACTTGATAGAATGAATTAGTATCCACCCACATTTTCATCAGCACTTGTTCTGGGTGTATTTTTCCCATTCGTTTTTTTCTCATGGGGATTTAAGAAAAGAAATTTAAAGCATGATCAGCCATGAACTAAACTAGATACAAAGAGAATCACAATAACACAAACTTTGATTTGAAGCAAAGAAAGTATGAATATCTGACAAAACTACTTATTGGCTTTAATGACGGTAAGAACTACAATCCCATGAAGCATTACAAATTACAAAATCTAATTAAAAATAATGAAGAAATATAACAATTAATAGGATGCATAATTGTTTTAAAACTTTACTTCCAGATCCAGAATGTTGACACAATCACAGGTTTTTTTATTTAATTTTTTTTAAAAGCTGTTTCACTTGTTAGTATTTTCTAATAGGAAAGAAAAGATGGTCCTATTATATGAAGTGGCCTTTATTACTATGTACTTACATTTAAATGAATAATTTGGTACAATGCACTAATTATGCACTTACATGTTTTTACATTGTACTTTAACATCTGCATTACATTTGACATTAATTTATGTAATTACATTTACAATTACACTGTTGATCTGTCCATTACAACTTATTTTAGTACATAGTAGTTAAGGCCACTTAATGGTAGTAGAAGTTAAATGTAAAATTCAAACTATTAATGAACCAATAATAAACCATTAACTAAAACTTTTAGCTTTATAAACTACTAATTAGCTGTTTATAACAGTTAGTAAGCACTGTAAAACCCAACAGTCAACTTTATCAAATGAAATGATTGTAGTTGACTCAAATTTTAATGAAAGTTAATTCTATTCATTTGAAAAGAGTTTTGAACTCAGTATTGAAGGTTATGAGTTAAAGAAATACCTCAATACTTCAACTTAAATGGAGTAAGTTCACAGTACTCATATAGATTAGTTGTTTAACTCAAATAGTTTGTAGCAATCTGTTTCCTCAAACGGTTTTGTGTTGCCTTAACTCATTGGGTTTTAGAGTACTCAGTTGCTTTGAGTTCTCTTCATTTATTAGGTTTTACTGTGCTTAAATTGCTTCATTTACTCAAATGGATTAAGTTCACAGATTAGTCTTTGATTCAGATTAGTCTTTGAACTTATATGGTTTGTTGCAATCGGTTTCCTCAAATGGTTTGAGTTCCCTTAACTTATTGGGTTTTAACAGTGAGGAAGTAATTGAGTTTAACTATTGGGTAGGATTGGAGATGTGGATAAAGATCATAATTTATAAGTGCTAATAAACAGTTAATATCTTAAAAATAAGCAGGTAATAAGTGAGTAGTACACTCTCAGAAATAAAGGTACAGGAGCTGTAACTGGGGCAGTACCTTTTCAAAAGATAGATATTTGTACCCAAAGAGTCAGTGGTACCTTAAATGAGCATATTAGTGCCCAAATGTACCTAAAGTACCTTTAAGGAACCATTATAGACCCTTCAGGTACAAATATATACCTTTTGAAAAGGTACTGCTTCAGTGAAAGCTCCTGTACCTTTATTTCTAAGAGTGTAAATGGTGTGAATTGTTACTTAAACAAAAATGTTAGCCTTCTGGCCCATAAGCATTACATTCAACTTCAGCACCAACCTGACCTCATCATTTATTCTCCTTCATGTGGTTTTTAAACATTTAGGAGTTTCTTTCTTCTGTTAAACACACACTATGGTATTTTGAAGAATGCTAGTTGCTGGTACCTATTGACTTCCATGTGGAAAAAATAGCTAATAACTTGTGTTTGTATATTTTTCTGTGAACTATCCCTTTAAGGTAACTTTAGTCAAACTCTTTCTCTCCCACTTTTACCATGGATTCCTGAAAAGTGTATTACCGACTTGCACCAGGCAGCTTTTGTGTTTTCCGTTTTATTAGAGATGAGAAGAACACATTTTCGAGTCTGTTTAAATGAGTTTGTTTCTCATTCTGTGCGGTGGGCGCAGGGAGCGATCGGCCCCGGGAGTCTATGATTAGTGCAGGCTTAAAAAATTTCGAAAGAGAAAGCGGAGAGCAATGAAAACGGTGCGATTTGTCTAATTAAAATGGATCCTACTAGACCGCCAATATTTTTGTTTACTGACTAAATGTCTGCTGTGCTTTGGGAGTATCGTCCCCCCAGTGTCTCCCTCCGTCTGAAGTCTGGAGATAACCATCAATATTAACCGGAGCAAAAGAGGATGCTCTTTCTGTTTACTCCATCCGTACTAATCACAGTGTGAAACCTCCACAGTCTGGACAAAATGAGGTGCATCTTGTCTTTTCTTTTTCTTCTTCTTCTTTTTAAACCTGATGTTAATACAGAACCATCATGTACTTGTTTTGATTTAATATCGCAGCTTTTTTTTGCTTTTATTGGAGTTCAAAGAATATAAAAGCAGTTTATTTATATATTACCATCCATACTAGCTCCGAGGGAGGAATATATGAGAAATAGTTGTTTACTGCTTTTGAAGTGCCCCCCTTCCATGTATTCGTCTTTGACTGGGAGCTTTAGGGGGCGTAGAGACATGTGCTCGGGGTCCTGCGGGTGCAATGCTGCGTCCTTACAGTTCACCTACTGGGATAGAGAGAGGCAGGGCTGTCTTTAATGTTGAATGTCTGCATATCTAAGATGCTCTCTTGTGTACATCACCACATGGTTTACAGAAAGAAATCTATAGGAGAGGCTTGCGCTTTATGTGTGAATCTCCATGTATGATTTTAGGTGAGTTATCATTTTTACCTCAACTAGACATCAATGCATCTTGTAACATTTATCATTGTATAGGTATTTTTTCTGTTTTGAAAAACTATCGCACTCACCAAAGATGCAGTTATGATCAAAATGTCTGTTGCTATTTTAAAGAACTGTGTCATTACTGTAGTCTTCATTGTCACATGGTCCTTCAGAAATCTGCAACATAGGCTCATTCTAAAAACGTAGCTCTATATACATTTCAGGAGATTGCGAATTATGTAACCAGAAGTACGTATGGCTACATTTCATCTTAAAAAACAAATGCTACGTGGGGGTATAATGCTGTACCTTTTTGCGCCAGTAGCAGACCGTTTACTTATGGACGGCATTCCCGCTGTTACCAGTTTGTCCAGTTGACCACAACGGCGGGGTTTAAGTCTGGCGAAGAATGGTTCCAAAAAGCAAGACATGAACAAAAGCCAAGAAATATCATTAACAAGTAAATAAGATGGTGCTAATTGTGGTAAAAAGCTTTTATTTTTCTAGATGGCATTTCAAAACACTTTCGGTTGAGTTTAGATTTGAGTTTTGCGTGGCGCCAGTTAATCAGTGCTTTTTAAACACTATTGGTTGGGTTTACGGAAAAGAAAGGGTGGGGGTGATCGTCGATCGGTCAGTCAGTCAGTCAAGAGTGACCTCTGGTGGATTATGCAAGAAGAGCAGCTGAGAATGGCACTCGCAAGAGAAATGTGAGATCTCAAAAAGCGTACACATCGGCCTCGTAAAAACAAAAACTGCAAAAAAGTACCTCCTCGGACGTATTTGGCACTCTCCAGAAATGTATATACTGTAAAAGTCTGGGGTTAGTACTGTTTAAAAATACACACATATGTGCATATAAACACATGTACACTTAGTCAAAATGTGACAGAAAATCTATTAATAAAGTCATTTTAAAAATTCAAATTTTTTTACAAATATATTTTTAATATATTTTTACATTTAAGGAATTGTAAAAAAATGTATTACATTTTCTTAATTTTTATACTATTTTTTTATACTTTCTATAACTTTTATAATTTTTAAAAGTTTTTTGTTTATTTTATTTGTCATAAAAAAATTTTACATCATTTTAGAAAAGCATAATTAAAACAAAACAAACACATTTTAATCTATATTTATGTTAACTGTTTTTCTTGTTTTTATCTAAATACCCTCAGAGATGCCCAAAGTATAGGGCCCGCAGGCCAAAGTTGACCCATCTTAACCTTTGATTTGGCCCGCCATCCCATCTGAAAAGAGAAGAAGAATGATGGTGGTTGGGGCGAATGCCTTTGACAGTGATCATCATTTCGAATTTGACATAACCTTTTATTTCTTTGTTTCATTAAGCTACAAAAAAAGCCAACTGAAATTAAATGATTCAGTTAAACACTGTAAATGAATTAGACTTTTAAAAAGTAAATGCTGTCAGCAAACTGCACAAGACATATATGGTATATGACATATATGCATATATGGTATATATTCGGCTCACAGCCCTCAATCAAGTTTGCTTTTTGGCCCTTTATAGGAAAACGTTTGGGCACCCCTGCCTTAGATTCAAGCACAATTGCGTAAGGCTTATCAAGGTTTAAATTTTAAATGAATGCAATCTTTCTTAGCTCATTAACTAACAGCTGTTGATTCATCCTCAAATCTCATTAACTTTTGTTAGTTAGATGCTTGAAACAAGAAAAAACTATTTGCAGATTGACTTTGTTGAAAAAAAGAACAACTACATAATCTTAATAACTTAAGCAGTTTTGCTTGTCTAATAAATTAGCTATTTTTTAAGAGCATTTCCATTTAGTTGACCTTTTAACAGAAATATTTTCCTTAAGTGAGTGTTACTCAACTCACACAGACTCTCCAAACTTAACAGCAACTTCTCCTCGCTAGACTCTAGCAGACCTTCGGGCTTCTGTTGATCCCAAATCCCGTCTGCCGTCTGCACTGGAAATCACTCACACGTCTCACACTGCTGTCACCAGCGAGGATTTTATCATCTGGAAAAAAACAATAGCATTCCTACGCCGCTGTGCTCACCATTTTAAGACGGCTGCTCTCTCACAGCGCTAAATTTCACCCTTCAAACCTGCTTTATGTCACGGTGTTACAACTAGGTGAGACAGACACTCCACAGCAGCTTTTCATTCCTACGCTTGACTTCACACACACTAGTGCTGGGGTGACTGTGGAGTAAAAAAAGAGAATGAATGCATTGGCCTAATAGCTAAGAGAGGAGAAATGGGCCCGATGACTCATAGTTTAAAACAGATTAGAGGGAGGATCCTGTCCGTACCCAAACAAACACACACACAATTTGATTGATAAGTTGTGACATGTGGAATATTGTTTCAGGGTTTAAGCCTCTACTTATTTGAATTGAGAAAACTCTATCTCATATAACGTTAAAGAAAGTCTTTTACAAAATCACGACTGCTTGATTCTGATTGGCTGATGAACGTTCTAAGGTGTGCAATTATTTTCAGATAAGAGCACTGCTAATGTAGTTCCAGCCAGGTTTTCACTGCAATACAGTTCCATATCACTACGCTGAATGATTTCAGGTACTTCACAGCCTTCAATAGTCAAATCCAAACAAGTCAAAAGGCTTTGGATGAGATGAGTGAGAAACTAGTCCCACACACAGGAGTGATTTTAAAACAAAACCCTGAGAAATTTCTGGAAATACAAAATCTAAATAATGGGCCTCATTCACCAATATCATCTTAAGGATTTTTGTTAATTTGTTATTAAGAAACATCCAAAGGACATTTAACTTTGGATTTGTGACATGTTCTTAAGCAGCAGAATTGTTCGCATTTGCATTTTTAAGAACGGTGAATCCCATTGAATCCCATTTGTCATGTGGCAGTTTTTCCAAATTAGCATAGGAAACGCCCTGCAATTTCCTATAAAAGTGCATAATGTCTTAGGATCGTGTGCATGAAAAGTTGGGATGTCAAAGAGACACTCGGACCGTTTAAACAAAATAAATGCTATATTTTTCTATTAATTTTCCTCCCCATTCACAGAGGTATATCACAGGTTGTCTTTGATATTAATGTAACATTCTAATTTTATATTTGGTAAAATTAAATAAATTTAAACAATCATCCCAAACTGTCATCTGTGGCACTAGCGTTGCATGTTGCATTTGCACTGTTATATCTGACCATAACATCATATATGTCATACAGTCCATAACATCCTCCACGTTTTTTTTTTTACATTTTAGGAGTAAAATTTACATGTGTGCTTGCAAAAACCAGGTACATTTAAACTTGTCCAGTTTCATCTGGAATGCGTCCCAGACCACCTCCTGAACTGTTTTGAGCAATCAGATTTATAGCTATCTCGAATGCATTTCAGAGGGCATTTACACCTGCCCTTTTCACAAAAAATGTGAAAACCAAAAGCTTTCTGATCGGAAAAAAAATGCCAGCATGATCTCACAAAAAAACGTAAGTATTTTTAAGTTTTGTCAGTTTAGTGGCTAATTCATACAAATTTGTACGAGTTCAGTCGTAGGAAAATGTACAGTTTAAAAAGGAGGCGTGGCCCCCAACCCCGCCCCTAAACCCAACCGTCATTGGGTGATAAACAAATCATACTAAATTGTACGAATTAAAAAATACGAATTCGTATAAAAATTCTAAATCAAAAAGTTACGAATTGCTGTGAGATTGCATTGGAAGTGACTAGGTGTAAACAGCCCCTAAGAAAGCACACAAGATTGGCAAGTTGTTCAAAAGCCTGATGCATGTGAAAATATTGATTGCTGGATTTTACCAAGCATGATTGCAGTGATTTTCATTTTCATTTTTCATTTATTTATAGTTTATTTATACTTTTCAAATTTCTTTTAAAACACAATCAATACATTATATTCAAATAATATAATTTTATCAACTTATAATGAACAAAATCGATCAACACAGAGATATCCTCTGTAAATAATCCAGGGTTTCAAACAATTCATGTTATCCCAGCACAAATCGATTAAGTTAACTTGATTGTTTTTACAAATTTAAGTGGATTGAACATACTGTAAAACAATTAAGTCCCCTCAAAAAACTCAGGAATTGTGTTGATTCAACTCATGTTAAATAAGTAGTCTGAACAAGCAGCAAAAAATCCATTTCTGAGTGTGTGTGTGTGTGTGTGTGCAACTGGTCTTGAGTGTTATTAGATTCTCTTCTCTTCTTGAAAAGTGTGTACAGTAAGCATGTTAAGAACATATTTGTTTGTAAGATTGGTTGGTGAATTAAGCCTGATGTTTTTTTTTTTATGTGATAGCCATAGTACAAACAGAATAATTGACTCTATATATAATAATTTAATAATTGAAATTGAATAATTGAATCTTCAAATAACTTAACGGCAAACAAATTATTTCTTACTTTTTGTCTGCTTCTGGCATCTAATAAAGCGTTTGCACCCAGACACTGTGATGCGTAATGTCAGACTTAACAAGAGGATAGCTTGGAGAGGAGAAATGGACATGATGGCTCATCGATTAAATTAGATTACGTACATATTAGAGGGGGATCCTCACCATACCCAAACAAACACGTGCACAATAACGCGGGGGCACCGGAATGGACCTGAGCTGTTGGCCAACGTGAGAGCAGCAGCGGTCCAGCCTTGGAAATGATTTCCTAAGTACGCTTGGGAGGGGCTTTTCAATCCAATTTGCACCAGCAGAGAGCTTCTCAGTAATCAGACTAGAGGCGTGGCACGGGGCCTGCGGCTGTGGAAGAGCTCCGCTGAGAGCCGATCGATACCGGCTGGCCCCGACCAGCCCAAATTCACCCTTCACTCAATTTCAATTTCAATTTCAAAGTACTTTATTGGGATGATTGTTTTACATACAATATTGGCAAAGTGTGGATACACACCAGTGGTGGCTGTAATAGTAATAAAAGGACAATAAAAAAGTATTATTATTATTATTATAGAGAGAAAAAAATTGTTTATTTGATTTAAAATATTGTATAATTGGGTTATTTTATTTAGTGTTGGTATTTAACAAAGACCCATTCATTTGAACTTCCAACTCCTTCTAACTGTATGCTGATAGATAGATAGATAGATAGATAGATAGATAGATAGATAGATAGATAGATAGATAGATAGATAGATAGATAGATAGATAGATAGATAGATAGATAGATAGATAGATAGATAGATAGATAGATAGATAGATAGATAGATATAGTTTTATACTAATAGTTAAAAATATATGAAGCAGATTTATTTTATACTTTGATTTATAATATAACAATATAGTACACAAGCAATTCAAATTATTATGTTCCTCTTTCTATTTATTTATTTATTTACATTTAATATAATACATTATATTATATGTAATTAATATTTCTTTTTTTATTCCAATTAAAATGTATATATCCATGCAATTTGTATATCTGAGGCAATAGACTCGTATGAAAATCCCCTGTTGTGTACTGTGGTCAGATTAGTGTAGTTGTTGAAGTGCCGTCTACTTTCCCCGCTGGTCCTGTGACAGTCACTTACACGCCTGTCCAACTCACTCGCAAAACATCTCAAACTTCAAGCGGAGCTCTGAGCATCCGTGATCTGCTCCACTGAGGATTTTTATTCCTCCCCTTGTTCGTGTCGAGCACTTACCAACAGCGTTGATCAGAAATTACATAAGCCCTCCCTTTGAAACTGATGAAGAGTCTTGAGTTGTTGGCAATCTTGGTCTCCATTCATCTTGCAACCTGTGGAGCGCCTGTTTGTGGTCCCGCTGGTGAGGCTAAGGGTTAAATCTGGGCTTTACCGACTGGGATGTCCCACTTGCTCCCCCCAATGGGATAGAAATAGATTAATTTAGCCAGCGTGACACTTTCTCAGGCTGAAGGAATTTTAGTTGAGGTGGATAATATCGTTTAGCTTATCACGGAAATCATTTATTGCTGCAATTTGAAAGAAGCGAGGGATGTTTTTCAGTCTACCGTTAGAGCATTTTTTTCATTGTCAGGTAGTTCAGATCTACCCCAGACCCTGTAAAACATTGTAGCCCTGTTAGGTTATTTGAATGTATTTCTTCTCGTTAATTCCAATTTTCATAACTTAAACTTAAAGTAAAGTGTTGTCTTGATTATATTAAGTTGGATCAAAGGTTATCTTCAAGATGTTTAGTTCAGTTAACACGAGGCTGTTTTTAAGGTTAAATTAAAAATATTTTACAGTGTCTATTAAAATATGAATTTTAAAATTTGCTATTAAAAACAACCTGCCAGCAGAGTTTGTCTACCACAAAAAAACTGTCAACAGGAAGACTTGTCTGGTACCCAAAAGTGTATTTTTGCTATTATCCAAACACTTAAGTGAGAAAAGCCTGACAAAAGCAGAAGTAATGATGACGATGATAAAAAAAATAAGTAAAATGTATTGAATAATCTCACTTGTGTATATTTTAATGCTCAGACTTTGTCTCCTGTTTCTGCTCTTCTCTAGTTTTTTTCAGTCAACTTCTTGGCTGATAGAATACTGCTGACACAATTTATTAAGTTAATTATTTATATAATCATTATCATTTATCTTTTATCAATTATTATTATTATTATTATTATTATTATTATTATTATTATTATTATTATTATTATTATTATTAAATAATAAATGAATGAAGAATAAGAAAGCAATACTTGACTGACTATTGACTGATCCTAGAATACATACCTGGCAACCCAAAGACATCTGCAAGTGAGCAAGTAAAAACATCTGATGACACGTTATGGCCACATCTGAGAATGGTAGAAGTGTTCTTCTGTCAGTACTTTGACACATATAAATACTTAGTCTAAAACTATGTGTATCACAAAATATGAGGGAAGATATGGTAAATCGGGCCACACTGTGGCGCAGTGGGTAGCACTCTCGCCTCACAGTAAGAAGGTCGCTGGTTTGAGCCCCGGCTGTGTCAGTTGGCTTTTCTGTGTGGAGTTTGCATGTCCTCCCCGCGTTCGTCTGGGTTTCCTCCAGGTGCTCCGGTTTCCCCCAAAGTCCAAAGACATGTGCTAAAGGTGAATTGAGTAAGCTAAATTGTCTGTAGTGCAGGGCTTAATTTGTGCCGGAACGCGCCGGATCCGGCACCTCTGAAATCTGATCCGGCACCTCATTTTACCGATCCCCCTCCTCAACCGACCTTCTCCCCTGTCCGCTGTTCACTTTCGCTTTCTTCCGCAACTTCCAAACCCTCTTCACTGTTGTCCGCGACACCCCCGCCCCGTTCACTTTTGTCCGCGACACCCCTTCGCCATCCACTGCACACTGCATGTGTGAATGAGAATGTGGTGTTTCCCAGTGATGGGTTGCAGCTGGAAGGGCATCTGCTGCGTTAAACATATGCTGGATAACTTGGCGGTTCATTCCGCTGTGGCAACCCCTGATTAATAAAGGGACTAAGCCCGAAAAGAAAATGAATGAATGAATGAATGATTGAATGAATGATATGATAAATCATTCCCTTTGTGGGAATTCAGCAGTTGACTCTGATTGAACTGCTATTCATTCATTTTGGGGCAGATTTTGGGTTATCATTAGGTGGGAAAATTTACTTGGACCCTGTCTAAAGACATTTTTCAGATGGTGTATTTCAAGACAGTAATCAGGTATTTGTCAATCCCATTTTTTAGATTTGTATGTGTTATATAATTTGAAATAACCAAAATTATACAGGGTAGTCGTATGAAACTGTAATGTGGACAAGACCTGTCTGGAACTGTAATGGAACGAGATCAAGACACCAACCTCATTTATGGCCGTTCTACACATTATCATCCTCTGAATAATGCTTTGTGTGATAGCACTGCTCTTCTGAAGTAATCCACAACTTGGTCTTGATGGTGAATCTCTTCCAGAAATGGCAGTGACTCTTTGTTTACAAGTTTGTGGGCATTTGAGTAATTGCTGTCATGTGATGTGCGTTTGACAGGACGGACTGTACCTCATGTTTGTTTCATATACTTTACAAAACCCAAAAACTTGTTTTCAATAGTTGTAGTTTAAGCTTTGTAGTAGTATAGTAAGCATATGTAAGTATAGTAGATATATTTCTTATGTCTGTGAAGTAAGTTTTCGCTGAGATTCCAGTGCGCTTGTTGACCACCAAACTGTCGTGAAAGCACACGTCTGGTCGGAACTTTTGCCCCAGTGAAACATCAGTCTATAGCGATCGATGATTGGCTCCTGTACTAGTAGGTGGGCCTTCATTCGCCATATTGACCGTTACACTTTTCCCAATTCAAAACTACACGAGTGACATTTTTTGTGTATTCTATAATATTTGCTATAAAACAGAGAAAACAACACACAACCCAAAAGTACACTTGATTCCCTGAATCAACACACACAGGTTGCCTCATACCCTTCCTTGTACGGCTTTCAGTCATAATGATGGAGATCTTTCTTTCTCTCTTTTCAGTTCTTGCTCTCTTGTTTTCTGTCTTCCACATTTATAAGCGGTCGGAGTCTCATTTTGCAGAACGATGTGGAAAGGCCACTGATTAAATAAAAGCCGCCGCAGTGGAGGGCTGTATTAAATATCAATTTTTGATTTAGGTTTATCAAAAACAAAAGCACACAGCGAGTGATTTTTCTTCGCTCCACAGCCCCACATCTCTCAGTCTGCCTGTGTAAGGATGAATGGTTTGTTTGGGCTTCAGTATGAATTTTCTGTGTGGTTTGACACTTCTTGTAACAGTGAGAGCTATTTTTAAAAATGGTCTCAGGTTTGAGCAATGGGATGGAGCTTGAGAGTGGTTTGATTTGTGTAATTCAGAGTGCAGACTCCTGTAGTGTTATTAAATGTGTGAAGAGACATGGAGAGGTCAGATCTCTGTGTTTTCAGCATGGGAGCTGTCCGTGGTGCTGAAATCTGTTCAGCGCTGCTGCAGTCTGTGGTAGAGGTGGACAAAACTCAGACTTTTGCCTGAAATGCTGAATTGGAATCAGAAAATGGACTTTATACATAAAAGCACACACAATTCACAGCGTATCTGATTTTAGATACATTTTTGAATAATTGAATCTTTCTAATTACTTGTTACTTTAAAAATAGGCACACACACACACACTGAGCTGTTTAATTCTTATTATTTTTTTATTCAATTATTGCTGGTTTTTGTCAGGTTGTTTATTCATTCGTCCATTTATTTATTCATTTATTTGTTAATTTATTTTTTCATTTATTTATTTATTTATTGGTTCATTCGTTTGTTTATTAAGTCGTTAGTTAATTCATTAGTTAGTTTATTCATTTGTCCATTCATCAGTTTATCGACCTATATATCTATCCATCTATCCATCCATCCATCTATCCATCCATCTATCCATCCATCTATCCATCGGTCCGTTCGTCCGTCTGTCCATCCGTCTGTCTGTCTGTCTGTCTGTCTGTCTGTCTGTCTATCCATTCATCTATCCGTCCATCCATCCATCCATCCATCCATCCATCCATCCATTTGTCTGTTCTCCATTCATCATCTGGTCTTCTATCCTTTAAACTTCAAGTTTAGTAAACTTTGCAAATAAGGCTTTATCATCACATTTGAAAGTTAATCTTGGCAAGTGTATCCTGCTTTCATACGTTGAATTAGAACTGCAGTTCTGCATCCTGTTTGCTGGAATTCCATTAGAATGCAAAAGTCTCCTGAACTGAATCAAGCAGCAAGAGTTCAGAGCAACTCTTTGAACTCACTTCAGACATCTCACCGCAACTTTTCCCTCTCATCCGTCTCTCTCATCTCTGGATAACCTCACATCATGTAGTGGTCACTCTCTGACCGCTGCGATGACGGACCGTGCCACAGGTTGAGTTTTAGCGCACATCCTCTCGGCGTCTGTGGTGGAGAGCGAAGCAAGCTCAGGTCATCACTCAAGCTCTCTGTGACCGCAGGCGCATCTAATGGGAGCTAATCGGGCGTCAGCTCTCTTAGGTCATTTTCGCTTAACCTTCCAGAAAAAAAAAAACAGCTAATGCACATAGAAACAACAAGAAAACAGAGGGGCGAGAGGAGGAGGGGGGTGTTAGAAACAAAACACCTTCAGCACAGGTGTAAGATGGAGAAAACAAAGCACATTATGTTGTTTGCAGGTGCAAGAGCTGGGGAAAAAAACATGCAGAAAATGTGAGGCTGGATTACTGACTCTTTCATCCCCCTCATAGACCACCAGATGCAAAGGAAGCTGCTCTCTATCCTTCATCATAACTTTGGAAAATGTGGCTTACTCGTCCATTTAGCTCGCTGAATATTTCATAGCATGGAGTCAACGCACATGCGGTAATAATAAGGTGATTTCAAGCGAAAGCCATTTCCTGGAGACTTTTTTGGTCATCCGTGCAGCTAACCTGAATCACACCTTGCTTTTTGGCTAATACGAAATAGGACAATTGAGACTTAACTTTAGTTGTTTTATTAAAATGTTCTGTTTTATAAAGGAATGTAATGCTATAGTATTATTTAATACAGATATGTTAATAAAATTTTTAATTTAATCAAATGTTATTAGATTATTTGCATATATCTATTCATTGAGTTTGAGTTTTATTAAATTGTTTTTTTAAACATTTATATTTTATATCAATTACATACAGTATAAGCCATTTTTAATAATTGTATTAATTAATTTAATTATTTTAACTTCTCCTATTCAGATACCCTGTCTAATTTCCACTAAATTTGACTTTTCAGACCATGCCAGTAAAAAGTATCTATTCTGAATCAATAGAAGAAGGTTTTTGTTTACTGCATCAACACATTTGACGACATGATACCAACCTGCTTTTGAGACTGCATCTCTGCAAAACATATTGACACCAAAATGTCTCCTAGTTATCATGATCTCACACTGACCACAGAACATCAATTCTGATAAAATGCATTAAACATTAAGAGAAATTGTGTTTTTGTTTTGCTGTGTTTTCTTTTAAGTTGAATAAAGTGATTAAAATAGTATTGTTCTAAATATTAAAGTATACTGTAGTAATATTTGTATTTGAAGAGTTCAGATGCTAAAACCTCTAAGTGCTATCTGACATTTTCTTCTAAAATTAGCATTTTTCTCAAGTCGCTATGTATAGGTTCAATAACTTTACTTTTATGGCATAGAATAGGTTGTATGTATTGCCTTTAAGGTGAAATAACTGAACATAAACAGATGGTTGAGAAAAAGGCTCCTTTTAGAACAATAGATTTTAGGAATAGATTTAGGTGTGGGGTTGGTGTGCCACATCTCCTTCATATGTATCATATGTATTCAAACAAATGAAATCATACAAATTTGTAAAAATTTGCCACATTTCTGACAGTACGTAAAATAGTTACATTTCTTCGTGAGATCGGACTGGTATTATGATATATTATAATCAAGTTGAGTGTAACGCGTTCCACAGTAACGTGTTACTGTAATCTAATTACATTTTTGAGGAATGCAGTAATATAATAAATTACATCTTAAATTTGTGTAATTTGACTACAGTTACTAAAGTCAATGTAATTGCGTTACTTACGTTACAATGCTTCTTTTAAATCACGTTTTTCGCTGCAACATCAGTTAATAAGCATGCGCTTCAAAATTGCTGGAGAAGGCGAGCTGAAATGGTTGCTGACAAGAGCTCTTGCTGCTTCAAGTGTAAATACAGACATTACGTTGATTTCATTGAGCATAAAAATAAAAATATTGCTGTAAAATTCAGCATATGTCCGGTCTCTTAAGAACTTTCAACTGCTTTTAACTCGACCAACGGCACCCAAAAACAGTGGCACAACTCAGCCTACAGAGGCTAAATTGCATTTTTGTGCAGGATCAGGAGTGAAGGTATCTTTGAATGTGAAGAGAAGCTTAGCTGCTTGGGGCAGTTCAGATATCTCGTCTTTTGCGCTTGCATTTCCTAGGCTCACCCAGTTGAAAACTGCAAGTCACGTGACAAGAATTGACTGATTAGCTTCATACTTTGGAATATACACATTTAGGTAGACTAATTACCTCAGACAAACACAGAACGCCTAAACACTGCGGTGCTTTTTCATACTATGGATGTCAATGGTTACAGGTATCCAGTTGTCTTCTTTTGTGAAAAAAAAAGGGTTTGGAACAAGTGAATGATGAGAGAATTTTAAGTTTTGGGTGGACTCTTTAAGTCTTTTGAATATGTCAGGCTGCTGTGATCAACCCATTTTAATGTTTTTCAGTGAATATTAAAGTTCTGAAAGAGCTGCAGTTTATTTTGTATTTTTGTAAGTATATTTTATATGTTTTTAAAGTAACTTCAAAGGAAAGTACTTAGTAATCTGATTACTTTTTACATGAAGTAACTAGTAATGTAATCAGATTACAATTTTTACGTATTTGTAATTGATTACTTTTTCAAAGTAACTTACCCAACACTGATTATAATAATATATAACATGTTTTAAAATAACATTTTGACTTTCTGCTTCAATATTTAATAACACTGAAGTAACACACATAGCAATAATAATCATATATCAGCCTTTCTATGAGCCCCTACACCACATCAGCTCACCTTGTTTCTGCCCACATCCCATGCTAGCACCGCGTCCACCCCTCCCCGTCTGGCTTTATCTACTGTTTTTCAGGCCGCTGGACAGACCTCAGCCCCCGTCGGCGCTTTGAGACGGGGGTCTGCATCAATACTGCTTAATGTTTTAGTGAATTACAATATCCACCCCAGGCTATGGCTGCCTCGCTCTTTTTCTTTCTCAAGTCTGACTCTAGCGTAGAGTAAGACTCAGCCTGGGTGGTGCAACTGGAGGAGGCCGATGAAAGAAAGAAACGGACCGACACGTCGACCGAGAGAGACAAACTTCCACATCCAATCAATAGAACACCCGCGCTTGTCAAAACCGGAGTTCGGTGCCCCACATAAGCGTGTGTTTGTGCATCAGACTGTACATGTTTCATCCAAATGAAACTGTACATCGCTGCTTAGCACACCGCGCGTTGCGTCAGCGTCTCCTGGCACTTCCAGACATGTGTAAGAAAGTGTGAAGGAAGTGAGAAGTAATAAAAAGGCTTCTTCCTCCTCACTCCTTCTCACCCCTGTTCGGCCACGGAAGAGTGCGTTTTTCATTTGGATAATGGAGCATTGACTCTAATTGAGAGGACAGGCTCATTTGTTTGCCAACATGTCAATGGCCGGGCCTCTCATTGTTTCCACTACATTTACATTAATGCATTTCTCCCCACTTCTATTAAACCGCATCCCTCCCCGTCCAAAGCTGCTGCTGCCGCTGCCTAATGCTGCTTAGTCAGTGAAAAAAGGTTAATAACAATCAAGCAGAAATGGGGAAAGAAAGGCTCGCTCTTTCCTTAGGCTCTTCATTGGCCTTCTGTAATGGACAGCGGTTGAAAAGGCAGATTCTGCTGAGATTTTCCCTTTTTGTCATTTTATTTATGAGCTTTTTAGCTCGTGTTATAGGACCATTGAGAAAGATGGGGAAGCTGAGGGAATGGGGTTGTGTTTGATCACAGGATGCACTCAAACCTGTCTATGTGAGAGCCAATAGCTTTTATGTATTCTTAGAAAATTATTACACTGCAAAAAAAAAAAAAAGGCTTAGAGTTTTTGCCTTGTTTTTAATCCAAATATCTAAACATTCTTAAATCAAAAAGTAGTTTTTAGACAATAAAAATACTATTTTGTCAGTAATATTTGAGTAATCTTTGATAGTGGTTAGCACTATCGCCTCACAGCAAGAAGGTTGCTGGTTCGAGTCACTGTTCACGTGGGTTTCCTCTGGGTGCTCCAGTTTCCCCCACAGTCCAAAGACATGCACCATAGGTGAGTTGAATAAACTAAATAGGCCGTAGTTTGTGAATGTGAGTGTGTATGGGTGTTTCCCAGTACTGGGTTGCGGCTGGACATATTCGTATCCATTGCGTAAAACATATGAATAAAGGGGGTAAGCCGAAGGAAAATGAATGAATGAATTTTGTCACAATTAAGCAATTTTTTTCTGTAAACCAAGCAAAATAATCTGTCAATGGGGTAAGCAAATCTTACTTCAAACTGAATACAATATTATTTGGATTTCTTTTCTAAGGAAAACCCCACTTAATTTTGGCTTATTATTTCTGGGAAAAAAAAATACATTTTTATTTTACATGTATACTGTAGAAAAATCTTGTTGATTTAAGACTTTTTAGATATTTGGACTACAAATAAGACAAAAGCTCACAGTAGCATTCTTTGCAGTAAATAAAAATATTTATTGATTATTTTAAAAAATGTTTAATCATTTTTAAATAATTGCATTTTAATGAACTTAATATATTACATATTTACATATATTTATTTTATTTATATTTATTTATATTTATTTATTTTATAATACTATATGATTTTACACTAAAAATAATTGTATTTTTTTGATTTTTAACAATTTCATTTTAATAAAAATGTAATTTTATATCAATCACACACAGTTGAAGTCAGAATTATTATACCTTTTGTGATTTTTTTTTTTTCTTGTTCAAATATTTCCCAAAGGATGTTAACAAAGCAAGGAATTTTTCACAGTAATTCGTATAATATATTTTCTTCTGTAGAAAGTCTTATTTCTTTTATTTCAGCTAGAATAAAAGCAGTTTTTTTTGTTTTGTTTTTTTTTAAGGTCAATATTATTAGCCCCCTTAAGCAATATTGTTTTTCTGATTGTCTACAGAACAAACCATCATTATACAAGGGTTTGCCTAATTACCCTAACTTGCCTAATTACCCAGGTTAAGCCTTTAAATGTCACGATAAGCTGAACACTCGCATCTTGAAAAATATCTAGCAAAATATTATGTACTGCTATCATGGCAAAGATAAAAGAAATCAGTCATTAGAGATTAATTATTAAAACTATTATGTTTAGAAATGTGTTGAAAAAAGTATTTCCGTTAAGCAAAAATTGGGGTAAAAAATATATACAGGGGGAGCTAATAATTCAGGAGGGCCAATAATTCTGATTTCAACTGTATCTGCATTTTAAATGTTTTATTATTTATGAGTTTTTATTTAGTATTTAAATTTACTTTTTGTAATACTTTCATTTCATTTCTAGTCATAAATGAAATGATGAGATTGCGGGATTCCAATAAATTTTATCTTAATAAACCTAAATGCATATTTGCGTTCTATTTTACTACTTCAATTTAAATTCAGCAATATTGTCGTCTGCACAAAATACTTGTTGTTGTTGTGTGGCTCCAAACGAGAAGTCATTTATGTCCAGCGGTGCCTGCTATTTTTCTAAGCTCATCAGAATTTGATTAATTAAGGAGCAGGCAGAGCAAGTGAGTGTAAGAGAGCTCCCATTACCCAAAGGTTGCTTAAAGGAGCTGTTATTGCCTCTCTTTGCCATGAGCTCTGAGGACGGGGTCAAACTCCAAGGTCCTAAATTTGTATAAGATTAATACGTTGATATGAGTCCCTGGGGGCGAGTAGCTTTTATATAGTGTAGCAGGATTCAGACACGCAGAATACACAAACACACATTTACAGAAACCCACACACACACACACATATAGTCTGTACAGATGACCCAGTTGCACCTGTGCTGACAACAGCACTCTGCCCCAGAGAGTAGTCCTCATCTGTCATCACACACACACACACACACACACACACACACACACACACACACACACACACATGCACACACAGAGATCAGTGTTTTACTGCTGAGATTAGCCAGGTCATCTGTCATTACAAACACGCACACACAATACACTCGCTGAGAGATTAGCCCTCGTACGTCAACACACTCACACACCTGCAGTCTGTCCAAATGAGTACTGCTCATCATCTCACATCACACACACACGCTTGCTGAAAGAAGCCCTCTGAACATATGAGGTAACAAACACTCATTTACACACTCAAACAAAATCAAAATAGTACTTTCTTTAGGACTTTGGTCTGTGTATTTTATATAATCTATTAAATTTTTTAATTAGGGGTGTCACGGTGGCGCAGTGGGTAGCACGATCGCCTCACAGCAAGAAGGTCGCTGGTTCGAGCCTCGGCTGGCATTTCTGTGTGGAGTTTGCATGTTCTCCCCTTGTTCGCATGGGTTTCCCCCACAAGTCTAAAGACATGCGGCATAGGTGAATTGGGTAAGCTAAATTGTCTATAGTGTATGTGTGTAAATGAGGCGATAGGTGTTTCCCAGTGATGGGTTGCAACTGAAATGTCGTAAAACATATGCTGGATAAGTTGGCGGTTCATTCCGCTGTTGTGATACCAGACATCCCTGACACAGTCTGCCTGTTGCGTGCGTGTCATGCATACGATTGTAATAACAAAGCCTCGTGGGAGTGCATTAACTCTAATGAGCTCAGACTGAGAAACTAGACATAGCATTAGTTTCATACTGATTACTTTATCAAACAATATTTGTTTTCAACATGCACTCGCTGCATTTAAAAGTAGACACTTCAAGCTTTCTATAGATATATGTCTCATGTGTGTGTTTTATTTTAGCGGAGTTTCAGTAGATTTTACTGACGCGTTTCTAAAAACAGTTTGCAGAGACAGAAAAGAGAAAGTGCCTACACTGTTTATTATCCTTATTTTGCAAAAGCACACACGTTTGTTGTCATTGTGAGTGTACACAATAAAAACTAGACACTTAACAGATTCGATTGCTGTATTGACCTTATCTGTACGATCAAAACTGAAAGTCTAATTTAAGCTCTTTTCAGCATTATGAGTTGATCAAAGCTCGTATACGCGGGCTTCGACCTCTGGGGGTTAATAAAGGGACTAAGCCAAAAAGAAAATTAATGAATGAATGATTTTTTTTATATTTTAGCAATAATATATTGGGGGGGGTCGGTGTGGTTTCTTTAGTTTTTAGTTTTGCTTTGTTTTCAAAAGGAAATATAGCTGGAAATATATCAATATTGCACGGACGCAATCTAAAGTTTGCACTAAAAAAACAACAAAAAAACTCTTTATGGCTTAGTCTATGGTTATTACAAGTGCTTTATTTAGTTTTAATAAAATAAAATATTATTAAAAATATATAATTATTTATCTTATTTTAATAAATATTATTATTATTACATTTTAATATAAATTGTGGAATTGTTATCATCTACAGTCCCTATAGAAAATACCCGTACTTTGCACCTGTGCATGTCTTTTTATATATTTGTTGTATATTTTGTATACTAATCATTTTTGATAATTATGTGTATTTTCAAAAGTTAGAATCCATTGTATGTTGCCAACCACATGATTACTGTATATAATGTTGCATAAATATATATATATATATATATATATATATATATATATATATATATATATATATATATATATATATATATATATATATATATATATATATATTAAAGTAATCCATCTAAAAAAAAGTTCAATCCCTTATATTTATTCAATCCTCATGACCCCATTCAATCCTCATGACAAACACAAACTATATGCTGTTTCTTTAGTCCACATGTGTTACAATAGTTTATTTTATATACTTTCTAATATTACATATCTAATAGTCAAAGGTGGAAAATACTGAAAAATCATACAAATCATAGTGCAAGTAGAGAAAAAGTATTAATTTTTGCTATTTCTGCAATTTTCAATTTTGTAAAAAAGAATCCGCAGATTTATGCAAGAATTATTTCGGGAGTATCTTAACTAAAATCTTATTATAAGCGCATTGTGAAAAAATAATAGCTTTTTAACTTTTATTTAATGGTTACAATGCATATCCATCTAGATCAGGGGTCACCAACCCTGTTCCTAAAGAGCTACCTTCCTGCAGAATTCAGCTCCAACCAAAATCAAACACACCTGAGCCAATTAAGTAGGACCTGAAGCAGCACTTGATAATTACAGACAGGTGTGTTTGGTCAGGGTTGCAACTGAAATCTGCAGGAAGGTAGCTCTCAAGGAACAGGGTTGGTGACCCCTGATCTACAGTAGATCCACCTATTTGGTAAACAACTCAAGTATGTCATTTACTATCTCGACTAAAAGACAGAAAAACTTTATTTACAAACTGTATTGTAAATAAATTAAATGAACACTTTCATATGAGTCAATAATACTGCTGAAATGAATTTAAAAGCTGAATAAATATAAATGTACACACATTTACACAAGTAAATAAAAAGACTCAATGATGGGCTAAAAATATGTGGAAATCTGGGATTTCTGTGCGCGCATATTCCGTGTGGCCCTAGTAGTGAGTATTACACTGTGAAAGATTGTAAACGTAACATTCTGTACTGTGCCATTTGGCAATTTCAGTCATCATACAGTAGAAATCCATCATCTTCTCATCAGTGACATCAACCTCTCGGTCATTGCGTGTAACGATTTTGGACATCATCTTGGACACTTCCAAGCGGTTTGCTGCATTTACTGTATAAAGTGCCCATGTTTTGAAGTTGTTTAGTATGATGCAATTTACTTCTATGTGTGATCTGATTGGATGGGAATCACAGGACTGATGTTTTTACTCAACCAATCATCATTGACAAGAAAAAAAAGTAGTGACTGCAGGTTAATGTAAAATAGTGGAGTAAAAGTAGCGATACAGCACTAAAAATGTACTTAATGTAAAGTAAAAGTACACTGCTAAGTAAATTACAGTTCCAGAGAAATACTACTCAACAGTAATTTACAATATTACAGTAAAAATACAGTAATTTGAGTATTTGTAAATTAAAAACACCACTGCTGATATTCCTAATATTTTCTAACATGTCTATTCTACATGTCCCATACAAACTTCCAACTCCACCAAGACAATATGTCAACGCAGGCCAGAAAAATTGCACTCATCAAGCAACTTTTTCAGTGGCTCTTTAAGCTAACACTCGCTAAACGGGTCTCCAGCGGCACAAATGATGACACCTGTCAGAGAAAGAGAGAAAAATGACACGCCGCCACATCCTAATGTTGGTTGATAAGATTAGAAAACATCGTGTTCTTCGCTGACTCAAAACGAATGGGAAAGCAACAGAGTAAAGAATCTCATTTGCATCCTCTTCAATGGAGAGAAATGGATGAGAAGAAAGAAAAAAGCACATTCATTTACATGCTGATACACAGAGCGAAAGAAAGACGCCCTAAATGAGGGGGTAGATACTCATTTAATTCCAGCACAGAGACACGGAGAAAAGGATAAAACAGAGGGAGGTGAATATGAGGCAAAAGACGAAAGGGGGGAAACAGCGGCTTGTATTAGAAACCTGTAATTTAAATCAAAGGTTATAATCAAAAATTTATCAGTTAATTGATCTTGCACATGCTGCTTGCCAAGAGAGCAATTTAGAGGCCTGTCGCTTGGGCTGCAAATCTATCGAGCGCCGCTCTATAAAGCCAGTTTGTTGGCTTGTAATGATCAAGCGCTCCTCTAATGTTCTCTGAGAGCTGATATGATAGGGCTCAGACAGAGACATTCAGCAGCCGCGACCCCATGAAGAAAAATCATGCAAACACTTCACCCAAATATTACGACTCTGACATCATCTTCTCATTCTTGACACATTTGGAAGATGTTATTTGTTCTGTCCTGAACATGAATATAAGGATTTAGATGATGCTTCAAGTCCTGTTGGTTTGTAGTAGCGGCATATATCAAGCTTCACATTTTAGATAGATGAGTGAGGAAATATATAGAAATGCTAAATTCTCTGACTAATTTACTTCCCCCAAAAATGAGAATTTACTCACTATTTATTCACCCTCAAGTGGTTACAAACCTTTATGAGTTTAATTTTTGTGTCCACAACAAAAAAGAATATTTTAAAAAAAGCTAAATCCATTATCACTGACATCCAATAGTAGCAAATACAATAAAAGTCAAAGGTTACAGGTTTTTAGCTTTTTTCAAAACACAAGAAAGAAAGTCAAACATGTTTGGAACAAGTGAGGGTTGAGTACATTTTGGATGAACTACCCCTTTAAGAACAGAATCAGCTCAATTAACTGGTTCAAAAGAACATGTAATTTGCCAATCTGGTTCACAAGATGATGTATTACTGTACATAATACACCCAAACATTAAAATTCTGTTTACTTAACTACTACTTGTTCAAAACCTTTTTGAGCTGCTTCTATTGAACACAATGGGTTCCAGCAACCAGCATTTTTCAAAATATCTTCTTTTGTTTTCGACAGAAAAAAAGAAACCGCATGAGGGAGAATAAATGATGAAGAAATTTTCATTTTGAGTTGAACTACACTTTAAAACAAATACTTGTAATCATATTTTTCTATACATTTACACACTCAGAAAAAAATTACACACCTGTCACTGGGGCAGTATAAAATGTAAAAGGGACATCATTGTACCTTATCTAGCCCTAAGTGAAACATATTAGTATCTGAAATGTAAATTTCAGAAGTGTAAAAATACATATCAGTACCAGATTTACATATTAGTCCTTAAAATATCAGAATTCACAACTTATATTTTGATGTTACTTCCATAAGCTGTTTGTACAGCTTTAGAAACATTTCAACACATGTAATTTGGGTGAAGTTTATGGTGACATTTAGTTATTTTTGGACACTTAAAGGGAACAGTTCAACCAAACATTTAAAAACAAATGTATCTCATCATTTACTCAACTTCCACTGCTTCAAAACCTTTTTGAGTTGCTTCTGTTGAAAACAAAAGAAGATATTTTGAAGAAAGCTGATACATTGACTTCCAGAGTATTTGTTTTTCCTACTATGAAAGTAAATGGGTTCCAGCAACCAACATTTTTCAAAACATCTTTTGTTTTCGACAGAAAAAAAAAAGAAACCACATGAGGGAGAAAAAATGATGAAGGAATTTTCATTTTGTGTTGAACTACACTTTACAATAAATACAAATGATCATATTTTTTTATATATTTACACACACAGAAAAAATTACATCCCTGTCACTGGGGCAGTATAAAGTATGAAAGGAACATCTTTCCTTACATTATTTAGCCCTAAGTGATACATATTAGTATTTTAAATGTAAATATTAGAACTTTAAAAAGCAGATATCAGTACCTTAGATGTAAGTACTCAAAATATCAGAATTCAGCACAACGCTTACTTTGGCGTTACTCGCATAAGCTGTTGTACACATGGTGATATTTTGTTATTTTTGGACACTTAAAAGGACAGTTCACACTAAAAATGAAATTGTATCTCATCACTCAAGTGGTTCTAAACTTGAACACAGTACAAGATATTCTCAAGAATATTATTTATGACATACATAGTGTATTTCATTATTAAAAATTGTTTATATATGATATTATGTAATGTCATGTGTAATAATAATAATAATAATAATAATAATACATTTAAATTTATTATATAATACATTACATTTTGATTTAGTGTAGTATATTTTATTAGCAAATGCAGTGCATTTCATTAATAAATATAATTATTTAAATATAGCCTAATATTAAACAATATCATGTGTAATAATATAATATGTAAATATTGACATTTTTTGATATATGTTTTTATATTTCTATTAAAATGTCTGGTCTACTTTCTGATTTATTGTTGTAAACTTGCCAGTGAAGAACTTGAATCTGAACAGATGTATCTCCTCTACCCATTGTATTGCTAATAACAGTGCAACCATTTCTCCAAGACTTTGTCACTAATCCTTTTCCCAGCTTCAATGTGGCTTGCAACTGATCAGCTTTTAAGCTTGCAGGGTAACGAGCAGCAGGTGCAATTAATTAACCTCAGCTCCTCCACACCTAGCTGAGAAACGGGTAACAGAAAGAGAGAGAGGGAGAACAGAAACCAAACAACTAACAATACATTCAAAACACCATGGAATGTAACAACAGAAGAAAGAAACTCAAACCAGTTTGGAACAAGTGAAGGATTAGTAAATTATGACAGATTTTTTTTTACTTTATACTCTTTAATAGATTTGTTACAACATGAAGAAAAGTTAAGGATACGTTTCAAAGAATATTAAGATGTCTTGCTAATGATGGTAGAAAGTGCAGGTGGCAATATTAGCATACCATCACTTGTATTTTATCACTCTATGATTCAGGCTCATCGTCAGGTAAAGCAGCGTCAGGAAGTTGTTCTGCGTTATCATGAAATCACGTCTCTTCATGTGTTATCACGACTCAGACACAGAGAAATGATCGCTCTTGTCACGTCTCATTGAAGCCATTGTTCCTTTAAGAGGCAGGAACAGTGGATTATAGCGAGATGCATAAGAATAAAGCTGATCAAAATCTGTCTTTCTCTCCAGGGTAACCAGGAGGCCCCAGCTCCCCCAGAAGCCATGGCTCAGCCGTACGCCCCAGCTCAGTATCCTCCTCCTCCACCTCAGAACGGGCTGCCTGGCGAATACACCCACCCTGGGCAGGACTACACGGGGCCCAGTCCAGTCCCTGAGCACGCAGCGGCCCTCACCATCTACACACCAACACAGACACACAGCGAGCCGCCTGGCACCGACAGCAGCACACCTTCCCTCACAGGGACCAGCAGCTTAACAGTGAGTACCCGCTGCTGCATGTGTTGTTTTGTTTGTTTTTGTATTGTTTGGGCACAGATAATCTAAAATTAATGTATTAATTTTTTTTTTTTTTTTTTTTTTTTTAAATTTATCTTTTGTTTTGTTTTTCATTTATTTATTTTTTTAATTGTTATTTTATTTTATTAAATTATATGTAGGGTTAGGCTTAGGTTAGGGATAGGATTAGGGTTACACTTATGAAGTTTATATTTATTTTAGCGAAGATAGAGTTGTCAAAAATGTACATGATAGTTCAATATGTTTTATTTGTGAAGATTATTATTTCTTATTGATTACAAGAGTGAAGTAAATAAAATGCTCAAATTAATTGGAAATCTTTGAAAACTTTTAAGCACAGTTAGGAGCATACCAGTGAGGTCATTATCAGCATGCAGGCATAGATTAAATAATCATAATAATAATAATAATAATAATAATAATAATAATAATAATAATAATAATAATAATAATAATAATACATTAAAATGTATTATATAATACATAAAATTTGTTTTTATTATATTTTATTTTATTAGCTAATGCAGTGTATTTCATTAATAAAAATGATTATTTACATATAATATTAAATAATAAAATGTGTAATATAATATTTAATAATAATAATACATTTAAATGTATTAAAATTTAAATTTAAATTGTTTTTTACTAGATTTTATTTTATTAGTAAATGCAGTGCATTATATTATAAAAAAATATTATTTAAATATGATATTAAATAATATGTTTAATGTAGTAGTAACAAAAACAACAACAATAATAATAATAATAATAAAAATAATACATCAAAATTGAAATGTAATACATTACTATTGTTTTTATTATATTTTATTAGGGAATGTGGTGTATTTCATTATTAAAAATTATTATTTAAATATTATATTAAATAACATCATGTGTAATATAATATGTAATAATAAAATGTATAATAATACATTTAAATTTATTGTATAATACATTACATTTTGTTTTTATTATATTTTATTTTATTAGTGAATCCAGTGTATTTCATTATTAAAAATGGTCATTTATATATGAAATTAAATGATGTCATGTGTAATATAATAATATCATGTGTAATAATATAATATGTAAATATTGACATTTTTTGATATATGTTTTTATATTATTTATTTTATTATAATTTTCATTATTTTTTATTTGTTGGTTTAGTGCAGGGGAAATTTACGTAAAAGTCAGCATTAAAAATATATATATATATATATATATATATATATATATATATATATATATATATATATATATATATATATATATATATATATATATTAAAAAATGTATTTCAATATGCAATTATTATATTTATAAATGATTATTAAACAAGGATTATATACAATTATTAAAGAAAAGTGCCAATAGAGAGTCAAACAAAATTGACAGGTAAATAAAACACTTCAGAGAAACTGTAGAAAGCTTGCAGGTTTACAGGATGTGATCAGATCATAATAAAATTGCACTGATTGCAGTGTAATCATATCTACTATCTAGTATAAAAAATATTGATTCAAAAACATGTGCCGTTTTGCAAATATTAAAAGATACTCACAGTAGTAATCACACTGAGACTAAAAAACTTTACAAGTTTCAGTATAATTAACTGTAAAATGTTTAATTATTTTTAGTGTTGCATGTAAACTGGCATTGGCAGATGTTGCAAAAAGTTCATTTCAGACCCTGTGCACAGGATATTTTTATTCATCTTTGAGTTGCTTTTTACATCTTACATTTTTTTGGTTGTCTCCAACATCCCATTTTGAACATTTCTGCATTCAGACAGTCTGAGATAAAGAGAAACTGGAGCTGGGAAAAACAGAAGAGTTTTTTTTTTTTTTTTGAATGAAAAGAACTATAAAGCTGGCGCAAGCAAAGATAAAAAGCACACGCCAAAATAAGAGACAATGAGAGAAAAACTATCCTTTTCCATTTAAAGAGATCTTCTGCTTTCCCTCTCTCCATTTTATCAAGCTTTAAGCAATGGCTATCACATGGCTCCATATCTGAAACCCCGTGGAGCCATTTACCATGGCTAACAATATCACAAACGTCTCAATGGACCACTTAACGAGTGCTACCCAAGTGCTCTGTCTGAGCATATGACAAGCACATGATGAAACAAAAGAAACTCTGAGAGGAGAGACTGTCCTTAAACCCGCTCCCATGGGTCAGTTGTGTTTGGTCTGTTTGCGCTACACTTTGGTTCCTATAGGTCTTTGATTAACACATACACACTCTGAGGAAATGTAGATTTATTTTATTTTATTTTATTATTTTTTTTTTTTACCACAGGATTTTATTATATTCCATATAAAGGGCTGGTTTCAGGGTTTGACACACATCCTTTACAAGTCCTATATACTGTGGGTCATGTAAAATATGAGATTTGACCGTTGACTAGTCACTATATTCACTAGTACTGTTGTTGGACAGTTTATCCTAAGTGTCCTAACATTGTCTACAAATCTAAGCATCTTAGTATGGAAATAAATACAGCAGATGGAAGTTATGACTGTTGTTATTGTAGCTAAACTACTGTAACTAATGTGAAAATCCCAGTAGATCGGCAGTTACTGAAATACACTGACTATGCCATGTTCAAAGTCAATGAAATGATCTTTCTTCCCTTTTCTGATGTTTGAACTACTGCAGATCTTCTTGACCATGTCAGCATGCTTGAAATTATTATTATTAGGTTATGTTATTAAGGCGATGCCATTATTTCCTGCACTTATTCTTAGCCGCCTTCCCTGAATAGCTTTTAATTTAATTTAATTTAATTTAATTTAATTTAATTTAATTTAATTTAATTTAATTTAATTTAATTTAATTTAATTTAATTTAATTTAATTTAATTTAATATTTTATTTTATTTTAATTTTTTTATTTTATTATTTTTTTTTATTTTAAGCGTATGATTTTATTAGATTTCATATTAATGCTGCATAGTTTTAAGGCTGGTATCTAGGGAGTAAAATGAAAGACATCTGGAGAATAAGCATGAAAAAAGTGGGTGGGAAAGATAAAAAAAAAAGAGCAAAACTTTTGCATACACTTGGAGAAAATGCAAGGAATTACTGATTAATCCCTGAGAGTTATTTTATTTTACTTTTTAGATTTTTAAAATTAATTTGTTGGATTTTATTATTTAGTTTATTTTATTCTTTTATCTTAGTATTTCATTAGATTTCATATAAATGCTGCTTGGTTTGGAGGCTGGTATCTACAGAGTGAAATGAGACATCTTGAGAAAGGGCATATGAAAAGTGTGGGAAAGAGAAATATAAGATCATCAAACTTTTCTTCAATGCACAAAGTAGTACAAGGTCTTCTTGGCCTTGAGGTGGAGAGGAAAGGACGGATGAAAAATGTAATCTTTTTCTCTTTCTGATTGGGATATGTGTAAAGCTCTGAGGTGGTTTGGAAGTAGATATAATCCCACGCTCAGCAGATCGCAAGAGAAGCGATTCTGACAGGCCGCAAAAAAAAGGCACATGAGCTCCGGCTAGGCTAATCTACAGCTCGATTGGAGGATGTACTTAAACTGTCACTCCGGCCCCGAACCACCAGGGCGAAATTCTCCCATTCTCCCTATTTTCTCTCTCTCTCTCTCTCTCTCCCCGCAGAGCATCATTAGCAAAGAGCGAGCACTAGACCTCAGAGAGTGGACGCTAATCACATCAGATCACATATCAGATCACAACAGCACAGACTCTAGATGCTGGCTAACTCAGCGATAAAAGACTACTACATGCTAACAGTTTTCCATCATATCGCCTTGGGTGGGATTGTCTAAACTGTGATTTGCAACTGGTTTAAACGTAGCCGTACTGCTCAAAGGAGCGTGAGGTTATGTTATTAAGGCTATGCCATTATTTCCTGCACTTATTCTTGGCCGCCTTCCCTGAATAGTTTTTACTGCGCCATCGGTAATAGTACCACAGGTCTAAGCGCTCTTTAATCCTCCGTATTTGTTACCGGCTAAACTTGTTGTGAATCAGATTACCTTGTCTAATTAATTAGAGCTTTGCGCAAGACTGAAAGGCCACTGTCTTCTTTCTAGATGACAGGCGGATGATTTGTATTCGCATCTCTGTGGGAGGGAAAGATGACGGCAAGTGTGGAAGAACAAAAAAATATAAAGCGGCTCAAGCTAATCCCTTTAAGTGAAGCGCTGGTTTGGTCCTAATCGGATGTAATCTACCTGCTTGGCAGCTTTCCAATCAGATAGTTTCAATTATGTGGTTGTAGGGGCATTCTGAAGGGGGAAGTGCTGAGCTGAGCACTTTGAAAGTGATTTGCAGATAACACTGAATGAGTGCGGCAATAGAAACGATTTAGCAGGACTCATTCCCCACCCGGCCCCAACATACAAACACAAGCCTTCTGTGACGTCGTGCTTTAGGCAGAGGAGGCTTGGATGAGAGGTCCAATGTGGCGGTGTATGATAATGTTCAGGCAATTATTTCTTGGTGCTGCTTGGCTGATCTGTTCCTCGCCGAATGTGAAGCGCTGGGAAGTTGCTCTTCTACAACAGAAATAGAAACAAGGGGAGCATCTGCTGCATGGAATGATTGTAGTCTAGCGTTTGGAAAGTCTTGCAGGGGGGAAAAAACGAGGAGAGTTGATCCAGTTTGTGTGTGTTTTCTAACTTCCTGTCTCCACTTTATATTGAATGTATACTAGGGGTGGGAACCTACACTGGTCTTACATTTCTCTGCATTCTCAATTGTTAATCTTGCTTCATTCATTCATTCATTCATTCATTTTCTTGTCGGCTTTGTCCCTTGCGGGGTCGCCACAGCGGAATGAACCGCCAACTTATCCAGCACGATTTTACGCAGCGGATGCCCTTCCAGCCGCAACCCATCTCTGGGAACTTCCACACACACATTCACACTCATACACTATGGACAATTTAGCTTACCCAATTCACCTGTACTGCATGTCTTTGGACTGTGGGGGAAACCGGAGCACCCGGAGGAAACCCACGCGAACCCAGGGAGAACATGCAAACTCCACACAGAAACGCCAACTGACCCAGCCCAGCCGAGGTTCGAACCTGCGACTCAGCGACGTTCTTGCTGTGAGGCAACAGCACTACCTACTGCGCCACTGGGTTGCCAATCTTGCTTCACATATACACAATTTTTTTGTTAAATAGAAGCAGTCAGATATATGAACTGAGCCTTTCATTTTACCTGGTCAAAGAAACACAATTCTTGAATTTATTAAACATGAAATGTGCTGTTTGTTAGGATTGTTCAGCATTGTGTTTCACTTTTTACAGTAAGCTTTTATAGCAGTGTCAGAAGGAGATCTTGGGTTGTACTGTACTTTTAGTGTCAGTTAAAAAAAAATGCCACCAAACTTACAAGCAGCAAAATGTGCCCAGATGTACATATACAATTTAAAACCCAATAAGTTAAGGTAACTCAAACCATTTGAGGAAACCGATTGCAACAAACCATTTAAGTTCAAAAACTAATCCTAATGAGTACTGTGAACTTAATCTATTTGAGTAAATGAAGCAATTTGAGCACAGTAAAACCCAATAAATTATGAAAACTCAAACCAACTGAGTACTGTAAAACCCAGTAAGTTAAGGCAACTCAAACAGTTTAAGGAAACCGATTGCTCCAAACCATTTGAGTTAAAAAAAAGCTAATCTATATGAGTACTGTGAACTTACTCCGTTTAAGTTGAAGTAATAACGTTTCTTTAACTCATTACCTTCAACACTGAGTTCAAAACTCTTTTCAAATGAGTAGAATTAACTTTCAGTAAATTTTGAGTTAACTACACTCATTTCATTTGATAAAGTTGACTGTTGGGTTTTACAGTGTAGTAATACTTTTAAAATAGTTACCATCGTTTTCTACTCTTAAAATCATCTTGTCTTCCTTGGCATATAATGCTACTATGACAAATGATGTTAAAAACAGTCAATACATCATAACTGTTAAACTGCAATAACTGTAAAAATTTGTGATTTTCCTAAATGTTTCAATTGAACCAACTTAATCAGTTCACACCCTGCGTACATTTCAATGCATATCATATATCAGGTCAGTTTTTTGTTGTTGTTTTTTTATAGTTTTGGAGAATTTCACCAAATTGTTGTCCATGATGTTGGTCTTTTTTTTTCATCCAATCAAACATCAGTAAAGCTCTGTTTGTTGTAAATTGAGAAATATCCACTACACTGTTATGCTGCGTTCACACCAGACGCGGATGAAGCGTCAAGCGCGAGTGATTTACATGTTAAGTCAATGCAAAGACGCGAATAGACATCCTGTGGCACGATACGCGCGATTGAGGCGACGCGAATCACTCGAATTGGAAAATCTGAACTTCAGCGGATATTCGCGCCGCGTTTAAACAATCAGGAGCTTTCTCTTGTAGGGGCGTGATTTTGACATAGCACCTGTTGTTGGTGTCCCGAGGGGAAGATCCACCTGCCGACACTGATAACAGTTCATCAAACTGGGCTTGGCTCAGTTGGAAGCACCGCTGAAAGCTTCTATCATCCAAGTTAAGTTTCTGGTGGAGTTTATAAACTCATAGAGGTGGGTGCACCTCTGAAAGGATCTAGTTGACTCAGGCACGGCTCCAAACAAATTGACGCTGTTTTTCAGCCTTCATAAAGCACATAAACACAGCTATTCTCTCAATAAAATTCATGTTAACTATTTAGTAAAGAAGCTAGAGTCATCGAGCAGACAGAAGCCCTGCCCATCACGTGAATCCGCGTCTGTTGTGAAGTGAATTTGACAAGCGAATGAAACTGATTTGACACGCAAATAGCACAATTTATCCACGCTTGCCGCATCTGGTGTGAACACAGCATTAGACTTTGCTGCAATTTTACAGTTATTTACTGGAAAAACGGACAGTAAATTACCACATACATTCTTTACAGTTGACTACTGTAATAAGCACTGCATTGTGGGTCATTTTAAAACTTTTACAGTAACTTATTGCATATTAGGAATTTGCGGTATTTTACTGTAATCAAAGTAATCAAGTACTGCTATTGTAGTTAAAGACAATAATGAGATCGTTAATGAAAAGAATAGTCACTTGTTTGGAATGTATTAAATTCAATAGTAAATGCTAAAACTATAGGTTTTGTACTGCTAGTGCACGTAAATGTAAATAAATGACACTAAAAGTACTGTAAAAATTGTCATACTGTAAAATTTAAATGTGGTAAAGGGCATTTTAAAATAAAACAAAGTTGTGGTAAGGCTATTTTACTGTAAAATGAAATTGCGGTAGCATCCTGCTACTGTAAAACACATTTACAGGTAAGTTACTGTAGTTGTGGTAAATTGTTGACAACAGTGCTGCTAGTAAATTAGCGCAAAAATACAATAACATGTCTAACAGTGTAGGGTGAAAAGAAGCATGGCAGCACTTTGTTCTTAGCACAGAAGTAGGCAACATTTTCAATGATTTGATTCACATTTATTAATATGTTTGGCAATATTTCATAGATTAAGTAAAGATTAACAATTTGTATTATTTTATTTTTAATTTCAAGTTGGTATATCATTTTTGAAGTGCAACTGTTTTGACCTGATGTCCATTGAAATTAACAAACAAAGAAATCAATAAAAGGTTATTGACGTTTTTATTATTTTTATTTGGTTTAATTTATGGAAGTCTTAAGAACAGGGGAAATTTACTACTTTTACAATTTTCTGAATGTTGGAATATAATTCACGTCTGAAAGGGTTAACCTAAAGTTTTTTTTTTAACTTACATTGGTTTAAACTGACTTTTTTGGACACTCCACTTTTTTGGAAAATAGGCTCATTTTACAGGTCTCCTACGCCCCATTCACACGGGGCATCAGCTTCAACGCTTTACATTCACTTTAATTGGGTGACGTCAGGCGTTGCCAAACTGCATTGTGGATCCATCGGCGCCGCTTCAGAGGCGTTGCTCGCTGCAGAAGTTGGCACTTGCTCAACTTTTCAAGCGCAGACGGAAGCTTGAAATTTCATTGGCTGACACTGCTATGACGATCGCGTCAGCCCCAACTTCAGACACCCCCTCTGTCAAACGTTGACGCTGAAGCCCCGTGTGAATGGGGCGTTAGAGTTAACTTAAAGTTAATGGTCTAATCCTATTTAGGGATCTGTGTTAAGGTAAGCCAAAAGTGCCACAACCAGATCTGTAGTTTGGCTGTATGGATTCAAAAATGGTAATACTCAACTGTTAACTGTAGGGGAGTTGTAAAATGAGCCTATTTTCAAATGAAGTGCAGTGTTCCTTAAAAATAGCTTGTATGATTGAATTTATTTTAGTTACATGAACATAAAAATTTTTGTAATGACTAATAGGTTATAAAATACCTTTGTTTTCATGTATGTGTGTAGGAGAAGTCATTTCAAATGTGAAATGATACATGTTTACAGTAAACGTGCTGGACAGAGTATGTCAGAGCGATAAATGGGCCACATTTGTCATTCACTAAATCATTTGGCATACTAAATCCCAGACCGTGGCAAATGGAACGTTGTTATGTAACATTTCTTGCTTCAATTGTGGTAATTGGCTGTCATAAAGCTTTAGAGGGGGTAATATACCTACTTGGGGTTAATTTGGGGAGCTTTTCTTAGCTGACCGTAAAATCCTCCCATATGGATTTACTATTAGCTTTTTTGGCAGGATCCACATCCTGAGACCCTAATGCAGGTTACTTAACTCCTCGCCATTGTCCTCCTGTTAAGTGCTGAAAAGAGGGTCACAGTCCATCTACATGTACACGAAAGATGTCGAATCCTTCACCTCGCAATGTCCTCCAGAGGATGAGCAGGCAACCCGAGTGAGCACGGAGGTTGCCTTCGCCTCGAACAGCCAAGACTTTTTAATTACTTTTCACCTCGTCTACGAAACTTGGGAGAGCAAAGCCCTCTGAAACCTTGTCTCTGAAAGAGACAGATGCAGCCCATGCTAGCTGCAATATAATTAACATGCAATTAACACAAATTAAAAGGCAAATTGCGCAGACGAACCCCCTGTAGATGGCTGCTTAGCGGTGACGATGAGATAATTAGATCCAAACCTGGAGCGCGGAGTCTCAAACGCTTACCTCTCCTTTTCCTCTTCTGGCCTGGTGTCAACTCCTCCAGAGAAGAGCACTTCAAGCCGCTACACTCATGAGAAGTGGAAATACTCCCAATAAAGCCAGAGAGATTGTATCGTTCAAGTCAAGAGTCAGTTGGACTGGGTGTTTTACAATGTACTTGTTATGACGGAGCAATTGTCCTCTCCTCAAAGTCACCATGAAATTAATATGGGCATTTCCAGTATTTTATTCAAATTTTTTATTTTAAATGATTTAGCTATAAACAATATATTTGTTAAAACTACACTAAAAACCATAAAAATAAAACATAAATGTTAAATTTGCATGACATTTGCTAGATATTTACATTTACCAATCCTGTAATATTTTAACTGTTGGGATGCTTAGTGCAAATCTTTTATTTAGTTTTCAAATCAAATCAAATAAAAGTTTATTTCTAGAGCATACTTAATTACAACCTTTGGTTGACCAAGGTGCTGTACAACAGCAGTAGGAGGTAAAAACAGCAATACACTACAATAAAAACAACAATATAAAACAATAATAACAACAGTAAATGTTTTCAAGAAGCAATTTAGGATAGCCTGGAACCGCCATTAGGTAATATTAAATGCACTCGAAAAAAGATGAGTCTTTAACATTGATTAAAAAAACAGATAGAGTGCGTGCTATTCTGATTTATAATGTTAACTTATTTCATAGTTTTGGACCCACAACTGCAAAGGCTCTATTGCCCCTGCATTTGAGACGACGAACACGTTTTTAAAAAACACCTCCCTAGTGGAAAACGGCAAGTTTTACTATTAATTTATAATCTTCTTCTAATCCTAACAGAAAAAAAGTGATAGAATTAAAATATTTATATAAAATAAAATATTTTAATACATCACATTTTCTTTACCGACTTGACATTTAAAGTAAAAAAAAAATAAATAAAACTCTTTTAAAAAGTTAAAACTAATTGATGAATTGCAAACTTTTTTGCATTTTCACATGTGTCCAAATGCTACAAATGATTAATAACAGTTAATCCACCTCCTTTATTTGTGCACGACATTGCCTTACCCAATTAAAATTTGTTCATCGAATATACTGAACAAAAATGAGGTTGGCAAAAACAACTCAAGACTTGGACCCTATATGAATTATTAGCCCCCCTTTGTTTTTGTTTTTTCTTTTTTAAATATTTCCCAAATGACGTTTAACAGAGCAAGAAAATTTTCACAGTATGTCTGATAATATTTTTTTCTTCTGGAGAAAGTCTTATTTGTTTTATAGCGGCCAGAATAAACGCAGTTTTTTAATTTTTTAAAAACCATTTTAAGGTCAAAATTATTAGCCCCTTTTACGCAATATTTTGTTTCGATAGTCTACAGAACAAACCATCGTTATACAATAACTTGCCTAATTACCCTAACCTGCCTAGTTAACCTAATTAACCTAGTTAAGCCTTTAAATGTCACTTTAAGTTGTATAGAAGTGTCTTAAAAAATATCAAGTCAAATATTATGTACTGTCATCATGGCAAAGATAAAATAAATCAGTTATTAGAAATGAGTTATTAAAACTATTATGTTTAGAAATATGTTGAAAAAATCTCTCCTTTAAACAGAAAAAAATAAACAGGTGGACTAATAATTCAGGGGGGCTAATAATTCTGACTTCAACTGTATGTTTTGGCTTTGTCCATCAATCACTTCTTTTTGGCTATCAATTTTCAAGGGTTTCTCTTTTGTGACAAAAATGCACATCAAACCGTGTCCTCTTATTGCACTTTTTGGACTTCTTCTGAATATAGCAGGGTTATCGAGCTGTACTGCAAACTCCCTTCCTTTTTTGACACTGTTAGCAAGACAGTGTATTTTTTTATTATGATAACAAAAATTTCCCCATAGTTTTGACAACTGGTTGCGAGATGCAATAAGCTTCATCCATTTGGAAAAAAATCAGGTGTACAATAAACGGCAATACTAGGGCTTTTTCTGAAACATGGGACCCATTTAGAATTTTCTTTTCTGGGCATCTCTACAAACTGTCAATCTAAATCTTAGGGCATTTGCAAAGCAAATGTAATTAAGTGCATTGTATAAATACCTGACGATTAATGTTTGTAATATTGGGTTATCAAGGTATATGTGTATTCTGTACAGGTTTTTTTTTTTTTATGTATTCATTATTATTTATTTATTTATATATAATTTTTTTATTATTATTATTTCTTCTTGTCTCTCTTGAAATCTAATTTCATCTTGTTTAGAGAGTAGGTGTGGAAATAAGATTTGTTTAAATTTCTCTGTAAAATTACTTTGTTATGTATGCAAAAGTTTAATAAATAGATAAAAAAATAATAATAAATAGTAAAAAACAAAAAAAAATAAAAAACAGTTATTCAAAAGTTCAAAATAAATCAGCGCATTAGCAAATGACAACAATCCGATCCATTTACAACACATTCAAGTCCCACTCTACACCTTTTCCAGTTCACTCGGCTATACACGTCACAATAGGTAAGAAAAAAGCTTTCTCAACTTCTGTTCCATGCCGACTTTAAGCAAAGCGTGCAAGACGAATACACAGTAGCCCTACGATTTCTCTTCATTTTTATCACTGTCCGTTACTCGCTGCTCCGCGTCGCTACATGATGACTTACATCTGAGAGGACCTAGTCAATACACGTTCCCATAAAGTAAGCAAATCAAAGCCCTCATCCTTCTCTCCAGCACTCGGCTGGGCAGAGCGAGGAATTGGAGGCTCTCAGAGGCCACGCTCCGCCGCTCGGTAATGGGCGAGTCCGCGCCGTCGCACCGCTCACCTGTTAGACATGATAGATAGCGCGCCTCTCTCCAGAGCTACTGCAGACAGAGCATGTGAATGACCGATGGCACCGGCGTGATGGATGAGGATGGCGGAGCGGGAAGAGGTGCAGCCCAGGGAGCGGGGGCACCAGGGGGTAATTGCACCTCCGCTTGCCCATCCATCTGCTCGGCTTTCCATCTACCGCCATCAGGCAGGGGCTACAGGCCTCCGCCGCTCGCCGACCTCAGGCGGCATACACAAGGGGCAGGACGACAGGCTGTGTGGATCCAGAGTCGACCCGTGTGCTTTATCTTAACAGGGCTTGACTGTCTACATAGCCGCGATGATTGATAGTGCCAATGTGCTGGTAAACACGGTGTCCTCTCACAGAGACCCCCAAGAGCCCGTTGGGAGAGTCTGTGCATTAGAGAAGATGAGGAAGTTGTCAGATGGAAAAAGCAGGAGCCGGTGACCCTCGACGTTTAATGGTTCAGAGGTTTGGCTGCTGTTATACTGTATAACCTGTAGCGAGGGTTCAAACTTACCTTCATCGTTCCCAAATGATGACTGACCATGTGACATTTTGTGGGGTTCAGCGTTTAGCAGCATTTAAGCACACAGGCTTGGGAGAAACAGGACCTGTTGTTTGGATGTTGAAAAGTAATTTTGACACAGTGTAAAAGTGCATTATATCACATGAAAAATACTGCAGGGCATCACCGTGGCGCAGTGGGTAGCACGATCGCCTCACAGCAAGAAGGGCACTCTTTCGAGCCCCGGCTGGGTCAGTTGTCATTTCTGTGTGAAGTTTGCATGTTCTCCCCATGTTGGCGTGGGTTTCCTCCAAATGCTCCGGTTTCCCCCACAGTCCAAAGACATGTGGTATAGGTGAATTGGGTAGGCTAAATTGTCCGTACTGTATGTGTAAATGAGTGTGTATGGATGTTTCCCAGTGATGGGTTGCAGCTGGAAGGGCATCTGCTGCATAAAACATATGCTGGAAAAGTTGGAGGTTCATTCTACTGTGGCAACCCCAGCTTAATAAAGGAACTAAGCCAAAAAGAAAATGAATGAATGAATGTAATATGGGAATATTTTGGTTTCAAAGTCACCGAACAAAAACAGGTCATTTTTAAGAGCTGTCGCAGAATTGTTGCAATGGTTTACAGATCGAGCTGAAGCTTGAATTAAATTAAAATCAGCTTGAAACCTGAATTAAATCGTAAATTAAATCAGAATCGCAAAATCTGTCCCAAAAAAAACGCAATTAGATATTTTCCCCAAATCGCACAGCCCTAGTAAATACTACATCATAATACACTCTCAGAAATAAAAGTACAAAGTCTGTCACTGGGGCGGTACCTTTTCATAAGGTACATTTTTGTTCCTAACGGGTCCTTAAAGGTACATATAAATACCCATAAAGTACAAATGTGTACCTAATAATAACCCAATGGTACAAAAGTGAACCTTAAAGGTACAAAATGTCCACCTGTATGGTACAAAAGTGTACCTTTTTTATAAAAGTACCACCCCAGTGACTTTATTTCTGTGTGTAAAGTACTTGAATTAATCTGTTATGGTATTTCTACAGTTGCTGTGGTAATACAACAACCATAGAGCATATTTTACTACACCACAGCTGTAAAAACTTAAGTATACTATAGTATTTATTACAGTTTATCAGTGTAAAAGTAATACTACAGTATGCTGTTGCATTCATTACTAAAGTGTTATGATAAATACAGTAAAATATACTTTACTATAGTATGGTTCAAAAACACAATAAATAACTAGTATTTTTTCATGTTGTATTAAATGGGAAAAATGTGAACATTTGAATTCTGAACACAAACTGAAAATGTACTCAATATTTGCTCACCTGTAAGTTCTTCCGAAACTGTACGATTTTACCAATATATGAGACATGATATAAACATTAAAGCTAACTCGCTACACTAAAAATGTCTGTAAATTAACAGTTTACTGTATTTTGTGACTTGTATTAACATTTTTAATAGTAAAAAGTGATATTGTCTGGGTTGGTGTTGTATATTACGGTACAAAAAACCTTGTAATATAAAACCTCTGTTTATTATTTGCTACACATCATATTATTTCAAACTGCTAAAATGTCAATAAAAGTCTCTCTATTAAACTGTAGAGTTGAATTTTCAAAAGTCGACAGAGCAGAGATCAAGATCCCATAATGAAATTCATTCATTCATTCATTCATTTTCTTCTCGGCTGAGTACCTTTATTAATCTGGGGTCGCCACAGCGGAACGAACCGACAACTTATCCAGCATATGTTTAACGCAGCGGATGCCCTTCCAGCTGCAACCCATCACTGGGAAGCATCCATGTACACTCATTCACACACATACAGTACGGACAATTTAGTTTACCCAATTCACCTGTACCACATGTCTTTGGACTTTTGGGGGAAACCAGAGCACCCAGAGGAAACCCACGCGAACATGCGGAATAATGAAATTCAATATTGTAAATAAACATAAATCACAAAAAACAGAAAAATTGTTTATTAACAGATTTTTTATCAGTGTAGTATCCAAAATTGCCTACCCTAGCTTTAAAGTGATCAAAAAAAAGAATGCTTTGTAAACTTATAATCACCCTCATATATTACAAACCTTAGTTACGAGACCAACTTTCTTCACAGCACAATAGAAAATATTTTGAACAATATTTCAATGAAACGAAAAGTCAATGGTGTCTTTGACAACAGTGAACGTCATTGTTCGGCTAAAAAAAACCCACATAATTTGTAACACAGAAGGTTTAGCATGACGTGATAGTAAGTAAATGATGACAAGTTTTCATTTTGAGTAAACTAACCCTTTAAACAACAACAACAACAGCTCCTGTGTCTTTAAAACACATAAAGTATTTTATCCATTAATATAGAATTATTATGAACTAGATAATGCAGCAGGCAAATGTTTGTGTTTAGAGGAAAAAAGCAAGTGTAAATTCCCCTTAGTTAGAAAAGGCGATACACTGATTAGTTTGGACTGTTTTATTGTAATGCAAATATTTATTTATTTATTTAGTATATTCTTTTTTCTCTCACTGAAAACTCCCTTTGGTAGACCTGGTAATTAGATAAGCACAGAAGATGTAAAGATGCTTGTCTGCATGGCTTATTATTTTATCTGTTCATTTTTAAAAAAGATTAATCTATGCGACCCATAGAAATGTAAAGTCACTTCTGTCATGTTACTGGTGTAATTTCCCTTGTAAAGACATATGTCCTCCGCAATAATGGTTTTGTACAGCGAGTTAAACTTTAAAATCTCATTTCAGCTGATATTTTATCATGCCATTTTTCACCTTCTCTCTGTAATGAGTGGAAAAATGAACGCCTTGCAGGTCCAAATCTTTTGCATTTGAGTTGGTATTATGTTCTTAGCTGTGTCTACATAATTGCATTTACTTCACCTTTTCCCTCTATTTTTCTCTGTCAGGGTGGCGAGAGAAAGAAAGGAATGGAGTGATAGATATCTCATTATATCTTCATTATCTAATGCATGATATATCGCCATCTTCTGTGATTCATATCTCTTGTGTTTTGTGCCTAATGAGGGGGAATTTGTCCAGCCTACTTATTATAATTAAGTATATACATGAAAAACACACTTAGAAGCGTACAGATAAATCGATTGCACTTTATCTTACAGGATGTGTAGTTACCCAAGAAAGTACTGGTTATATAAAACAATGGATAGATTTAGGGAAAGTATGTAGTTATTTTAAAGTATTGACTATGATAGCATGCACATGTGAAAGAGGACTGTAAAATAAAGTGCTATATAAATCAGTGTTTCCTAACTCTGTTCCTGGAGGCACACCAACAGTAAATACACTGACCGGCCACTTTATTAGGTACGCCTTACTAGTACCGGGTTGTACTCCACGCAGTTGCTGCAGATTTGTAGGCTGCACATTGATTATGCGAATCTCCCATTTCACCACATCACAAAGGTGCTCTATTGGATTGAGTTCTGGTGACTGTGGAGGCCATTTGAGTACAGTGAACTCATTGTCATGTTCAAGAAACCAGTCTGAGATGATTCACGCTTTATGACATGGCGTGTTATTCTGCTGGAATTAGCCATCAGAAGATAGGTACACTGTGGTCATAAAGGGATGGACATGGTCAGCAAAAATACTCAGGTAGGCTGTGGCGTTGACACGATGCTCAATTGGTACTAATGGGCCCAAAGTGTGCCAAGAAAGTGTCCCCCACACTATTATACCACCACCAGCAGCCTGAACCATTGATCCATGTTTTCATGTTGATGATGCCAAATTCTGACCCTACCATACGAATGTCGCAGCAGAAATCAAGACTCATCTGATCAAAATCCTAGTAGATCAGCAGTTTCTGAAATACTCAGACCAACATGTCTGGCACCAACACAAACATGCCACGTTCAAAGTCACCTAAATTACTTTTTTCACCATTCTGATGCTCAGTTTGAACTAAAGCAGATCGTCTTGACCATGTCTACATGCCTAAATGCATTGACTTGCTGCCATGTGATTGGCTGATTAGAAATTTGCGTTAACAAGCAGTTGGACCTAACAAGCAGTGTACCTAATAAAGTGGCCGGTTAGTGTATTTTGTATGTCTCCCTTATCTGACCCATTCATTTCAGGTTTTGGAGTCTCTTCTAATGTTCTGTTGAGTTGATTCTGGTGTGTTTGATTAGCTGTGTGCCTTCAGGGACAGGGTAAGGAAACGCCTCTATAAATGAATCCAAATCCTATCAGAAATCCAGTCAGTATGAATCACAAAGTCAGTTTTGATTTATCAGTTTTAAATTTCTGAATTCAGAATTCACAGGCGTGCTCATTTATGTGGCAAAATTAAAAGCTAAAAAGTTGTCTTTTTATGGCCTGTTTTGTGCTTTTTTAGCCTTTTAAATCTGTCGTACAAGTCTACTCGCTTTGTTCATACTAAGGGTTATACATGTAATGTATTATTGTCTTTTGTTTGTTTTGTTTTGTTTTTTGCCTATAATGAGAGTGACTTTTTTCAAGCACACTAGTATAATTTCGTGAACTTAACACTTCTACGTTACAACAGAAATACTTACATTTTTTATTAAAATCAACTTGTAATTTTTAAGTCAAAAACTCTCACACACTATCTCATTTATCAGGGGTCACCACAGTGGAATGAATCACCAATTTCTCTGGTCTGTTTTACTCGTGTCTGTTTTTTTATTTTTTTATGTGGCGTATACCATTCTAGCCGCACAAAACTCCCTAACCAAATAACACCACACTTTTTCTTTCTTTCTTTCTTTCTTTCTTTCTTTCTTTCTTTCTTTCTTTCTTTCTTTATTTCTTTATTTCTTTCATCTCTGTCTTTCTGTCTCTGCGGTGAGAGAGAGAGAGGGAGAGAGAGAGAGAGTGTGCTCTAGTATACAGCTGTCTATGGGCCCAGCCAAATGTAGCTGCCTTCAGCACTTCTCTCTCATTGATCCTGCTAAGCCGGGGGAAGTTTAGCTGACATCATCTCTTCATCTGTGCTCCCATGTTCTTCTAATTCATTATGTACATGAAGGGCTGCCGCTCGGGTGCTGCGCTCACCATGCTTTTTTCCTTCACTGAACATGTCTGCACACAATGGCTGAAAAACAAGACAAACTCTTGAATGCACAGAAGTCTCGTGCATCTGTCGTCCATTGCATCACGTCTGGATTAATTATTCATTCGGTTATGCACCAACCTGATCCTCCCTCAAGAGCATTTTGTTAGACAGTATTTTTATTTATGAATATTGATATTTCATATAGTTTCTTTTTATATTGTTCCATAATGTTTTATATGAATTTTATGAATTGATATGAATTTAGATTGTATAATGTTACTTTACAATGTTTTAGATCTATTATAGATGTTATTATAGTGTCGACTATCTGAAATAAAATTTTAAAGTTCTATTTTTTTTTACAATATTAACAAAATACAGTATATTACAATTTTTAATGATGTATTTAAAAAATAACTATAAAAAAAACTACTTGTCTTCTAATATATATGCAAAATATTTTTAGTACTTTATATTTTCTACTTAAATGTATTTACAGTGCTTCCCACACATAGACTTTACTAGGGCGGGCTGCCCAGGTATATTAACGGCCGAGTATATTTGGTGATATTTTTTCTTTCTTTTTTTTAATATTATTGTCATTATTTTACTATATATATGTATTTGTTTGTATCCGTCCATTAACCAAACATCCGCAATTGATTTATCAGTGGAAAATTACCAATTTCCTACTGCTGTTTCTGTGAGATCTGTCAACACTCCCACAGACACTCTCACTTGCTCTGCAGACCCACAGGGATGCACCTTTTGAAGAATTAAAAATGCGTCCGACCCGAGTATTTAAATCTCCTAAAATGTACGGGATTCTGGATTTTGTTTTTGCTTTCTAAATTTGTCGTTAATTACATGCATTTTTGCGTTAGGCTACCTTTTTATTTAAGCCTACTTTCACTTGGATTCTCAGCTGACAAAGCTCGCACAGCCACGAGAGCGAGATAAATATTAAATAATTCCTTCTTTAATCTAAACGACTCAGAAATAAACTAATTTGCCTTATTTTAATAATCTACAATTTTTATTCTTGTAGTTATTATAATTGTTTTTACATTTTGTATTTTTTTATGTCATTAATTTCCTATTTGCTATATATTGTATTAATTTGATGTGCATATATAGACATTTCTGTTACTATTTTAGGTGTAAGTATGAATGGTGTAAAATGTTTAATCCAAAAACCCAGATTTTCTTCCAAAATCATCATAGAAAATGCAAAAATAATGTAATTGTATAAGAAAAAATACATAATAATATCATAATATAATATAATATAATATAATATAATATAATATAATATAATATAATATAATATAATACTTAAGGCCGACGCAGTGGCGCAGTAGGTAGTGCTGTTGCCTCACAGCAAGAAGGTCGCTGGTTCGAGCCTCGGCTGGGTCAGATGGCATTTCTGTGTGGAGATTGCAAGTTCTTCCTGCGTTCGCGTGAGTTTCCTCCGGGTGCTCCGGTTTCCCCCAGAGTCCAAGGACATGCGGTACAGGTGAATTGGGTAAGCTAAATTGGGTAAGCTAAATTGTCTGTAGTGTATGAGTGTGAATGAGTGTGTATGGATGTTTCCCAGAGATGGGTTGCAGCTGGAAGGGCATCCGCTGCGTAAAACATGTGCTGGATAAGTTGGCGGTTCATTCCGCTGTGGCGACCCCGGATTAATAAAGGAACTAAGCTGAAAAGAAAATGAATAAATAAATATAATACTTAAGTTGTTTTTTTGTTTAAACAACAATCCTATAAAATATGTATTTTATAATACATTATTATTTTAATGTATTTACTATTTTGATATAAAATTACAATTAAATATATTTTTGCCATGTACTTTAGTTTTTTTGTTGTTGTTAAAACAAAATACTATTAAAATGTATAATGTTATAATACATCATGTATTTATTTAATGTATTTACAGCATTTATATTTAATTAATACAATATTTTATGGTATATATTTGCAATATAGAGTTGAAATCAGAATTATTAGTCCCCCTTTGAAATTTTTTCTTTTTTAAATATTTCCCAAATTATGTTTAACAGAGCAAGGAAATTTTCACAGTATGTCTGATAAAAAAAAAAATTTCTTCTGTAGAAAGTCTTATTTGTTTTATTTCGGCTACAATAAAAGCAGTTTTTAAAAAAAAAAAAAAACATTTTAAGGTCAATATTATAACCCTTTTTAAGCTATATTTTGTTTCGATAGTCTACAGAACAAACCATCATTGTACCCTAACCTGCCTGGTTAACCTAATTAACCTAGTTAAGTCTTTAAATGTAACTTTAAGCTGTATAGAAGTGTCTTGAAAAATATCTAGTAAAACATTATTCATTCGTCATCATGGCAAAGATAAAATAAATCAGATATTAGAAATGAGTTATTAAAACAAATGTGCTTAGAAATGTGTTGAAAAAATCTTCTCTCCGTTAAACAGAAATTACAATTCAAGAGGTTTAACATCTCTACCTATGTTTTTTATAATAATCATCATCATGGAATTGTACAGTAGTGTTTAATGATTAAAACAAGATGTTTAAAAAACACTACTGGTTTATCTCTATTGGAAACACCACTGCATGAGCTATATTTCAGAGTTTTATAACACCCCACTTGTGACAGCATCTGGTCAGAGACTGGTCAGATGAGCTATTACGAAGCTCAAAATCCAGCTGGAGAAATACTGAGAATGGGATGAAAGCTGCAGCACTAGGGCTTGTGAGGTGAAAGATGAATGTGTGTCACGGACAGCAGTCCATCCTTGAGCACAGCTGTGTCACTACCATTTCCTCCACATGATGGACAGATGAGCACACCATCTTTACGCTTACTTTCTCTCTCTCGGTCTCTTTCTCTCCCATTTTCCCTCAGGTCTTTATAGGCGGCTGCTCGGTAAATGCATTCTCTGGTCTTCCCATGTCAGACTTTTTTTTTCCTCCCCTTTAAATCTGTATCCACACTTCCTGACAGCTTCCTTAATCTTCACCGCCACATACAAATGTTGGCAGAGCACAGGGAATTTGTAAAATGCCACCAGCTTGCCCTGATCTCCCACCTCACCGTTGCCCGCTGCACTTTGACAGTGTTTCAGAGCTAACGGAGCTTTGTTTGTGTGTGTGTTTCAGCAGGCGGACGATGTGGTACAGACAGACGGATCTCAGCAGCTTCAGCTCCAGCCATCAGACTCTTCGGAGAAGCAGCAGCCCAAACGGTTACACGTCTCCAACATTCCCTTCCGCTTCCGGGACCCAGACCTCCGGCAAATGTTCGGGGTAAATCTCAGATCTGGAACTGGTGGCGACTTATTGTTGATTTTAGTTACGCTCTGACAAGGTTATCAGTTCTAAATCTACTTAAGTTTCTTTGTTCGATTAAACACAAAAGAAGATATTTCAAAGAAAGTTGAAAACCTGTAACAATTGACTTCCATTATATTTGTTTTTCTTACTATCTTCTTTCTACTTTCTTTGATATATTTTCTTTTATGTTCTAGAAAGTCATAAAGGTTTATAACCACTTGAGGATGAGCACATTTAAGTTTTTGAATGAAATATCCTTTTTAGCTATGCATAGTTGTGATAAACATATAGGCTTGTCAATTAAACATTTAATGAATCAAAAACATATAATACAAACATTACAGTCTTATTCCCGAACTGATTAATCTTATCAAGATATATTTTCTAATATTAATGATAATGAGGACATAACAGGAGAAGGACAAGTCAGAACAGTGATAATAATAATGATAACAAAAGTAGAAGTAATGATATTAATGATAATAATGATAATCAGAAGGTGAGGGGAGGTTGGGAAATCAGGAAGAGGACAAATAATAATAATAATAATAATAATAATACATTTTCTTTTCATCTTAGTCCCTTTATTAATCTGGGGTTGCCACAGCGGAATGAACAGCCAACTTATTCAGCATATGTTTTACGCAGCGGATGCCCTTCCAGCTGCAACCCATCACTGGGAAACACCCAAACACACTCAATTACACACACATACACTACGGCCAATTTAGCTTACCCAATTCGCCTACAGCACATGTCTTTGGACTGTGGGGGAAACCGGAGCACCTGAAAAAACTCCAATTCCCAATTGACCCATACGAGGCTCAAACCAGCTACCTTCTTTCTGTGAGGTGATTTTGCTACCCACTGCGCCAATGTGTCACCCCATAATAATAATAATAATAATAAGAAGAAGAAGAAGAAGAAGAAGAAGAAGAAGGTGGAAAAAGAAGATGCAGAAGACAAAGCAATAAGAAGAATAACAAGAGGAGAAAAAAGAAAAGAAAAAAAGAAAATCAACAACATTACAATAATAATAATATATGAAGAATAAGAAAGAAAAGTAAAAATAATATTAATAAGAATAACAAGAAAAACATAACAATAATAATAATAATAACAACAACAACAACAACAATAATAATGAATTATTATTAATAATAAGATTGAAAGATCAAGAGGTGAACAGATAAACGTGATATAATATACTCAATATTGATAATAATTTTGAGGAGGTGGAAGTGTTTGTCAGTTGCTTTGTGATGCATTAAAAAAAGTATGACGTGATTGTTTTCAAACAAAAGACAACCATTAGATTCAAGGAATTAAATTAATTGTATGAACATAGTCCAATTCCTGAGTGAATGAATGATCGCTTGATTCCCAAGCTAATGAATCATATCACTTTTTTAGTGAATAAAAATTTTAAAGGGCAAGTCTAGTCTGATTTCCTAGCTAATGAATCATATAAGGCACTTAATGGTGAATAAAAATTATGCAACTAGTATAGTCTAATTCCCAAACATGAGCTGAGTCAAATCCTTTTAGTGCAATCGATCTCATCTGATTTCAAACCAAATGCACCTTGTGAGCTCATGAATGAATGAATACCTGAATAAATAATCCTATTGTTTTTTTTTTTATTGAATCAAACGCGTATAAGCAGATAAGTGTATTTAAACATACGTTAAACCACATGTATGTTAGAAATAATGTTTGTTTACTTTATTTAATAGCTGAGCCCAATGACTGGCCTGCACTTATGCCACCTTCAAAAAATAATTGAAAAGTATCCATAACATTTTGCTATATTGTTCTAAATGTGGGCGGCACGGTGGCTCAGTGGTTAGCACTGTCGCCTCACAGCAAGAAGGTCGCTGGTTCAAGTCCCGGCTGGGCCACTTGGCATTTCTGTGTGGAGTTTGCCTGTTCCCCCTGTGTTAGCGTAGGTTTTCTCCACAGTCCAAAGACATGCACTATAGGTGAATTGGATAAACTAAATTGGCCGTAGTGTATGAGTGTGTGTGTAAATGTGAGAGTGTGTTTCCCTGTACTGGGTTGTGACTGGAAGGGCATCCGCTGCATAAAACATTTGCCGGAATAGTTGGCGGTACATTCTGCTGTGGCGACCCCTGATAAATAAGCGACTAAACCGAAGGAAAATGAATGAATGAATGTTCTGGATGTAACTATTATTGATCTTACTTCTTTTTTTCTCCAAATATTTGCTTCTTAATTCCATTATGGAAACGGAAAACAGACGTTAAATAAATATAAACTTATGCCGGAATAGTTGGCGGAATAGGTAGCGGAATAGTTGGCGGTTTATTCAGCTGTGGCAACCCCTGATAAATAAGGGAGTAAGCCAAAGGAAAAGGAATGAATGAATGTTCTATATATAACTATTATTGATCTTACTTCTTTTTTCCTCAAATATTTCCTTCTTAATTCCATTATGGAAACAGAAAACAGAGACATTAAATAATAATGTCATATATTTTTGTCATATGAAAAACGTCAAGGCTACTTTCTTATTACCAATGTGATAAAAACTTTAGAGACTAATCATGGTCAGCCATGTTTTTTAACCTTACTTTTTTCTGTTTATCACTCCAAACCTAGAAAGCAAATGACAAAAAGTTAAATGGTTTAACTGCTTGATATAAGTTTCACTTTGTAGATTAGTATGTGGAAAAACATCAGTAAAACCTAGGGTTGGGCGATATTTAAAAAAAAATAATCAAGATATCATGTTTAATATCATTCGATATCGATAATTATTTAATATTTTTTAACAATACATTTAGGAATATTAGGATTTGTTTTTTATTTAACCACTGTATTTTAATTTACGAACATTACTAAGGCAAATAGATTTAATAATCAAAACCAAAAATATTTAAACAAAATATCTCATCTCTTTATAATAAAATATACATAAGTGTTAAAGAGACTCTTAAACTTGATCAATAAAATGTTACAAAGTGTGCAATGGTAAAACTAAATACTGAAAAATCAAAGCAAACTTTAAAGTGTGAATAATAATGATAAAGTAAACTTCAAACTCTGTCAACAACACAAATTATGATAATCAAATCTGAACTTTCAAGTAAAGGAACCAGCCATCATTATTCAAATACATATTGCAACATTACAAATTGTGAAGTTCAATGACTACAGTATATTACCCCCTATGCTAAAAATATTTCAGATGGGTAGCTAGTGGATGGCATGCACAAGAAAAGAAACCAAAAAGCCACTCTGGCGACATCCTTAAATCCTTTTTTTTTATTTACAATCGCTGCTGCTAGCCATGGCACTCATTTTCGCATGTGTTGTTATTCTGACCTGAAGTGACAAGCGTGTGTGTGGATTCCTTCACCATTTATAATGGACTTTGCGCTCGCGCTCCTCTGGAGTCTCTCATAAACTACGTGACCATCAAGCATTTTCTCAAGGGATGACAAATGAACAAACCATTGCTGCGGTTTCGATACAAGTTTATGGAGAAAAGTAAAAAGCACTGCAGTGTTTGTCTGAGGTTATTAGTTTGCCGTTATTATTGAAATGTGTATGTTCCATACAAAGTGTGAAGCAGATTGATTAGTTCTACTTGCATAAATCACGGTGCGCTCATGGCATTCAGAAAAGTGAGATGTTTTCAATTAGGTGCGGCTAGAAAATGTACGCGGTTAACGTGCACGGCGCTCTCATATGCACGTCATGCAAGTCGCGTGCCTCCATTGGAAATGACAAACTGACACCCTAAGCTTATTGGCATTGCTTCCAAGGCACACGCTCAGCAGCCACATTTTGATAAAACTATAGTGCTTCATACCGAAACTACATACTGAATCTTTTTAATCGATATTGATAATGGTGTTCGGTCAATAATTATCGATACCAATTTTATTGCCCAACCCTAGTGAAACCTGTTTTTTTGAAAACAAGGCATTTCAATCAAAAAGTACTCTTATACCGAAAGCAACAACAAGCTCAGTAATGGTCTGTCATTATTCAGCATTTCATCCGCAACTACTTTTCCTCAATCTGCGTTTAGATGCAAAGCTCTCTTGGCCAAAATAAAAAAAAATACTAAACTAATGAACGACTCGAAGCATTTCTTTAGAAACATCTGTGCCCGTCTCTAAGACTTGAGGACTCATACACTTAAACTCCAGCATACCTTTGAATTAACAGCAGCCAGCAAGGGATCGGCGTTAAACACTGGCAGCTTGTTACTGGAGGCTACAGGCAGCGTACGGAGGAGAGAAAGAAAAAAAGAAAAAAAACATTGTTGGTCCCAGCTTGTTAAAACCCAGAGTCTGTGTTTACTAAGGGCACTGTATAGCAAACAGTAACACTTAAACTGGTGGAGGACTCTGGGTACAGGCTGACTGCTGAGTCTTGAGAACATCTGTTCCTGGTGCTCTTTGTTCCCTGTAAGAGAGGCTGTCCGCTCCTCTCCCGCTTTTTGCCCAGTGTTGATATGACGAGCAGGGAGCCACGCGATGGTCCCACCAGTGGAGACGTAATTAATAGCGCTCCTCACTGTGGTTAAAAACTAGAAGTTTATCCTCATTAGGTTTGTGTTGGCTGACAGCTCCGATGCGAAAACAGGCATATGTGTGACCAAGTGTGTGTATGTTGGTCTGAAGAGACTGCTGCAACTTGCTGTGATGTCTCTCAGGGACCCAGGGGTGCAATTATCCTGTGCCATAGATAGACTAGTGGGAGAGGATGGGATGGACAAGCGCTGTGCCCCTCTAAAGTTCCAAAAAAAAGAGTGTGAGAAAAGGCAAGTCTGAGAACACTAAGATGAGGCAGGAGCGCAAAGGGAGAAGATCTGCAACTATTGACTCTGTAAAACTTCTCAAGGGTTTAGCCCAAAATTGTTGACTTCTTCAAACTCCATTTCCTCCATTTTGGTACTTCACACAGAATGAGGTTTTGTTTGGTAATGCTTAATATTTTCTTGCAATTCATCAAAGAATCCTGGGGGGAAATAGTTTTCATGTGAATATTAAGCCACACAGCTGTTTTTATCATTAATAATAGTAATAAAAGTGATAACTGAAGCACCGTGTGACACTAAATCCTGAAGTAGTAATGGCTTCTGAAAATTCAGCTTTGTCGTCACAGGAATCAGAGGTTTGCAGTTATTATGTATGTGTTTTGAGAGAAAAGATGATAGATAGATAGATAGATAGATAGATAGATAGATAGATAGATAGATAGATAGATAGATAGATAGATAGATAGATAGATAGATAGATAGATAGATAGATAGATAGATAGATAGATAGATAGATAGATAGATAGATAGATAGATAGATAGATAGATAGAAGGGTAGACGGATAGATAGATAGATAGATAGATAGATAGATAGATAGATAGATAGATAGATAGATAGATAGATAGATAGATAGATAGATAGATAGATAGATAGATAGATAGATAGATAGATAGATAGATAGATAGATAGATAGATAGATAGAAGGGTAGACAGATAGACAGATAGATAGATAGATAGATAGATAGATAGATAGATAGATAGATAGATAGATAGATAGATAGATAGATAGATAGATAGATAGATAGATAGATAGATAGATAGATAGATAGATAGACAGATAGATAGACAGATAGATAGATAGATAGATAGATAGATAGATAGATAGATAGATAGATAGATAGATAGATAGATAGATAGATAGATAGATAGATAGATAGATAGAAGGGTAGACAGATAGACAGATAGACAGATAGATAGATAGATAGATAGATAGATAGATAGATAGATAGATAGATAGATAGATAGATAGATAGATAGATAGATAGATAGATAGATAGATAGATAGATAGATAGATAGATAGATAGATAGATAGATAGATAGATAGAAGGATAGACAGATAGATTGACAGATAGATAGATAGATAGATAGATAGATAGATAGATAGATAGATAGATAGATAGATAGATAGATAGATAGATAGATAGATAGATAGATAGATAGATAGATAGATAGATAGATAGAAGGATAGACAGATAGACAGATAGATAGATAGATAGATAGATAGATAGATAGATAGATAGATAGATAGATAGATAGATAGATAGATAGATAGATAGATAGATAGATAGATAGATAGATAGATAGATAGATAGATTGATTCATTGATTGATTCATTGATTGATTGATTTGAATGTTAAGTGTTTTGATTATTGTAGATAAAAACACTTAAGTATTTCACTTAATTTGCCCTCAAAGACTGCTTTCTAAGCCATTTCTGATTTCTCAATTTACCAAGATGGAAATTCAATTTAGAACAGCTGATTATGAAAACTGCATTTTTACGAGTCTTTTCCTCAATCGAGTACACTTGCGTGGGCCGTAGTCAAACAAAGAGCGCCGATTAAAAAGCTCCATTACCCAACCTTATTCGAGCCTCATTTTATAATTAGAAAAAGACATCCAAACCAATTATACAGATGAGTATGTGGATTTAATGCTAGTGTATGAAATTGGTTTTAAAGCACCACCATGACGATTCCACACTGAGGCTGCGAAATTGTGCTTGCCAAGTCCAACTCCTCCCACAACACTCCCCTGCATTGATTTGAGCGATCCTACAGTTGAGTGCGCGCAGCATATGTATATACTAGCAATAAAAATGGCCCCCAGCTCTGGGGAAAGTTAGATTAAAACAGGTACCTTGTTATTCTGGATTAATAGACCGTTGTTCCCCTCAGCATTTCCCTTAGAGCTTGGAATCTTCTGAAATATTGATCACCCATGGGAATGCAGAGGTCTACCTAGCATCTCAAACAAGAGCAGAAGCCCCATATGGTTTTGTAATGGGTTTATAATGATACCTGCTTAATTTCCAAACAAAACTGTCTTAATGTCACACTACCAGCTCGCTTTTTGAACTACTCCCCCTCCGTTTTCACACCAACGGTGACTTGCTTCAAACAACTCTCTTGAAGCGTTTCCCAAACCTATCAAGTGTGTAGACCACCAGCAGTCTTGCACTGCGATCTCCCATTGATCCTAATTTCATGTAGGCCTACACTCTTATTAAAGCTCTCTGCTGCAAGGCAGTGGTGATGATGGGGCCTATGGTGACTAGCTGTGATTAGTTGGGTTTTCCCAGGGATGACTACCCTGGGAAATATTTCAGCAATACCATAAGCCCATTAGGGTGGGTTAAAACCATTAGCATCCGCAGACTTTGTTTAGAGCGAATCATCTGCGGTCGTGAGCAGGTTCACGCTGAGATGCAAATGCCGGCGTTTGATTCTGGCTCTGGCAGGGGGAGAAAAAAAGCGTCTTAATTTGAACAAATGGAGGGAATCGTGTCAAGTAGCAGCTGTTTGGGTTTGGCTGTGGAATTTGAATTGGGCTGGAAAAACAAGCAGATCAAGCAACAGCCGGCCAAAATGAACTGCGAGGCATCACTTCTTCTTTTTTTTCTTTCTCAAGTGAGATCAGAGTGGCTCGTTCTCCGCAAACATGCTCATATACAGTCCTCCTCGAGTTCTCCCCACGGCTGGGCGGATGAAAGGCGGCTCTTCTTAACCTTATTAGTGACCCGGGCCCTCGATCAATCCCATTGAGCCGTAGGTGCCTGGAAGGCCCATTTCTCCCCTGTTGTGCTGAAATGAAGCCGATGCGGCCTGCTTGACAGGGTAATTAGTTTTAATGAAATAATACAGCCATTTTAGACAGCAATTAAAACCTGCTTTCATTCCGCCCATTAGGGAAACTTAAGGTTTTGCTTTCATTTCTCCACGTTCTGTAATGATCTCCAAAGCCGGCTGCGTTAAATGGAACGCTTAAGCGGCGTTAACCCTCCGGGGAGCTCCGGGCCGGCCGTCACTCCTCTCCTGCGACCGCCAAAGTGGAAGAGAGAAATGCAAACAGAACCTTTATCACATGTGTCACTTTGTGTGGTTGCTCTAATTGCTGTCCTACGCTTTCATATAAACAGTCATGCTTGCCGGCACATTTATAACAGTGCACCCTGGAGCCTCCTGCTTCCATCTAACCAATTATTTAAGCCTGTTCCAAATTACTTCTTTAAGAAGCTGTCTCCTCCTTCGGCTAGAGCAGCAGTGACCTTGCGTTGGCATGCACTGGCATGTTTATTTATTTATTGAAATAAACCTGCTTGATTCAAGGTCTCGTTGCTGAGCTCCCTTACCAGGATCTCCATTAGCATAAGGCGAGAGAGGTTAACGTTAAGGCGCTCTGCGCTGTGTGCACCGAGCGTAGTGGTGTTTATCACTCCTGATCTGACCGTAGTCTCTTCGGGCTTCACCCTCTGGCCACAGGTATGAGCGGCATTCTGCCAGAGGCCAAGAAAGTTTGGGTTTCTTTCCTTCGTATGCTGCACTCAGCGCCTAAAAGAACCTTACAGACACTGCTGTGTTCTCAGAGGGAGTGGTCAATGCCTCATGGCTAATGCTAATTAGAGAATAAAAATGAGAGATTGGGCGTTTCAGAGAATGACAATCAGATAAAACCACAGAACGGCGTGCAAATAGCTGGAAAATAATAACCGAAGTGACAGGTAATTACGAGGGTGGTATTCGTCACGGAGATAATAAACAAATATATGGTTTATCATCAGCGATGATGGCTGCTCTATATCCAATTATCCTTTTTTTAATTGAGTCGGGCATTTGGTGTTAAGTCAAGCCAGAAATACCCTCTGCCGTGGCTTCGGCCAGCTTTTATCAGTCAAAAACACCACAGAAAATAACAAGCCATATCGTGTCATTAAGAGCGCTGGTGCATACACTACAGGGTGCCGCTGTGATCTTTTGAAGTTTGCTCCCATCAGCAGTATATGTCCTGCTCGTTCCCTGAGTCCCGACCCACCCGAGAGCTTCATGTAGCACAATTGGTTAGGCAGCTCCAAATAAAAGCCCTCAATTAAATTTACATCATAGGATCTGAGATACTCTTTCAAACGTTCATTATATATAATGAATAGAGGAGCATATAGTGGAGCGATCACTGGTTTGAAGTCATGTAAAGTTAGTATTTTGTGAATTAATCAGTCTTATTGAGTGAATGATTCATGTTTTCTGCTTGAATGTTTTTAAACATTTTAAATATTTGTGAACAGCTTGGTGAATCATTACCATAATATGTCATAATCAGTTGTTATACATACTTCTTTTGAAAGTATGTATACATACTTATATACTAAATGAACGAGTGTTTTTCAGGTGAGTGAAGGATCTACAGACTCACTCTAGATCACAAAAAATGCAGAATCACAACTCATGGTGAATTTGAAGCTACTAACTAGCTGTGTTTATGCTTTTTAATGTTAAATTATAATTCAAAATCAGCCGGTGGGGACAGAAAAATAACAATTAATTTTTTTCTGATTAAATTGGTAGTTATGTGTTCTTGTTTTAAGCAAAAACCCGCTCAATTTTCAGAAAACAAATATTAATATCTTATTATTTTGCTTCTCAATTTCAGTATTATTTTGTCCCTTAGGGGTCAGTCTTTTGATTGAATCAAATGAGTGAAGGATTTAGTGACTTACTCATAAAGAGATTCACTTGATTTGGCCATTATTAAAACAAATCAAATGAATGAACAATTCATTTACTTACACATTGATTTAGTGACTTCTTTTCTATAAAGTGTTTATAATCTATAGAATAATTAAATAATTCATTGACTCACTCATAAAGAGATTCACTAGTTTTGGTCATAATTTAATCAGTGTATTGAACAAATTAAATGAATGATTCATTGCTATAGATTTAGTCCCATTTTTGTTCCTAATGTTCATTTGTGTTTATAACAAATCGAATTAGTAAATTGTGTCCCTTATTAATAAAACAGTCAAACTCTGCAGATAAAGACACTAAAATGCTTATATAGTGTTTTTAATATTATTAATCATAATGTCCAGTGTTTTACTTAACATTAAAAGTAGGTCATGAATACTATATGTTTTGCTGTTTAATGGCCCATTTCCACTGAGTGGTACAGTACAGTACGGTTCACCTTTATCAGGCTTGCATTTCCACTGCTAAAAAGGTACCAATAGGCGAGGGAAAGTTTCAGTCAACGTCATTCTTGTTTAAAAAAATGTCTACAGAATGCTGTACGGGTCGTTCACATATCATATGAGAAGCACTTCTCACAAAACAGATGCTTTATACACATAAATACTTGTGTATAAATGTTCATTACTAACCTTTCTATGAACATGAGTTGATTATAACTGCAGATCAATGATGCGAAATAGCCTACTGTAACATCTGCAATTACATAAAATAAATAATTAAATGCAACATATATGAACACATACAGACCTTTACAGTCTCTGATATGTGACCACTTACAGAAAAACTACACATAGCATACATTTAGTGCTTTTTTGGGTTCAAAAACAGCACGAAACATATAGCCCAGTGAGTGCAAACCTCTCATCTGCATCTTTAGTCTTCACCAGCACATGTAACCTCTTGTTAGAAAGTAATTCCCTCATTCCTGGTTCATAATAGTCCAAAAGTTCATGTTTGCTGAAAGAATCATTTGCTCCTTTGTTTTTTCCGGCTTCTACTTTGTTTTTTTGCGTGTCAGTACCATACTGTACCACTCAGTGGAAACAGGCCATAAGTAGTTTCCTTCCTTAACATCACCTCATTCAGTCAACACTGAGAAAAAGAATCTAAAGTAAAAGTGTTAAAAGTTAACTTAGTAACATAGTGAATAAAGAGACTGTAATTATTTACCTTTTACACTGAGTAATGTTATAATACGTTACTGGATCGTTGTGTTCATCAGTATCTGTTAGCCATCACTGCAAAGGAGAAGTGTGAAGCTTTGTCTGACGTGTTCATAGCTCCAGAGAAACTGGTGGATTTACTATTTTAGCTCCCTGTGCAATCAAGTGCTCAAGTTTCCTGACAAACTGCAGAAGAGATGAGTTCTAATTACTCCTCTCTCTCTTTCTCTCTCTCTCTCTCTCTGTCTCTCTTTCTTTCTCCCCTGTCTCCCCTCTTTTCTTTTTTCCCCCCACCCATCTCCTTTTCCTCTCCGCAGCAATTTGGGAAAATTTTGGATGTGGAAATTATTTTTAACGAGCGGGGCTCTAAGGTAAGTCAGCTGGAAGAGCAGTTCTTTGTCACTTCATACTTCTTCCTTCCCACAGGTCTCCTCTTCCCTTCATGAGCCGAATAATTACAGCTCTTACACAGCAGCCGCAAAAAAAAGTGACTCAAACGTCACACTCTCACACACTGAGCCCAGACACGTTTTGGAAAGGTAGCTACGCGGAGAGACAACTGAGCGCTGAGTTCGACTCAACTCGTCCAGTTATAATTCAATGAAGTCAACGTCTGACCAACACGCAGCGATTCTGCTCTTCCAGCTGTCCCGCTGTAATAAGATTCAGCTGTTTAAGTCTCCAGTCTTGCGCTGGGACGCGAGTTATATATAGCCATTCTTCTATACAGCACTGCCGGTCTCAAAGGAGGGTGACATTTTGCTGAGGAGAACTTCTCTCACCTCCTCATAGGTGATTCGCAGGGGTGAATCTGCTGGAACAAACCGTCACAGTGTGCTCAAGCTAAGCAACGCATATTATAAGATCAGCCGATCGTTCACAAATAGCCTGTTTTTGAATGGCCTTTTAAATTCCTACTCGGTCGCTCTGATCCAAAACCTGGGCTGCGCTCACTTCTTCTCTGCTGTATAGGAGGCGAGTAACAGTATGTGAAAAGAACAGTACGTCTGAATTCACAGCATAAGGCCAAATATCATCTCTAAATGACTTTTTATTCAGAGCAAGTTTGTGAAGCGCACTTCTGGTGAACACTTTAATATTTTACAGAATTAAATAATCAAACTAAATAATTAATTCAAAATTGTACTGAAATTCTTTTTTTGTTTAATAAAAAGTTCTAATTCTATATTATATATATTTTTTAATATTCTAATATTGCATGTGATATTATAAAAGTATATACTAATTTATAATAAAAATTATTTAAAAATATAATTATTATTTGTAGGTGTTATTAATATTCTAATCTAATCTGTAATAATAATAATAATAAAATAAAATATAACACTTCATTTTCATGGTCCCTATTGCACATTTTGTGACTAAAAGTTGCATTGCATGCCACTGCATGCCAATTAATTCTCATTTGAGTATTAGTAGACTGTCTGCTTACTATCTGTTCATATGCTCCTTCAACATACTGACTATAAGAAACTTTGCAGGTACATGTCAACTTACACTAACCCTAACCCTAACCCCAACCTAACAGTCTACTTATAATCTAATGAGAATTAGTTGGCAAGTAGATGCAATGTAATTTAAATTCAAAAACTGTGTTAAAGGGACCATCAAAATAAAGTGATCCCTAATAAAATTATTTATTATTATTTATGAAATATAAATAAGTAAAATATATAAATAATACATTATTTATGACATTATACATTTCAGTTTTTTATATTAACAAATAATGATTTTATTATTTAGTTTGTATATATGTAGTATTTTTTTTTTGCACTACTGTTATTTCAAAAACATCCTTACATGTTTTTTCTGTATGCTGAAGCATCTATCTATCTATCTATCTATCTATCTATCTATCTATCTATCTATCTATCTATCTATCTATCTATCTATCTATCTATCTATCTATCTATCTATCTATCTATCTATCTATCTATCTATCTATCTATCTATCTATCTAAAATAGATAAAAAAGAAAATCAAACACAGAGTCTCAAAAGTTCTTTTGTATATGGAACTACTTTCTCCCGCCGTTCATTCCCATCTGCAGCTGAAGGTCAGAACAGCAGAAACCATTGCTACTTCACAATTGTCACTTTGGAGCAAGTATCTGAATGATTCTCTAGTGTAATATCTAAAGTGATGACAAAATAGGTAATTTTGCTCATATTTTAAGATTATAAGGCTGAAGGCCATGAAATGCCATCATTCTACAGAGATTTTCCAGTAATTCTCTGTTGCAATCGGGAGATCACAATAATTAACCTCGAAAAATAGCCAAAGCAAACACTACCAGATTATTATGATATGAATACAGCACAGCAAAATACAACAGAGAGAGATCGACTTAGAATATCACTTACCTCTTTTATGATTTGTTCAGCTGTAGAAAACACGTTTTTCTCCCCTAAGGGCTTATTATGCGGTCTCTGTCAGCATCTTGTGGCGGAATGTCAACCATCTGTGCCCTGCTCAATGACAGGCTAATGGCCACCAATGCGCTAAATCTCCGAAATTATAAATATTTAAAATAGGCACTGCCCTTATAAATAAACTGCATAATTGCAATCTAAACAATTACAATTTCGTCTAAAAATTATTATATAATTTATTATAAAATAATATATTATAATAATCATATTATATAATTATTATAAAAGATTTATTTAATAAGAACAAAAAATGCATTTTAGTAAGCAGCATAGACTAATTAAACCTGCTGTTATGAAATCTCCTCTGCTCTTAAGATCAGTTAAAATATATCTTCTGTATGTAGGCATATTACCAGGTTTTGGATCATTGCAAAAGAGTATGTTTGTGTTGTTCATAAGATCGTGCCTCAGCTTTCTAGCAGTGTAAGCTAATTAAATCCGTGATAAAAAAAAAAAGAGAAAAACTATAAACACTATGTTGAACATAGTAGCGCAAAATGTCAAAAGGATTAATTTTGCGGCCCATTCCTTTTTGATTTTTCTGTTTCCTTGCGGGCCAAGGACTCCAGGGCTGGTCTTTATTCATGCCAGACACAAGGAATGGAGTGTCCATGTATGCATATCATACTCACAGGCCTCCCAAAGCAATTACCAGGCCGTACTTGCAAACTGTGTATGAACTAAAAGACCAGGGCTTGTTCCACGTTCTTGTTTGCTATGCATACCTAATAGCTGTTCCGGATATGGCGTTTGGGTTGCAGTTGGTCATAACTCACCACTGACAGCGGAGGTGGGGGTGTGAGACAGAGGAGACACTTCCCTGCTTTACAGCATTAGACCTTATATGAGCTTATATGTGTCCTTGGAAATATTCCTTACATGATTGTATATATGTGGACGATATCTTTATTTATTAACAATGACAATTGTATGTTTTCAAGATACACTAATGAACAAATGCATGCCATATGTTTCAGTATTAAAGAGTAAGTTTAGGCCAGAATGAAAATGGTTGTCATTTACTTGCTCAGTGTATGTCGAATCAAGCTTTCATGTCTTTACAAACCAAAAGATTTTTTATTAAGGTGTGAGAGATGTGTGTCCCTCCATTCTAAAAGTCTTTGCACACTTAGTCTGAATTTTTTCTGTGCTTTTTTTGTATTCGTCAACCTAAAAATGTGTCCAATGCATAGTAATGAATCTGTTGCAAAAAATACTAAACAGAATCACTAGCTATGTTTCCATCCAAAGATGCGAATTAAATGTATGCGCAAAACTGGAATATAGCATATAAGATAGCAAATAAAGCAGCATTTCTATCTAAGGAGTCAAAGAGAACAAAATTGTCACTTCCGGATTAACTGGTGCCAAATATCAGAAGTAAAAACTGAATTTACTGTGATAGGAGAAGCTGCGTGAACTACTACTAATAGCTACTAATGTGAACAAGATGCTACTAATGTGAATGTGAACAAGATGTTTGGAAAATAGGAAAGAGGAAATATTGTGTCCATCAAATTGAATTGATCATGAACAAAGACTGGCGGTATGTCAAAGGTATATATTTGTACCTGGGTACATGTACATGTACATGTACTGTAAACCAAACACGGCATGGGAAAAATGAGCAACACACGCTTCTAAACCATGTGTCTTTATATTCCCCACTTTGTGTGTCATAAAATGCTCTATGCTGTGAGACAAAGTGCATTAATTTGTCGCCATTATAGATTTTGCTTGCTAAAGATACAAAAAAACTGAAACTGATTCAAAAAATTTAATGACAGACTAAAGTTTATGACTAAATAAATGGAATATCAATCAGTGAAGCGTCTTTAGATTGGCTCACAGAAGCTCCTTTGCTTGCTTGATACGTGATATCCAATGAGGTTCGCTCTTGAGTGGCACCTTTAAACCTCAATAAACAATGACTACATTTACATGGACATCAGTAATCAAGTTCTTTGCCTTAATCTGAATAAGACAATAATGTGATTAAAGTGTTTACATAAATTTCTTTCCTTTCATAATCTCGTTTTACATGTTATAACATGTTATTAACATCTTTACATGTCTGTACTGCACTTCAATAATGCAACTAAAATCGGCATACTCTACATGTCTTAATTACATTGCTGTTTAGTTCGATTATGACCATAATCGGATTAATCAAAAACGCTGTTTACATGGTAGACTCTTAATCAGAGTATTGTCTTAATTGCATTCAAATCAGATTATTGGTGTCCATGTAAACGTAGTCAGTAAGGTTTTGCAAATCAAGCTGAAGACTTGGATTAAACTGCATGATTCACATAGATCTATTTTTGATCACTTTGAATGGAAAGATAAATCATGAAGGTTAGGTTTAAAAACATTTTATTAATATTACTAAACCTCCTAAATTGCTGCTTAATAATGGTTATTAAGATAGTTGTTAGATTTAGGTATTCGATTAGGGATGTACAATAAGATCATGCAGGATATGTACTTGATAAACAGCCAATGTGTTAATAACAGGTAATAAGCCACTAGTTGATATAGTGAGAATTGGTACTCAAACTAAAGTGTTAGCAAAATATCTCCATTTGTGTTCTGAAGTTAAATAATAGCTTTTGGAATGACATGAGGATTAGTAAATGATTGCTGAATTAGCATTCTGGCCTAAACCTATAGCAAAAAGGGTCACTGTTGAACTTCTTTAACTCTCAGTGTCTTTTTACCACCCTGAAGACTTAATTTCACTTCTTACTAATGGATAGATGTTGCAACCCTGCTGACCTTTCTCTCTCTCTCTCTCTTTCTATTTCTTGTTTTCTCACTCACTCTATCTGTTGCCCATTCAAATCTTTTTCCGACCACCCCATCATCCAACATTGGGAATCCTTTATCTCAGGGTTTTGGTTTTGTAACTTTTGAAACAAGTGCAGATGCGGACCGTGCACGGGAGAAATTAAACGGTACAATCGTAGAGGGACGCAAAATTGAGGTGCTTTCCTAATCTAACTATCCATACCCTCCATCCCAACACCATGTTCCATAAGAAAAGTATAAGCACCGGTGGAACGTGCATGCAGCGTCTCATTTCACCCCATTGCATCTCTAAATCTCACTTGCTGTTTGTATTCTGCATGTTTAGTGCAAATAATATTAGTCGTATCTATTGTGCACGCGTGTTTGATATGCATGCCATCCGATTTGATCCTTTCTGCTTTGATGTTTTATGTGCAACTGTATTTAAAGAAGCTTTTGAACTTTCTAGCATCGCTTAACCGGTAATGTGATGCACAGACTCTGGAAAAACATGCATCTCGATATATCAAAGGCCTGTCAATGTAACTTAAAGTCCCAGTTGTTTATTCCAAACAGCTGAGGTTTATTTCACCTTTCAAACACTCTATTTTTTTTCCTTTTCTCCACAGGGCTATTACGATTTTCTATAGGACAATTAAGATAATTCATGTAATGCACAAACAATACCTAGACCTATATATCAAGGGGGAGTCGAGGCCAGTTGTTTCCTCAAGCTAAATGACCTCCGTGGGCCCTGTGGAACGGAAAGCTATTAACGCTAATTAACATGAGGGTGAAATACTAACACGGCTTCTGTTGCCAGCGGCCATGTTTAAATTCCTTCGGCACCTCCCAACAAGCTGCTTGGCCTCTCTCTGTGTTACTAAAGTCCCTTTAAGGGAAGTGGGTTCACTTGGCGGCCATCTTGGTAATGTCCCTGAGCAGTTATTTTCTATGTAGGCAGCATAGCTCCTATTTATTTTATAACTAAAGTTCCAAAATAGATAACTGTGTTGCTGAAATTATGCTAAAAATTACAGTTGAAGGCAAAATTAGTAGCTCTCCTGGGAAATTTTTATACTTTTTCCCTGTTTAAGTGCTGTTTAACGGAGGAAGGAAATTTTCACAGTATTTCCTATAATATTTTTTCCTCTGGAAAAAGTTGTTTCTTTTATTTTGGCTTGAGGTTTTAGTTTTTGTTACAATTTTAAGGTCAATATTATTAGTCCCCTTAAAATTGATTTTCTTTTTTATTTTGCTTGGCTACTGGCTAACCTAATAAACCTAGTTAAGTCTCTAAATTGCGCTTAATACTAGTATCTAAAGCTAAATACAAGTATTTTTGCAAAATACCTAGTAAAATAGGTTGTTTTCACATGACGTCATTTGTGATTTGCAAAATTCATATGGAGGGCAGGAAGTGATTCTTCTACATAGGAATCGGTATCAGAACCTCAATATATTTCTGTTTTATGTTGTTTATAATTTACAACAATAAAATATAAGAAATGCCGAACAGCTTTTATACACTGTAAAACCCAACAGTCAACTTTATCAAATGAAATGAGTGTAGTTTACTCAAAATTGACTGAAAGTTAATTCTACTCATTTGAAAAGAGTTTTGAACTCAGTGTTGAAGGTAATGAGTTAATTAAATACCTCCTTCAACTTAAACGGAGTAAGTTCACAGTACTCTTTTTGTTTGTTGCAATCGGTTTCCTAAAACGGTTTGAGTTGCCTTAACTTATTGGGTTTTACAGTACTCAGTTGGTTTGAGTTCTCTTCATTTATAGGGGTTTTACTGTGCTCAAATTGCTTCATTTACTCGAATAGATTAAGTTCACAGTACTTTCTAGGATTCGTCTTTGAACTTAAATGGTTTGTTCCAATCAGTTTCCCCAAATGGTTTGAGTTACCTTAACTTTTTGGGTTTTACAGTGTAGACTTAAAAGGGGGAAAGTTCAAGAAACTGACTGAGAATGTAAGAAAAGGCGGCATGTAATAAACATTTATTCAATACATCCATGTGTACAAATTTTTTTTGAATGCGTTAATTTGTTTGACAGCACTACAGATTATATACAGGCCTAACTATGTGTATAAATATGTTAATGTGCTATATAAAAATCAGATACAAACACCACTAATAATCCAAGTTAGCAATACTGGCGTTTCGGCAGAATAAACAACTGTAACGTGAACATTGAGATGCACAGCAGGGTTGAATGTTTGTTGATGGTAAGTTCATTAGGTTCAAAAGAAAACTTGGCCCTCTTCATTATGTAAGGATCATGCCTAACATATGTGGTTATTTTCTATTTATATCTCCTCTGAAATATGGTAAATATCGCAAGACTTTCCTCTATCTCCCATTCAGTTTTTTTTACCTCCTATCCTTCATCTGAATTTGGCGTGTCACCAGAACCATTTAACTGAAAACAACCTATACAATGTACTGTCATCATGCCATAGACAAAATAAATTAGATATTAGAAATGAGTTATTAAAACTATTAGTTGTTTAAAAAAAATTATCTTCATAAAACAGCACTTAGAAAATATTTTAAAAAGAAAATTTGAGAGAAGGGCTAAGCATTTTGCCTTCAACTGTATGTATTTTCAGGCCGGTTCAGCTAAAGTGCATGTTCATAATCCAGGTGCCATATTAAGCGTAACGGTTTCATTCATTTTCTGGTGTTCGTACAATATGGCTCCGCCTTCCCGAGGTTAAATTTAGTGCTCATGAAGTCACCGCCTCGGGGTTGTAGTGTCTGGGAATATGTAGAAGCGTCTAGACAATGTGGCAGATGAAATTGCGGAGAAAAGCCTCAAGGAAGCTCCCTCAGCTTGGCTAGTGGGGAATTCCAATATACTCTGGGTTTCATTAAAGCCCATTTCCAGAGTTGCTCTGTTTCATTACATGTTGAACCAGATGTCATCATCCAACTCTTCTACAAACAGCCTGGATTAGATCCTACATCCAGCAGGAAAACAGAAGATCAGAGCTTGATGGATCGCTTTCATTTTTTCGCGTCTCATGATTTTTCAAGTGATAATTAGAGCATGTGAATGTTGATGTTGTTGTTTTTTTGTTACTTCGCAAAGAAGCATGAACTGAATTTTTGTTACACTGTGTTCTGATTTGTGTTCTGCTTCTCATACCTGCTCTCTTTTTCACAGGTAAATAATGCAACGGCACGAGTAATGACAAACAAAAAAGTGGCCAACCCCTATACAAATGGTGAGTGCTTTTGGTATTTCTTTGTACTTTATAATTAAACACATCGGAATCCCCAAACATAGTTCTGCACTTAAAATACGTGGCTCGCATTGCATTCGTTAAAAGCAAAACAGAAATGAAAGAAGTTATGCTAAAGAAAGATGATTTTTTCAGAAGAAACAAAATCATTTGGAAGTGTCTTGAAACTAACCGTTTAGGCCCCATTTACACTAATACAATTTAGTTTTAAAACGGCTCACACTGCCGCGTTCACACTGGCGTTTCACCTAGCGTATCTGAAAAGATATCTGTCCACACTATACCACTGAAAACGCACATCACGTGACCATACATGCACTTTGGCATGCGCTAGAGCGTATGCGGACATCTGAGCCCCAGGCAGTCAGTGAGTGCTTTGAGCACACCTCCCCAGGTGAGAGCAGCGCACGTCGGACAGTTCATTAAGGATCATCTGCTGGATTTCATCTCACTATAGTTGTTAAACATGATATTAAATTATCTTGGGTTTATCTAACGACTCTTTGGTCTTTTAAATCTATTACTTGTTTTCAGGTAACGTGTATTGGCTGAGCGCAAAGATAAGTTAATATATTAATTTATGTAACCACGTGCACTGATTATGCACAACTTATTGTACGTTATACTTTTATAAAGGCTATTATTGATTATTATTGATTATTAAAACTGATATTCAGCAAAAGAGAGGGTATGTTTCGTATTTTTCAATGAAAATGAAAGGAGGCAGTTAGATTATAAGCTCCGTTTTGTTATAAATATGCATACAGTGAAGATGACGGTCATATAAACATGTAGATACAGGACGCCTCAACATTTTTAGTGTCTGTTAAGTTTTTTGAGAAAAAGCCCCAATTAGATTTCAGATGTCTCCGTTTTCCCCCATCCATACTGACACGCAACAGTTTCAAAATGCTCGAAAACTCCAGGGTCGTGTGTATGGAAGGCGTAACCATAGCAAAACTTATGTGCTTTAAAACTAAAACGTATTAGTGTAATCAGGGCCTTCGTCAGTAAAGTAACTCCATGTGTAGTTCATTGCAATGTTTAAAACCTTTGAATTTTCCCCAAAATTTACTTTAATTTATTAATACTTTTTTAATCGATTGTTTTAATGTATGTAATTGAAAACCCAGTCTTTATTTCTTTATATATGATTTATGAAATTATGGTATTAATTATCTTATCATACTTTTATTTATTGGTAATTTAGCTAATTTTATTATGACCTTTTCTACCATCTCATAAATACTTTTACTAATTTAATACATTTAATAATACAACATTTTTGAGGTGTTTCCCACTTGATTATTTCTTAACAACAACTATGAACATTTCAATAATCACAACCATAATTCAACTCGATTTTGGTATATATAATATTAGAAAGAAATGTTTTCTATAAACAATTATAAACCATTCATATTTTTATATTTAGACTAAAACCCAGCTTCCATCTTCCTACTCATGTTTTAAATTGGATTGTTATTTTCTTGATATTATATACTAATGCAATATAAATGTATTTTCCAGAGCTGCCGTTTAAAGCTGCCATTAAGCAGTATGTCTAATGTGTTGATTATTTAGCAAATAAATAAATAAAACTCATTATAAAGAGCAATCCCCTCCCCTTGAGCTCTCCTTACGCTGTACTGGAGCTCAAATTGGAGACTATAACTAATGAGCATCAGGGTATATACCATTTCAGTGTGGCCATGTCATTGGCTCATGAGCATTTCATGCTTTTTGTCAAACTATTTCATAACTGTAACAAGAGGAAATTCAATCATAACTTAATGTTAAAACAGCTATCATAACATTATTTATTAAGATGTGGCTCTTTTTGGATTCTTGGAAGCTATAGAAATTAAAAATGTAAAACAGGAAATACATTGGGACCATTGTTTTTGTTTACATCCCTTAAAATGGTATAGAGGAGCCTCATTTAGCGCAGGGGTCTTGCCTGCGTCCTGAGCTCTTCGGCTGATGCTCATTCCCTCAGACTGCAATGGAGAGACAAAAAGAGAAGGAGAATAAAAGAATCAAATATATCAGCAGCACTGTAGACCCCCCCACCCACCCACCCCCTGCTCTTCTTCAGCCACAGCCAATGGGGAGTGAGAAGAGGCTATTTTACAACCCCATCTATCACTGACAGCGCACCGGACAGCACTCACTACTCTCTTGCTCTCTGTCTCTCATCCCCCCTCTCCCTTTCACACCCTATATCGCTTGCACTCTTCCGAATGCCCCAATATTGCTGCCCCCTAACTCCTTCAACTTAATGTCACCTTAAATATTTTCCTGTCATATCATATCTCCTCCTCTCCCCTTTCCTTTTGTTCTTTCCTTCGAATCCGTCCCTTTATTTTGAAATTACCGTCACTCCCTCGAGATAATCGACGGAAGATCGAGAAACAAACACCCCACAGGTCCCCGCGATAAGCATTCGGAGCTAATTCTCTCTTCCCCTGTGTATTCCTCTACAGGCTGGAAGCTGAATCCAGTGGTGGGAGCTGTCTATGGTCCTGAATTTTATGCAGGTAAACTGCAATTGAGTGTTGTGGTTGTAGGGTCTCGCTCAGATATTTACTTTGATTCGCTGTTCTTCAGATGTGCTTTGATTTGAAGATCAAACAGACAGTCACTTTAAAAGGGATCTATATGTAGATTTCACTTTTATTAGCGACACAGGTGGTTGATTAGGGAACTGCAGCACTTGTCGCTAACACTCTTGCAAGTGTACAAGAGTACTTGAATCAAAGGCCATGATGTACTTTCAGTGAAGGTCTTTTCCAATCTTCTCTTATGCCGAGTTCAGACTGCATGATTTTCAAAGTAGTCGTGTCACGGATGTTTTCACACTGCATGACTATCTGGGCTAGTGTTCCGTCTGTGCTGTGTTTACACTTTGTCCAAACTACGTCTCACAACCAAACACACACGAGAATTTACACGTATTTATCACGTAGTATATCTTTTGTTATTAACTACATAATGAGAAAGAAGCCTTTAGTGGGGTAGAAAATTTACTTATTTTGCTTACCTGGCTTTGAAGGGAATTCAATTCTCCTCAGATTTTTTCTTTTTCGACCCAGTTGTAATATTGCTCGGATGACACGTCAAACAGACACGGGTGCTCCTGCCAAATTTCCACTAGTTTTTCCTCCATTTCTTGGGTCCATATAAACTGAAAATGAGCGTTTTTAACTTCTCCCCCAATCTCCCGCTGGCCTGCAGATACTCAGTGGATACGAGTGGATGCTGCTCTCTCATTGGCTGTATAGGTGATCGCTGATGTTATTTTCAATCACAACACATTTCACATGGCATGATTTGAATCGCCGACAGCTCCAGATATATAGCAAGCCAAATAACTCACAGATGTCGGCGACTCATCTGCGATTTTCTCAGATTGTGTCTTTGATAGTTCACACTGTGTGATTGTTAATCACGTGAAAGAGCACAGATTTGCCTGTGATTTCAGGCATTTGTTGAAGATTTCTCAACCTGCCTTCGAAATCGGGGCTAAAATCATACAGTCCGAACTCAGCATTAGAAGTAAAAAGAAGTTGTGAATACCTTGGCAGCTTTTTACCAACATCCTGACACCCCTGCAGGCACAGGACATCAACATGATGTCATATTGAAGTTGTACGTGGGGACGTTGGATTTTGTTTGGAAATGAAAATCGGGTTGGTGTCAGAACCCAACGTCAGGCTGACGTCAATGTCCAACGTCCAACCTAAAATCAACCATATATCAACATCTAATCATGTTACACCTTGACGTTGTGAGGACGTTACCACTATGACATCTATCAGACGTTGATTTTTGGTCACTTTTCAACACAACCTAAAATCAACCAAATGTCAACGTAATTTGATGTCGCTATTGGACATCGAATTATCATTGTCCTTAGACGCTGGCTAGACATTGAATTTTGGTTACCTGACGTCATGCCCTAAATCTAACCTAATATCTTATGATGTTGTGTGCCTGCTAGGACCATCAACAGCATTTGAGAGTAATGAAAAGTGGTGTGAAAACAGTAGAAAAGAAAGCATCTGATTGTAGTGAGGTGGATACATATGCACAAGCTCTGCAATTCATGGTGTTGACAGACGCCGAGGTAATCAGCCAGACCATCATTTCCCACTCTCCGAGATAAAGCAGTGGTACACACTGTTTTCTGAAGCACAGATTAGAAAACGTCTTTGTTTTGACTGACTTGTTGTCTTTTTTTGTGCTGTCGTTTCCCCTCTAAGCCTTTGATTTCTTTATTGCCGTTGGTTCTTTGAGCCCTTTGCATCCTAATGAGGGGGAAATGGTATTACAGTATTTCATTTGGAAGAAGTGCTGAGCACATAGCAGCTCTTTAACGGCCTGCCTTTTTGCTCATTAGACTAAAATCTGTTCATTTCAGGACAGCTTTACAGCAAAACTCTAAATAACCATCGGTGACAGAAAGCAGTCGTTTATCATTTTTATCTGACTTTTTTTCCCCTCCCTTTCCTCCCTCTCCTCCCTCCCTCCCCTGATTCTGGCATGCATAAACACAATCGAATGCGGCCGTTACACAACCGAATACGCATGATATGCATATGTAGTGTGTGTAAAAATGCAAATATGCTCAGCAATTCGCTGCGTGTAAAATGTTTATGCATGCTTTGGACCCCACGTATGCTCTGAAACATGCATGTGATTTCTTCTCTAATCACAGCAAATACACTCCCATGCGAACATGCACCTTCCCAAAACATCCCATCAAATCAGATTTACCGTGGTCCGGCACTTCAACTGCTTGGCTCAGGAAGCTGGCGTCGCTTGATTTATTGGATGCTAATTTTTCAAGTCGTCTTAACATGCCTCTAAAGTTCGCCAAGCCTAAACGACACCATATGCCTCCTCTGTTCCCCTGGGGGCGACCGGTGGAGAGGCTACAAAATGGAAATAAGATATAGATTTCGCTTACTAAATAAGGAACCTTCCAGAATAAACGCCCACGTGTTGCCCCTCGATTCCTTCCCACCGTTCAAAAAAAGCGGGTAGCTTTCGCGTGAAATAATTATGACCGCATTTAATGTACTTTGTTGGGGGAGGGGGCGGTGCTGAAATCGGATGTAAAGGTGATTAATCACTGTTTATCAGTCCGAGTTTCTGTGCGGGAGATCAGCGGAATTGGGCACCATAAATCGTGTGCTGCTGACAGCGCACTCCGTCTCCATTCGTCCGGGTGCTACAGGTTTATTGTCCTCAAATCCCATTCAGGAGAATGACTGATGAGGGCCGCCGACTGCCTGCTTTTAACCTCTTCCAGGGAAGTCGGGCTTCTCTCTTCCCCGTAAGACTCCCTCCCCGGCTCTCATTGCTCTACTCCTCTAGCTTTTCACAGCCGTCTCTCGACATATATCGCTAATTCTATTTCTCTCTTCATCTAAGCCTGGGGTGTTTTCCATCTGCCCTTTTCTTACTGACTCACTCTATCTTTAAATCTCAATATCTTCCGTCTCTCATCTTCCCTCAGTCTCTCTCTCTCCCTCAGGGTCTTAACTAGCACTCGGTAGCCAAAGCCAAATTGTCAATGCAGACGGAAAGCTGAGGTGCACGGGAAACTTAATTGTGTAATCTGGGGATCGTTTTTTTCCAGCTTGTTCAACCCGTGCAGGCAGTGCATGCATGAAGGACACGGGAAACATAATATTGATTGATTGACAACTCTCTCAGCCAATGAATTTGGTCCTTGGCAGTATGTTAAAACAACTATGCCTTTTTTTTAAATAGATGATAAAATATTTTGCTTCAAGACCAAGTTTGTGTATATAGAGATATAACTGGCTCAAAACATACCCTATGCGGACAATTAAAAAACATCCATAGAGAAGGAATATTAATTAATTTTATGCACCTCCAAAAGTCACTTTGGAACAACAACAATCATGGCTGTTATATTAAAGAATCACTACAATTTGTGCAAATCTGAACACTTCAACAGGCCCTTCATAAACGAAGGATTTTGGGGAGTACAAGTGATGGACATGTTTAATTTGTGATGCTAAAGTGAGATGCAAAATATTTTGGTCTCCTACACTCTTCTTTTCTTTGAAGCCTTTCAAAGTAAAGCCCTCAAAGAAGTGGGACACAGCCTTAGGCACAGACATTTGAAGGTAAACTTAGTACCCATTATTGCCAAAGCAGCAACACATTAATACAATAACTTCAATTATTACACAGCTTTCTGAAATACTTGATTCTGATTGGTCAGGCACGCGTTCAAAGGTATGTTATTCCCAGAAAACAACCGCTGAAACTAACAGGCTTATCTGAGTACTTTGAATCATCTTCACCTTCAGAGAATTTACATCTATGTAAAGTTATGTTATAGTGTGAGCCCTAATGCCCCAGTATAGTAAAGGTGACACTATACTGTAAGTGAGCGCCGTCTTTCGGATGAGACTAAACCAACTAAATCGTTAAACCGAGGTCGTGACTTTCTGTGGTCATTAAAAATCCCATGGCATTTCTTGTAAAGAGTAGCGGTATAACCCTGGTGTCCTGGCCAAATTATCTCCATCGGCCCTTACCCATCATGGCCTACCAATCATCCCCATCCATCGAATCACTGTCTCTCCACTCCATCTATAGCTGGTGTGTGGTGTGCAGCATCAACCAAGTTAATGCTGCACATTGGTGGTGTTGTGGAGAGACCCCCCTCATGATTGTGAAGTGATTTGAGTGTATGGCCATACATGATAAATTAGCTATATAAATGCACATTACTTACTTACTGTTTTACTTGGCTGTCTGTCACACTACTGTTTTTGACTGTTTGATATGTAGGTTAGTGTATGCTCCATTTAGCCGTTTTCGTTTCTGTCAGCTTTGCATTTAATTAAAGACGTAATAAATGCTTTGTGTCAAATTAAGTGACAAGTAGCCATGTATTAGGGGGATAAAGTATATCCAGGTAGTTATTGCAGAATAAAGCCTGACAGGCTTATCGGCAGGCTGTTATTCGGAGCTGTTGTATGTTCCTTGAATCTACTTTATGCCTTTCATATATTTAACCCATCAGGTTTCTGCTCAGACTGGCATGGGAAGCTAGCAAGGTCACTAATGAAAGCATCCTCCATCATCAGCAAATGCTGCACCTTCTGAGGTCCAAGATTATGAGATTTACTCAAACAGCTCTTAAATACACTCAATCCAAACCTCACTCCCATTCGGATTGGACCACAACCTCAAGCATTAGTTGCTACTTCACCTAGTACAGCTATTTCTAGCTAGCCTCTGTTACATATACAAGTGTCAGGCATATTCCAGCAGTCTCGTTTATGTTGCATGCTTGCATAGAGTATGTTTAGGGCTTTAAATTGAAGCACTTATGGGCTATTCATACAGAATGCATCTTTGTGGCAAGATTAACATCAAATAAAACGGTTGTCATGCCAACTTGCTACTGTACACAGAAGCTTGAAATAATTGCCCCACTTCCAAGATCTTCTGACTGGTCCACTGCTTTGGAACAGAGATTGATGCAGCATCTTATCAATGTGGCGCTCATGTGTTCATGCTCGTCCACAAAGTACGTGTTTACATCGAAAAACAATGGAAAGTGGAATGGAAAAACCTGTTCTGTTCACACAAAAACCACTCAAATAAATCCATAATTAAAATTAAGTAGCCTAATTACAATTTTAGATTTATCAGGGAAGTGAAAAAAACTCCCTTTAATCTAGCAACGGTGTAATTTTCCTCATGATATGGGTTTATCGGTGGTCTGATTATCTAAAGACATTCACAATAGCACACAGTCTGAGAGTGGCCCTCACCCGGCCATTTCCAGGCGAAGCGCATTAAAGGAGCCAGTCTTGCAGTAAATGAAAGAGTCCTGAGGGGGTTGGGGATGTAATCCCCCCCCCACACACACACACACACCCCAAACAGCCCAATGGGATGCTTTCCAGCACTGGAGATACCCTTGTGTAAACCCAGATAAATGTGCCAGCGTCCTTATCAGTTTAAACCGTAGATGCGCAGATGTGAAGGGTTTCGACCCTCTCTACCTTCTCTTGTGTTAAAATAACAGGAGCGCACAAGAGCTACAAAGATTTATGCTCACGTACACTTTTGCCAATGTGTTTCGTAGGCTTTATGGAGTGTCATAACTGGCTGGAATGATTTATGGCTTATTATTGAATCGGTGCTGCGTGCAGACCCATAGCTCATTATGAGATTACATTTATGTACGTCATGGCACACATAATGTGCACACACAAAAATCAAAGAAAATATAAGAGCATTGCCCATGACTGGAATCTGGGATAAATTGACCATGGCCCGGCATATATCAGGGACGACCACTGTTTGGCGTATTAACGCTGACTCTATAGCTTAAAAGGGACAAATTAAAATGTCAACAGCTCCACGCTATATCAAAACAAAAGAGCAAATGCCTTACCTTCAGCCATCTGTCTTTCTTTTACTTCTGATGAAGGGCCGCGCTCTACCTCTCCGCCGCTGATTGGTGTGTCGCATACAAGAGGTTTTATTGTCTGTTTGTTTGTCTGAGAGAAGTCAAAGGAAAATTATGCCAGCAGCCGCAGTTTGGGTTTGCTGAATGTGAATCGAAGAAGTCTTTACACCAAGGCTGTGTGCTAAATATATAGCCATACATATATGTACTCAAAATAAACCCAGCTGACCTCATTAAAAGTGGTCGCTTTGACACATATTGACTATTAAGTGAGTGCTGCTTGGGAGATGTCTGTACAGTAATGATCAGGAGGTGGTGCAGGTTCTGTTTGGGGACATGAAATAACCGAAGAGGGCTGTCCTGCTCCTCTGAGATGCAGGATAGACAGAGATTGTGTCATCGGTGCATAAATGAGAAAGAGAGCTTTGTGGGCCGCACTGCTGGGCTGGGTTTTGCTTGCACAGTACTATGGGTAATTATGTCCCTGTCATTGACTCATCAGGGCCATACTCAGTGAAGGTTAAAGAGGGACTGGGGTATAACAGAGTGTGGCTTTCACTTTTTTTTTTACATGTGTTTTCATATGTCTCCTATCTGTCATTTATTTACTTTATTTGTCTTTTTTTGGTAAATCTCACTCTCTCAAACTTGTTAAGAACAATTCTAGGTCATATTTAAAAATTCAGCTACTCAAGTTTTATCTCATATGTCTGTCATATAAAAAATACATTTTAATTCAATAGTACAAACTTAATTATTTAAACTAAAATTATTTTGATTATTTAATCTCAGTGTACTGCTGTAGGTGCATTGGCTTATTTTATGTGCATTGGCTTATTTTATGTAGCATTAAATGATAAATAATTATATTAAAGTAATGAGAATGATATGGGTATCATAATTGAAAATAAATGCTGCTGTAAGTAAACAATGGACACATTGCAATAATGAAAATGTTTTGTTAATGACTGGAGCAGTGTTTTTACAGTATTATATACAATCACCGGCCACTTTATTAGGTACACCATTCAACAAGGTACTGGAAATATTCCTCAGAGATTTTGATCCATATTGACATGATAGCATCACGCAGTTGCTGCAGATTTGTTGGCTGCACATCTATGATGCGAATCTCCCGTTCCAAATGTGCTCTATTGGATTGACATCTGGAGACTATGGAGGCCATTTGAGTACAGTGAACTCATTGTCATTATTCAGATGATTCATGCTTTATGACATGGTCTGTTATCCTGCTGGAAGTAGTCATCAGAAGATGGGTACACTGTGGTCATAAAGGGATAGACATGGTCAGCAACAATACTCCGGTAGGCTGTGGCGTTGACATGATGCTCAATTGGTACTAACGGGCCCAAAGTGTGCCAAGAAAATATCCCACACCATTATGCTTTGTTCACACCAGACGCAGCAAGCGTGGATAAATCACGCTATTCGTGCAGAAATTGACGCTTGAACATTTTGAGTTTACTCACTTAATTTGAGCTTTAAACCTGATTAATTCGCGCTTCAAATTCACTTCACAAAAGACGCGGATTCGCGTCATGGGAAGGGCTTCTGTCTGCCCAGTGACTCTAGCTTCGTTGCTAAATGGGTAACATGGATTTTATTGAGAGACTGGCTGTGTTTATGTGATTTATGAAGGCTGAAAAACAACGTCGGTTTGTTTGAAGTCGTGTCTGAGTCCACTACATCCTTTCAGAGGTGCACCCAGCTCTATGAGTTCATAAACTCCTACAGAAACTACAGTATACCTGGATGATAAAAGCTTTCAGTGGTGCTTTTGACTGAGCAGAGCCCAGTTTGATGAACTGTTTTCCACTGTCGGCAGGAGGATTTTCCCCTCGGGACACCAACAACAGGCGATACGTAATAATCACACCTCTATAAGTAAACACTCCTGATTGGTTAATGCGGCACGAATGTCCGCTGAAGTTTAGATTTTCCAACTTGAGCGATTCACACGTTAAGCACATCAATCGCATAAAACCCTCAACTCAATGTCTATTCACGTCTTTGCATTGATTAAACATGTAAATCACTCGCGCTTGACGCTTCTTCCCCATCTGGTGTGAGCGCAGCATTACACCACCACCACCACCAGCCTGAACCATTGACACAAGGCATGATGGATCCATGCTTTCATATTGTTGATGCCAAAATCTGACCCTACCATCCAATTGTCACAGCAGAAATCGAGACTCATTAAACCAGGCAACATTTTTCCAATCTTCTATTGTACAATTTTGGTGAGCCTGTGAATCTCAGTTTCCTGTTCTTAGCTCACAGGAGTGGCACCTGGTGTGGTCTTCTGCTGCTGTAGCCCATCCTCCTCAAGTTGGACGTGTTGTGCATTTAGAGATGCTCTTCTGCATACCTCGGTTGTAACAAGTGGTTATTTGAGTTACTGTTGCATTTCTTTTAGCTCGAACCAGTCTGGCCATTCTCCTCTAACCTCTGGCATCAACAAGGCATTTGCGCCCACAGAACTGCCACTCACTGGATATTTTCTCTTTTTCAGACCATTCTCTGTAAACCCTAGAGATGGTTGTGTGAGAAAATCCCAGTAGATCAGCAGTTTCTGAAATACTCAGACCAGCTCATCTGGCACCAACAACCATGCCACGTTCAAAGTCACTTAAATTACTTTTCTACCCCATTCTGATGCTCAGTTTGAACTGCAGCAGATCGTCTTGACCATGTCTACATGCCTAAATGCATTGAGTTGCTGCCATGTGATTGGCTGATTAGAAATTTGCATTAACGAGCAGTTGGACAGGTGTACCTAATAAAGTGGCCGGTGAGTGTATTATCAAACACAAAAAAACATTTTTGTTTAAACTTTTTTTTAACTGAAATGTAGATTGTTAAAATGGGGGTGGAGCTGTTAAGTATGTTTTTGCAGTAAAGTCATCCAATCAGATTAGAGCTCATGAGAAGAAGCTTTCCATTTTTATGTACAATATCCATCTAATGGACTGTGGGCAGTCTGTGGCCAAGACTGTGTGAAATGTGACCTGGACATGTTTTCACCCATTTATTGTTACACGTGCTGTTTCAAGTTTCATTCTGTCTGTTTCTCTTTCCCGTCCGTGTATGTTTCCTTAACATAAAGCCTGGGCCCTCTCTCCCTCTGCCACCTCTCCCAGTCTTGACCCTGACTTGTCCCTGCTCTCCTCTAGGCTTCTCTGGCCCCAGTGGTGGCATGAGGCTGGGGAAGTGTGTGTGTGTGTGTGTGTGTGTGTGTGTGTGTGTGTGTGTGTGTGTGTGTGTGTGTGTGTGTGTGTGTGTGTGTGTGTGTGTGTGTGTGTGTGTGTGTGTGTGTGTGTGTGTGTGTGTGTGTGTGTGTGTGTGTGTGTGTGTGTGTGTGTGTGTGTGTGTATGGGGGAGAAAATGAGGGATGAGGGATGGCGCCAGCCTGTGATTGCATCTCTAAACAATCCTCTCCATCTGCTCTCTCAGCCCCGTGTGCCAGCACCTTGTGTCTCACCTACAACAACCTACCATCTCCCCTGCCTCGCACACACCCCCAAAGAGCGGGACAGCAGCCAGACACACTCTCACACACCCCACGCTCAAGGTTTCAGAGATAACCACAATAAAGAGGCTTCCCCAGACAGGGATGCCACACACTTTCCTTCTCCAAGACCTCAGATCCCTGCTTAATATTCAGCTGGAAAAGCCTCGAGTTTTTTTTTTTTTTTTTTTTTTTTTTGTTTAGTGCAGTGAGGGTTTTTTTTTTTTTTAGCTGAATGTGGTTCATTCTGAATAATTTTTAATGTTGTTGGGCATATGGTGTTTATTCTTGCACTAAAGAGAGAGGAATTTGCATATTATTGTTTAATGAGAAATTAATTTATTAAAGGGATTGTTCCCCCAAAAATTTAATTTACTCACTTTTCACTACTCTCAAGTGGTTCCAAACCTTTATGCTGTTCTTTTTTCTGTTGAACAAAAAAGAAAGCTGAAAATATTTAACCATTGACTTCCATAGTAAGAAAAAAAACAATACTTTCTAAATATATTCGGTAACACTTTATAATAACTACACACTTTTAATCATTTATTAAGCATTAACAAATAGTTTCTTCATTATCTGTTAAGCATTAACTCTACATTAACGTTAACGTTAGTAAGCAGTTTATAACTGCAGATACAAATGCTCTATTCTTGAATTATAAGCACATGTATAATGTGCATAGTGATTGTATTTTCATACTTTGTTAATTATTATTTTTTCATTACTAAATTAAGTATTGCATCATTTACAAACCAGTTAATTGAGAGAGGTTGCTGGTATTTAAAGATTATTCAGAATGCTTAAGGAAATGATTAATAAACTATACAAATTAACATTTATATATCTTATTATTCAGGCATATATTAATACTTACTCTGTATGTTAATAAATGCTTTATTAACTTAACTAATCTAAAGTGAGAACTATTTATACTTTATAAATTCTTTATAAATGACCATTAAAGGCTCAGTTATATTTTAAACACACAAAAAAATAAACGACTTTATTCATTTTAAGACACAGATTAAACTGTATCAACTGAAAAATAAATATTTGCAGTCTTAACTAAAATAAAATTACTGTGCAGTTTCAACATCTCTAAATAACATTGAAATGTTGTATCATAATATATTGTTAAATTATTATATTGTTATTCTTTTATCCAATTTTATGTTGTATTTTGACACTTCTGTTATTCAGCAATGTTTAAACTTTACAGTAATTTTACTGTTGAGAAAAGATGGCAAAGATTTAATGTTCATTTGATACAGAGTCATTTAATTGTCATTTATAAGGGATTTAGAAAGCATAAATAGTCCTCACTTTAGATAAGGTCACAAAACTGGATGAAGTTGAGTTAATAAAGTGTTTTACATACCAATTAACTATTAGTATATGCCTGAATAATAATATAAAATGTTAATTTGAATAGTTTATTAATCATTTACTAACTCATTCTGAATGATCTTAACCCACCCCCCATGAAAATTTAGTCAGTAACAAAGTACGAAAATACAAAATAAGTCAAGAATAGAGCATTTGTATCTGCAGTTATAAACTGCTTACTGACGTCTGTTAATGTAGAGGTAATGTTTATTAAATAATGAATTTACTACTTGCTAATGCTTAATAGATGATTCATAGTGTGTAGTTATTATAAAGTGTTACCATATTCTTTTGTGTTTACCAGAAGAAACTCATGAAGGTTTGAAACATATAAAGGGTAAGTAAATGATGACGGAATTTAAATTTTTGGGTGAACTCTCCCTTTAAGTGTATGCTGGTTTGCACAAAATATCATATATTTATTAAAATAAGCACAAATATTTAAAAAAAAAAACAAAAAAAACAATCTGTTTTCAACTGTTCCTTTCCAATTCACTTGAAATGTTATGTTTCAACAACAGATGTTGACAGAGAGCCCAGAATTCCATAGTGTGTCTTTAATAAACATCACAGTTTGATCTTGAAGAACATTTTTGTTTACCTCGGTTTAAGTGTATTGGGTTGCTACAAATTTGGGTTCTGAAGTAAAACCACTTGAGAATCACTGGCTGTAACATGCTGCCATTCTTGATGTATTGTGCCAACATGATGCACCAGTTGACATCCGTCTGAGTTGTTTTAAAGCAGCACACTTTAGGATGACAGTGCGTTGTCACAGTACCGACTGAAAGCCGATTGGTGGTGACAGGTGCGCCTCTTAGAAGCAAAAGCTTATGTCACCTTCTTTCTTCTCTCCTTTTTTTCAGTGACAGGCTTCCCCTATCCAACCACAGGGGCGACGGTGGCTTACAGGGGCGCCCACTTGAGAGGCAGAGGTCGTGCCGTCTACAACACGTTCCGTGCCGCGCCTCCACCCCCTCCCATTCCCGCCTACGGAGCGTGAGTAACCCTTCACCCAAAACATACATGTACAGTATCTACAAATAGCTCACCTTGTTTTTTTTTGCCCAAGCCTGAGGCCATTATTAGGTAAACCTCAGCACTTAAAAGCACTGTCATCAAAGGACCATTTTCACATTATGTGTGCTACAGCCTTAACCTGCAACATGACCGCTTGATGGCTATAAAGTGTGTTACACTCTAATGGCGAGCCCTACCAGTTTTCCCCAGTGACAAGACAGAGCAAAGCCCATTATAAAGCAACATTGTTTTCCTCTAAGCACAGAAAATGGTGGTCTTTCTTAATCTGCTCTATTTTTTCCCCCTTCCTCACAGTCTAAAGTGCATTGTTTTGTCTGCTGAATGAATGCATCACTGCATAATTTATTTCCTTCACTACACACAGTGAGGAAACTGTGTAGACTTTTTGGCGCTGATGTATTGTGTTTTGTTATTTCTTGTTGTGTTTTGCAGTGTGGTTTACCAAGATGGCTTCTACGGTGCTGAGATCTATGTGAGTATCCCAAATTCTGTTGCGTTTTCCAGTTTTTTTCTACTCTTTCTTTAAAAAAAAAACCAGGGTTGTACTGTATGCTTCTTTGAGGACATGTTCGCTGAGCCTAACCTGAGCAGCTGCTACTGAATCTTTCATGAAGCCAAGGGTCAGCTCGGGTCACCATGTGCATATCCGCCAGGGTGGCCGTTTGTGCTGTACTAGAACCTATTGGGGGTTTCCCTGTGCATAAAAATGCATGGCACAATGAATTTACACATGTTGAGCTTCCAGCATGCCCTTCTTTGACATCTTTAGTTGATCTCCAAAGCCATATAACCCTGTAGCTCATAAGCAGTTGCCAACTGAAGCTAGGCAGGGTTGTGGCTGGTCAGTATCTGGGATGGAAGACCTCCTTGGAAATATGGGTTGCTGTTGGAAGTGATTTGCATCAAGCAGCAATTTAGTTTTTCCTAGGAAATCTACAATAAATTCCCAAGGTTTAAAGCCCCCCTTAATTAACACCTAATCCCCCCTGAAGGACGACAAAAAAAGATGTGTGTGGGGGGTTAGCCATTAAAATTGTGCAAAACCCTTTGCTCTGATCTGTATCTCAATTAATGAAGGACGTTTTTTCAGTCGCCAGTCTGAAGGTAGCTCTAACCAACCGATTTTTAATGTAGTTTGAAAGTAATGTCAAAATAGACTCTTAGGGCCCCATAATACACCCGGCGCAAAAAGGCACAAGACATGTTTGGCGCAATTTGTTGCTATTTTCAGACCAGCGCAACCCTAATTTTCATGTGTTTTGCCACTTTGTTTAAATTGCAAATCTATTTGCGCCACTTTGTGGACTCCTGGGTGTTCCGGTCTATAAAGGAGGTATGTTAAAGCACATTGTTGGCGCGTTGCTATTTTGAGGAACTGAAATAAACTGAACCATTGACCATCTGACAGCTGGTCTAAAGTGCTGGTCCAAGCTTACACATTGTGTATTATTTATTATATGCATATTTATATTTGTTTTAATAAAAACAAGTTTAGATTTGCCCACCTGTCAGGTTTTGGGTACGTTTGCATCACCATATAGGGAATAAGAATAGGACGTGTGTTTGGATATAACTTTTTTTGACCACACTTTGTTATTATTGTTTATTTTTTACTTGCTGGAAATTAGAACTGAATTTAGAAATAGTTTTCAAACAAATCTTTGCTCTTAACAAACAAAATTAAATATGTAGGCTAATGGATGTCTTCAGCTGAGTGAGTTTCCACTGTTTCCTTACTCCATGAAAGTAAAGGAGCAAAGAGTAAAAGTAAAGAGAAAGTAAAGAGGCCGAATAGGGGAGGCTTGTTCTTTATCCTTGCACTGCTGATGCTCTGTTTAACTGTTTTCTCGCTAATAAAGCATTTTGTTTTTCCACTTACAAAGTCCGCCATGTACGCAACTGACTCTTAAAGGGAATAGGAGATGAGACTCTGATTGACTGTTGCTCAAAACACACCCATAACACATTAAGAGAATAAGCACAACCCTGTTAGACTATGCACCGCGGCGCAGACAGTATTTTTGCATCCTTAAAATAGCAAAAGTGCATTCGAACACGCTCTTAATGCTTTTGCGCCATGCATGCGCTTTCGACTTTGCGCCTAGATTGTTAAAATAGAGCCCATAGTATTTAAATAGATGCCTACTTTCACATGGAAGTTACCCAGCAAGCATGATGTTTTATGATCAACCATTTATCAGTGCATTGATGTAGACTGTCAATATTCTGTAAATTTACTATTTTATGTTTTTGCGAATCGCATTTTTGTTGAAATTGCTCATAATATATTACTGTATAAGTCAGAATCAAATGATTATCCCAAAAAACACTGAAATGTTAAAGGTGCTGTATGTAAGTTTTTGACTCTTTTAAAGCACAAAAATACCATAATATGTGTGCAGATATTTAAGAAACATCCCAAGTGAACATACTTGTTTAACTGAAAAACAATGCTGAAGTCAGATATTCTGCTTTGAAAATGGTTTTTCCGTGCCGGAACGCTGTCTTTGTTTAGATAAATTTCATATGCACGATGCCAGTTTAGCCAATTATATGTCAGCACCCTGGGTTGCCTTGTTGGAAAACAGCGTATTTCATTCATTCATTCAGAAAGACTCTGAAAGCATGCGTCCGTGACCAAAAAGAACAGTATGGGAGACAGATGCAGTTCCACATGAGGTTATTAATTAGCAAATTACATAAATATTACGAACGTAAACATTAGGTGAGCAGGTTACATTGTAACCGCGTGTCCTAACAACACGCTGTGATGAGAGACGCAGTGATCAGCTATTTGGCTGTTTGCACCAGACGAAACACGGCAGAAATGTAAATACAGCCTTTCAGAAGCACAGAATAAGCACTCACTCACGAAAAGGTAAGGTTTAGAATCTATTTAATACATGTTAACCCACTTTAACATCAATGTAGATGCTGAATCACTCATATGTGTTTAGTTCTAAAGTTCAATTTCAGACGGTTTATTGTATTTTCAAGATCTGAGGTGAACTTTCTGCTTTCAGTATATGGCAACAAATGCCATGTAAAATGCATTCAAACTCGCATTGTTAGCATTTAGCACAGAATAAAGCACACAAGGCTTACCTGAGGTGATCTAGCTGTCATAGGTTTCTGTTGTTCAGCTGAGAAATAGAAGCCATTTCTAATATATCAATTCGAGGTGTTGGTTAGGACAAAAACTCCTTTTAATATGGAAAATATTCCCTCTATCGCGTGTCGTGGCTTTTATTTAGAACACAGTTTAAATCACTCGCTCCTGTACAAAATCTGGCAACCCAGCGTACTTTTATTATGATCCAGGAGTGCAATACCTAGTTCAACCACTGGGTGTCAAACTTACATACTGCACCTTTAAGTAAGTTTAATCAATAAATGAGATATAATTGAATTAAATATATGAATTTGGCTCAATGAGGCATGTACAGTATGTATTGCACAAACTAATGATGAAAACCCAGGCCAAGCCAAAATGGCGTAGCAGAGGTGTAACCCTGGTGTCCTGACCAAATTCTCACTATCAGCCCTTACCAATCATGGTCTTCTAATAATCCCCATCCAGGCTGTTGAGGAAAGATCCAGAATTTCTATGGATTTTATGGTAATCTAAACCTAATCTAAATCTAATATGTGGAATGAACCAAAAATGAACCCCCCCTACGCACTTGACGTCTAATCTTCACATACACATTTTATCTCCTCCACTGCCTGGTTTCATTCTAAGTGGGTGGAAAATCATACGGGATCAAGTTGATGAAGTCGACGTTACAGTGTTTTTGTTTTAATTTATGGCACGCATTTGATCCGCCTTTCCCTCAGCCTCCATTAAAATACAGCCCAAAGGCCTCGCTCTCCAGCCTGAGATTGTGCCCAGGCTCTATTGTTTTTGACAGGCAGTCTGAGCCTATTAGTCTGTCAGGTGATCAGAGAGTGTGCCTCCCCTACCCAGAATTATTGTGCTGCTTGAAAAATGGAAATTAATTCAACATTTAGATCTGAAACAGGACAAATGAACGTGGACGTAATTGTGATGCCTTTACCTGGCACACACAATAGTATGTTTGCCGCCAAGTTTGCAAACTCTTAGCCAGGACTATGGACACGTGCCTAAATAAATCTTACAGTCGAGAGAATTTTGACAAATGTACGTACAGTAGCATGCGTTTACTTGCCAATAAAGTCTAGGATGCGTCTCTGCGGACTTTTAAATAAATTATAAAGCAATAGTTGGCTGAGGAAGTTGCATTTTTTTATTCTTTACACTCAACAATTCAGTGACCAGGCACTGCCAAGCTGATTCACAATGACTTGTGAAAGATTGAGACCCTGCATACTGGAAATTCAACTTTAGCATCCAATTCAAATATATTCAATTAGAAAAAACATATGCTAATTGGTAAAATGACCTTTCACAATATGGTGAGCATTACAGACTGTAAACCCTGCTGTTTTCATTACTAAAATATTAGGTAACACTTTATTTTGATGGTCCATTTGAGTATTTGTATTAATATCTGTTGATACTACTCCTTTGACTAAAAGAAACTTTGCAAGTACATGTCAACTTACACTAACCCTAACCCCAACCTAACAGTCTACTTAAAATCTAATGAGAATTAGTTGCAATGTAACTTAAATTCAACAAACGGACCATCAAAATAAAGTGTGACCAAATATTAAGTTAATATAACTTGACATTACTTAAAATACCAAATTTTGGCATCAAAACTTAAGCAGGTGTGTTTAACTTACTCATTAGGCAGCAAAAAAAAATTAATTAATATTTAACTAACATTTCAATTTCTTAACGATTCACCATGTCTCTGTTTAAAATGATTGACTGTGCTTGAAATTCTGCCTTGACAACCGCGCTGACTGGTCGATATATGTTATATGACACAAGGTGGTCATTTTTGCTTGTGATGCTGAATTTTGCTGAAGCGCAGCAGGACAGAGGCACTACCAGAACCCATCTGACTAAAGAAAAAAGTTAAATTAATAAATAGATATTTAAATGCTTATATACATTTTTCTTAATTGATATAAATGCAGTGGCAACTTGGTGGTGCAGTGGGTAGCGCTGTCACCTCACAGCAAGAAGGTCGCTGGTTCGAGTCCCAGCTGGGTCAGTTGGCATTTCTGTGTGGAGTTTGCATGTTCTCCCCGTGTTCGCGTGCGTTTACTCTGGGTGCTGCAGTTTCCCCCACAGTCCAAAGACATGCGCCATAGGTGAATTGGGTAAGCTAAATTGTCTGTAGTGTATGTCCTGGTCCTCCAGGTTGGGGGTTGAGCATTGGGCTAACGACCCACTTCGTAAAAAAATTAGATGTTACGAAACACCAACATGATGCGGCTAAATATGAACATCGATATAAACGGCCCTAGGAGTAAGTAAGTAAAGAATATAAAGGCTGAACATTTTGGAAGTATATCTGTACTTAAACATTTAAGTTATCTGTAATTAAACATTTAAGTTAATTCAATGAAGAGACCACATTTAGTCAACTCAATTGAGTTGTCTATTTGCCATTACTAAAACGAACTGAGAGAATCACTTTCCTCAAATCATTTGAGTAGTCTAAACTTATTAGGGTTTACAGTGCAGACTTTTTAAAATTTAAGTTATTGCTTTCCAAACTTTTTAGATGAGTCTACTGAAGCCATTGGACATCAGTAGCATCCATTGTTATGAATGTTAAGATGTCAAGTCTACTCAAAGTTTTACATTTATGAATGGCTGTGTCTAAATATCAAATGGATCGATCTGTCTCTCTAAATCCATCATGTTCACTGGAATTAAGAAGCTGTAACTTCTACCAAATTCTTTTATTCTTTACACTCAACATTCACTCAACACTTACATTTATAGTGCCCAGGCACTGCCAAGCTGATTCATAATGACTTCTGCTAGATTGTGACCCTGCATACTGGAAATTCAACTTTAGCATCCAATTCAAATGTATTCAAACAGAAAAAAGCATATGCTCATTGGTAAAATGACCTTTTACAATATGGTGAGCAATATTAAGCATCATTGTGTTCCAAACTTTTTAAATGTATCTACTGAAGCCATTGGACATCAGTAACATCCATTGTTATGAACGTTACGATGTCAAGTCTACTCAAAGTTTTACGTGTAAGCTGCCTTTTTCGTATAAAAAAAAAAATCAGACATGCTGTCATAAATATCAAATATGATAGATCTGTCTCTCTAAATCCATCTTTGTTTGCCAGAATTAAGTAGCTGTAACGTCTACTGAATTAGTTTATTCTTTACACTCAAGAATTCATAGTGACCAGGCACTGCCAACTGATTCATGATGGCTTCTGCTGGATTGTGACCCTGCATACTGAAAATTCTATTTTATCATGAATGTTCAAATGTATTAAAATAGAAAAAACAAATGCTAATTGGTAACATGATCTTTCACAATACGGTGAGCATTATCGCACATCATTGCGTTCCAAACTTTTTAAATGAGTCTACTAAAGCCATTGGACATCATCAGCATCCATTGTTATGAACGATAAGATGTAAAGTCTGTTCAAACTTTTACATTTATGACTGGCTCTGCTTAAATATCAAATGTGATAGATCTGTCTCTTTAAATCCATCTGTGTTCACTGGAATTAAGTAGCTGTAACTTCCACAGAATTTTTTTATTCTTTACACTCAACAATTCATAGTGACCAGGCACTGCCAAACTGATTCATAATGGCTTCTGCTAGATTGTGACCCTGCATAATGAAAATTCAACTTTAGCATCCAATTCAAATGTATTCAAACAGAACAAAGCATATGCTCATTGGTAAAATGATCTTTCACAATATGGTGAGCATTACAGACTTTTTTAGAATACAAATCATTGCGTTTCAAACTTTTTAAACAACTAAAACCATTGAACATCAGAAACATCTATTGTTATGAATATTATCTTAAGTCTACTCAAAGTTTTACATTTAAGTTTTACTGGCTGTGCTTGTTAAATCTTTTTGTATTGAAAAAAAATCAGACATGCTGTCATAAATATCAAATGTGATAGATCTGTCTCTCTAAATCCATCTGTGTTCACCGGATTTAAGAAGCTGTAACTTCCACCGAATCCATGCGCACGCTTTTCTGTGACCTGATTTTTTTTTTTTCCTTCTTCTTCTTCAACTCCAGTAGCTAAACATTTGATCTTAGCGGAGTAGCATCGGACATTAATCCCAAGCTGAAAAATAAATGAGAGCATCTATAATTCAGCGCGCAGGCCTGTATCTGCGAGGCCTCAGTCCTACATGCGCTCTGGCACCGCGATTATTCACATAATGTACCAGTGATGTCAGCGAGCTAAAATAACAAAGAGCGGAGCTGCGTTTCATTAAAACAGACACTTCAATAAACACCCCAGCCACTTAGATACTCGCTCGCAGCCAGCAAATACATTCCCTGTTGTTTAAAGCTTGGCATGTTTGTAGTGTAAGTGTTCACAAGACATCAAGACTAGCATGGGGAAACGCTGGGTTGTTGCGGCTAACAATCTCAGGCGATGTCATCCGACGCCGCTTACAACATGGCTATTAATAGCTAGCTTGAATGGAGCAATTAATAGCTTCGTCAGATGTCATCTAATGCTTATACAAGCAATATTTAGTGTTGTCTTGTGCCGCTCTCCAACCACGGATGAGCACGTCGCGTGTGTCAAGACCGCTCCCCTGGGCACCGAGCCAGGGGACTCGTATTGGCCAGCCACATTAATTAAAAGGCCCCTTCAATAGCTTCAGCCAAATCTTCCATTTGGTTCATTCGCAGTAAGCAAACATTGACTGATTTTAATTGTTTATACCAGATTGCCACTTACCATGCTGATCGATAGTTGCCCGGCCCTGCCATTTCAATTGATGGGATTGATGCGCTCTGGAAAGACACGCCGTTGGTTGCGCCGCTATTGCTGCACTCAGCGTAGATAAGTGAAGACGCTCAGATGGTTTGCTTTCGGACTCGGCTGTTAGGCATCTGTGCCGAGATCTATATGAAGAGCTAATGCAGTCAATCTGACAATTCCCCATTAAACAAAAAGGCTTCACAAAAAGCTGTATTGGCAAACTAAATACCACCTAAATCACTCAGCGCTGATTTTAGTGAGCATTGACAGGGCTTTTCAGCAGCTCTCTTAAGGCTGTAACTGAGCTTTTGGGACTGTTAATGTATGAACAGTCCAGTTGTATTGTGGTCCTAAAAATCTGCTGTCATTGATGCCCCGCAGTTTGCATTTGCCTGACGGATGTCCTTATGTAATTGACAGGGTGGCTATGCAGCATACAGATATGCCCAACCAGCCGCAGCAGCCGCAGCCGCCTACAGTGACAGGTAAGAGTTCACCGGCACCTCCTGTTTGACTTTTCATAATTGGATGATGCTTAAAAATCTTCTGAGATCAAAGGTAGAGATTTCAGGCTATGTATATTAGCTTTTTGGTCTATATAATGCTGATTTATAAACTTCCAAATACCAAATGTGGTTTTCTTTATCTCGGTCTTTGTCACAAGAGGACGCTGGTTTATGGAAAACTTGTGATCAAATGAAATGGTCACACTTTATTTTAAAGTACATTTCTCAAGATTAATAAACCGCTAACTATGAATTTGGCCTCGATAAACTCTTAATTTGCTGCTTACTAATAGTTATTAAGGTGGTAGTTAAGTGTAAGTATTATGTAGGATTGGGGATGTAGAATATGCACAATATGTACTTTAAAAGTATTAATAAACAGCCAATGTCTTAGGTATTAAGCTGTAAAGAATGGGGTTTTAACTATACAGCGGTTGGAACTGTAGTTCTGCCGAATGACTAAAAAGTTATCAGTATGATGGTGAAAAACTGTACATTTCTAGTCAAATCATCCTTCTGCAATCTTGGAAATAAGGACAGTTATAATATCTTTAAATGTGGGAGAGCATTGCTATTATGTGATTGTATTGTTTTGCAATATGGAGCGATTAAGTGTTGATGTTAAATCAAAAGTAATTCACAAATACTTGAAAAGGAAATTATTTAATGACAATAATTCTTTGTGGTTAAAACTGAATTAGTTACAAAATAACTGTATAAAATGATAAAACATGAAATTATAAAAACATATGATAATAACTGTATCCAGCTTAAATGTAAAATAATGTTACCTGAGAGAGAGGGAGAGAGAGAGGGGGAGGGAGAGAGAGAGACAATGACCAGAGAGTAGGCCACAAAGAGAGCCTGATAGCATTAGAGCCAGGGAAGATAGACTCTAGAGCAGGTGAGAATAAGTGGTTACGGAATAAAGGTTGAATTCAAGTTTAAAGGGCGAGAGTGTATCAAGCGATGTCTAAATGATCTTATTTAAGCCAATTTAATGAGATCTGTAAACACAAACCGGGCATTCAGAGCTGAGGAAGCACTTTCCAGAATGGCTTTAGAGCTCAAATACTGCTAAAAGTCGCAATGGATAATGGGTCAACAGGCCTTAAAACACTGCACACTTTTTTTTGTTTTGAAATGCAGCTTCTTTATTTCAAAGATAAAGTTTATGTTTATGCTAGCCTTGGTAATTCGGGAAAAATGAGCCAACAGATAAAAAAAACATATGATAATAATAATTGTATCCAGCTTAAATGTAAAATAAAGTTATCTGAAGGAGAGGGAGAGACAGGGGGAGGGAGAGAGAGACAAAGACCAGAGAGTAGGCCTCAAAGAGAGCCTGATAGCAATGGAGCCAGGGAAGATAGACTACAGAACAGGAGAGGAGCAGAGCAGGAAAAAAGAACTAGAGCAAAGTTTACTACATAGTTTGTATTTTTCTTGACTATCTGACCAAAGCCCAAATACTGAGACATACAAACTGACCAATCAACATGTGATAACATCGTAAAAACCCCAAAAGTCCACACACATACTGTATTAATCAGTCCCTGATCTTATCAATATCTGCCTTTGGAATCTGTATAGACCTTCATGTGAAAAACACATGTCTTGTCATATAAACAAATGCATATGATAATTTATACTCTTACAAAGCCAATAGATAATATCAAGAACTGTTCCTTAACTAACGTGTTACAGTACAAATTAAATGCATTTTGGGGCTGTCAAAGTTTTTGTGTTTCTACCTGGTCTGTACACACATGGTTCATTAATTCATGGGAGAGTGATTTGATTTTGAGTATCTGCCGATATCGAAACCCAATGCGATACTTCAATAAAACGAAAAAAAGGATAAAAAAAACAGAAGAAACAGATCCAGGATGTTGCTTATTTTTTATTTAATTCCCCTTATTTGAACCTTTAACCACTCTGTTAACAAATAGAGCACTTTTGTGAGGTAGCTTGAACAATCAAGTAATAAATAACATCAATTCTTGGTGTAACAAGAATTGATATAAATAACGTCAATTCTATGTTAAATAACATCAAATTTACAGTTAAATAACATAAATTCTACGTTAAATAACATTAAATCTACAGTTAAATAACATCAATTCTACGTTAAATAACATCAATTCTACTGTTAAATAACATAAATTATACTTTTGCACTTTTGAAATTTAGTGCAACAGTAAATATAAAAAAATGTAATATAAAAACAGCACCTCAACTTAAAATACTCGACAGGCAATCCCAAGTTTACATATCTCACAGTTTCCTATGGCAATGTTGTCATCATCAACTTTATAATACCTCCAGACTGCAGACATACTCGCACTTTCCGCTTCAAGCTGCTTCCATGTTCTACTTTGCCGGCGTTTAACCAATAGCATCTCTGCAACAAAGTGATGTCATGCTGCACGCGTTGCTGTTTCTGTGTGAAGTCAAGAAAGACTGAAAGTGTAACTCTGTGCTACTGCATAACTATAGATGTGTTAAAAAAAATAATGAGAATATATATATATATATATATATATATATATATATATATATATATATATATATATATATATATATATATATATATAAAATTATAATTGAAGTCAGAATTATTAGCCCCCCTTTGAATTTTCACAGTATCTCTGATAATATTTTTTCTTCTAGAGAAAGTCGTATTTGTTTTATTTTGGCTAGAATAAAAGCAGTTTTAAATTTTTTTTTAAAACAATTTTAAAGTCAATATTATTAGCCCCTTTAAGCTAGATTTTTTCAATAATCCACAGAACAAACCATCGTTATACAATAACTTGCCTAATTACACTAACCTGCCTAGTTAACCTAATTAACCTAGTTAAGCCTTTAAATGTCACTTTAAGCTGTATAGAAGTGTCTTGAAAAATATCTAGTAAAATATTATTTACTGTCATCATGACAAAGATAAAATAAATCAGTTATTAGAAATGAGTTAATAAAACTATTATGTTTAGAAATGTGTTGAAAAAAATCTTCTCTACGTTAAACAGAAATTGGGGGAAAAAATAAACAGGGGTGCTAATAATTCAGGGGGGCTAATAATTCTGACTTCAACTTTATATATATATTCAAGTCCTGATCGGGAAGTATCGTCCGATTCCGATCGAGTCTGAAACCGTGTGATCAGGCCCAATTTCGTGATCAGATCTAGACATCTCTATAACATATTCTTGAAAAACGCATGTGTTTTTATAAGCATTTTATGCAGTGTACGGAACTAGTTGTAAACGATGTGTTTTAATCACATATATCTGTACATAGAAATCTCCCAAAACATCATACAGTACACCTGTTGGCTCATTAGTTTTGTCAGATTTTTCCAGAATTAACAAGACTAGCATAAACATAAACTTTATCATCGAAACAAACAAGCTGCATTACAAATCATCACGAATCAGCCAAGAGTGTGTGTGTTTTAAGGCCTGTTGACCCATTATCCATTGTGACTTTTAGCAGTATTTGAGTTCTAAAGTCGTTCTGGAAAGTGCTTCCTCAGCTCTGAATGCCCGGTTTGTGTTTACAGATCTGCTTTCTCATTAAATTGGCTTAAATGAGATCATTTAGACATCGCTTCCCAATCTTTGATACACTCTCGCCCTTTAAACTTGAATTCAACCTTTATTTCCGTAACCACTTAGCTTGCTCACTTCAGGCCACAGGGTTGAGTGTGTGTGTGTGTGTGTGTGTGTGTGTGTGTGTGTGTGTGTGTGTGTGTGTGTGTGTGTGTGTGTGTGTGTGTGTGTGTGTGTGCGTGTGCGTGTGCGTGTGTGTGTGAAGACGAAGGTGGTGCAGGGTTGTCAGTAATTTATCCAGGACCTGTGGGGACCCTGTCAGGTTGGATCAGGCCAGGCACTGGTTTAATCTAGGCAAGATTGAGCGTGTCAGTGCCGATAAGGCACGGCCCTGCCTGCCAGCCTGAAGAGCCCAGATAATGTAAGATTTATCAGAGCCAAGCACAGATCCACATCAGAGCAGGTGACAAGACTGGCATTCCACCGCACTTATTTCAGCCCCCTTCCTGCGTCCCCTCTTTCACTCCAGCTCTCTTTTTTCTCTCTCCGCTGCTTTCTGCATCACTTGTCGTTCGCCTCTTTGCTTTCACATAAGCCAGCCCAGCGTTTCACACTCTAATTTGATATTTATGGCGGAGGGTTTAAAAGTAAGTGTTTAAATGACACAGACTCCTGAACTCACCTCTTAACAGAGAATTAATTCTCTCATCATTTACTGCCACACGACTTTTTCTTCTGTAGAACACAAAAAGAAGACATTTTGTTTTGATTTTGTCCATGCGGTGAAAGTCAATAGGGTCCAAAGCAGCAGTAGACCCCATTGATTTTCATTGTGTGGACAAATAAACTTCTTTTGTGTTCCACAGAAGAAAGTCAGATATGAGGCCGAGATTTGAGTTTCTCATGTCTTCTGCTTAATATAAGATACTTTATAAACCATTTTGAAAGATGTAAACAATAAAAATGGTCCTAATGTATTTCCGGTATGACATTTTTAATTTCCAAAGCTTCCAAGAATCCAAAAAGGTCCACATATTGATAAGTAATGTTTTGACAGCTGTTTTAACATTAAGATATGATTAAATTGTCTCTTGTTGCAGTTCCGAAATAGTTGAAATGGTCTACACCCAAACTTTTTCGTATTAAGGGCCAAAAACCAAATATCATTGATAGCCGTGGGAGTTCAACACAGTGGAGTTCAATGCTAAATGCACTAGTCAAGCAGAATCTGCCTTTGCCTTGATTTGCTCACCAAAGTCCTCTATCCGTTGGGTGGGAGTATGTACATTTTAAACTAAATCTGAGTAATTGACACCGTTTAAATTCAAACATTTAATTTTAGTTAGCTTCTACAATCTCTAAACCATCGCTATCATTCTCCCTCTCTTCTCAGATGGGATGGCGGGCCAAATCAAAGGTTACCATGGGCCAACTTTACTTTATATAATATGAAAAATGTATTTGACTTTTTGTTCCAATTTAATTTTATTGCATCTTATAATTCAGATTTTTTTTCTTGCAATTCTGACATTTTCCACAAAATTGCAAGATATAAACTAACAAAAATGTCTGAATTGCTAGATGAATAAGTTCATGTATTTACTAACATGAACAACTAATTAAAAATACATTTATTACAGTGTTTATTCATCTTTTTTTATGGTAGTTAATGAAAATAAAGTCATTCATTGTTAGCTCTTGCCTGACAGTGCATTAACTGACAGTGCATTAACTAATGTTAAGCACAATGCTGGATTTTAATAATGCATTAGTAAAACTATAATTAATAAATGCTGTACAAGTGTTGTTCACTCATGCTAGTAAATACATTAACTAATTGAATCTTATTGCAAAGTGTGACCAAACATATATTTAAAGGGGTTCTCTTACTATCAAGTCATTACTATCATGTTAGATGTTTGAAACAAAAACAGCCCCCTAATAAATATCAGATTTTTTCAGATTTACGAGATCCCAATTTGAAGTTGCCATTTTTACCCCTCTTGAATTTGAGTTTATATCTATCTAGCAGTTTCAAAATGTAAACGCATAATTTTGAGACGTGACATGAACTTGCTTAATTAAAATTATTTTAACTAAATAGTTTTTTATTCCTTGGAGGAAGAAGAAATCTTCAATAATAACATATTTTGTGCTCACTGAAGAAAGAAAGTCACGGAGAAATAGAACATGGGAGAAAAATGGCTAAGACTAGCTGTCCAGGTTTACCTCAGAGCGGGTCATTCCCCATCCCGGTTAATCTGCAGGTTAAGTAGTCCAACCTGACTGGAGTGTTATGGGGATTCCCAGCCACCCTGGTCTGCAGTGTCTGTCACCAGCAGTTAAAATCCCCTCCGTGCTGCTCTCTCTCTCTCACTCCACTGAGCTGGCCTGACCTTTGATGTTGTAATAATCCCGCACGACAAAAACCTGGTCAGATCCGATAATATTTCCATATGTAATAGCATGTCTGTGTGCAGGATTTCCCCTCTCTCGGCTCTTTTCTCCTTCCTCAGTCTGTGCCCTCGGTACCCGGCTCGGCCTGCCTTATCTGCTCCCCGCAGGCCCTCATTTGCAAAGCGTATGTTTGTAGAAAAAGTCAACAAATGAAGAAGGGAAGTGTTGGGGGGTTAATAAATAAATAAAGGAAGAAGTAAGGCCCATCTTGGAGGAATTAGTTCCAAATCGGTACCAATGAAAAGAGTGAGAGAACGCCACCGCCACCAGCAGCCCTGTGCCTCTTTACAGTGCAGCCTGGGTAAACAAGAGAGGGCAAAGGAGCATGAAAAGGATAAAGAGAGCTGTGAACATAAACTCTCTGCCTTCACTCGCACATGCACAACAACACAAAATCCAAAGCAGCCATGCATTTCTTTCCTTGCTGGGTCCTTCCTGCTCCACTGTATAGCTTTAGAACTTTGCAACTTTTAAAATGGGAATTTGACAATGTTGTCATTTTAGGAAGCATTTCAATAAAATGGTTTGGGGGGGGGGGTTATTTAGATATATAACCCTTGTGAGGTGTTCAAGTCTGACCTCCTAAGAGATGCAAAAATCAAAAAAAAAAAAATCATACTATGATTAATTGATGCTTTATGGAAAAACAGATCATGTTTTATCTCAAAGTGAACTATTAAGCAAGTGGAATTAATGTATTTTTTTGTGTTTTTTTAACGCCCTTTAGAGAAATGTTTGTTGTTTTGTTAGAAATACATTTGGTTTCATAAATTTGGACTGTTTTCAAGCGATAATTAGATATATATTCAATTTAATTTAACATACTTTCACCCCAGCCTCATTTAGTTTGGTTAAATCATACAAGAGTTCATTTGCCTTTTTGATGTGGTTCATTTGGGCAGGTGTGAAAGTGGCAGTTATACTTGGGTGTGCACCAAAAGTGGACCAAACAAGCATACAGAGACCCGCTCAAAAAGGTGGTCTTGGTACGCTTTCAAACAAACCCTGGAGCAGTTTGTTTGTGGTGAGAATGTAAACCGACCTCGAATCGACCCAAGTGCAAAAAGCACTTTGTTTTTTTTGGACTAAACAAGCTGCTGTAGTCAGCTCTGAGGTGCATTATGGGTTGAGATAAAGTTTTTTGACAATTATGGCAGGTCACGGACAAAAGTTTTGAGGGGGTCCATACTGCCTACTGACTTTTCCGCCACTCTTTGTTAACATCTGTGTTTTGCGCACACGTTAATTCTGACCAATCAAACTGCAGTTCAGGAAATTCATCTACGTAGCCAACAACTAGATGAACGATGTTGTCACATGACTGCTTTTTAGTTAGTTTAAACTGGTTCGGTTTAGAGCATTCGGTCTGGCGTGAAAAGGAAGTAAAATGGCTGAAAATGCTACAGTGTATCACTTTTAAGGAAATGTACTACAGATGTGAAAGCACCCTCAATTTAATTTCACTCCATTCTTATGAGTGGAATTAATACTGGTATTTCTCAGATTATATGTTCTTATGAATTACATACATTGATATGATCGAGTATATGCCAGTCATCCAACAAATCAATCAAACAAGTCATAAATAAACAAATATATTCTAGATTTTGCATAATGTGTGTTACTTTATTATGAACAATAGAACAAACTAAATTGCAACTATAATATATTTTATATTCCCATATTGTAATCTGTAATTTTTATCTATTTAGAATTTTTAGCATTATATGTTTTCTGTAGTTATTTTTCGACATTACTGTAACATAAAGCATGACGTAATTCATCAAATCCATGGCTTATAACTCATTTTTTCTGTTTTTTTTTTTTGTTGTTGTTGTTGTTTTCTCCACCACTTTCTGGAATGATTTTTCTTCTTTTTTTTTTTTGTTTTAAAAAATTCAAATAAAACTTTTTTATTTTGATTCTGGAATGAAACAACACCTGCACAATTTCCTAAAATGCACGGTACTAAAATTGTTCATTCACCTAATTGTGATATTATCTTGAAAGAATACATGAATTCTATCTTTAAGAATGTATGCTTAATCATTTCAAATGATTCTTTTCTCTTTTCATTTCTACAATGCTTTTTCTTTTCTATTCTTCTATGCTTTCCTTTTTCAGCATCATCTCCCCCTCTGACCAATATAACTTTTACCACAAGCTCATAAGATAAAATACTCTGTGCTTTTACTCCAAAACAATAACAAAGCTCCTATCACTTTTAACACACTCTTACCTTTATACCGTATATTTATGGCAAGCCAGTGATTGCATTTTTATCAGACAGGAAGAAAGAGAGGTCGAGAGAGGGAGGAAGGGTGTAGAGTGATAATGGATCTGGTTCAAATGAACAGCGTTCGCTGAAGCATACCATCTTCTCGTAGCTTCAATGCCCTCTTCGTTTTTTGCTTTTCCTTCAGCTATGGCAGAGTCTATGCAACAGCAGACCCTTATCACCACACGATTGGACCTGCAGCCACGTACAGCGTGGGCACTATGGTGAGTCTAGAAACGTGATGCATGAAACATTCATCCGTGCCCTCACATTACACAGACTCGAGCACCCCAACAACATACAAGGCAGAGCCCAAATATAATAATGCTGACAGATATCACTGTTCATTCTGTTAGATGCTGCCAATGGAATAATTGTAAATATTGTAAAGGAGCTGTAGTTATGTAGTTGGGGTGGCTAAAGTCTTTAATGTTGTATTTGCTCATATTTATCTTTGGGGTCCAAAATTATCAGTCGTTATATGCATTATTCATTAAATTTATTGTTGAAATATTTGATCAATTCCATGCATGTTCGATAAAAAAGTTCAGGAGAGGTTTTTCTTCAATGTTTAACATATTAGGAATTTATTGGATACAAATGAATAATTCGATTCACAGAATTCTGTTATCCTCATTGCAATGCAAGAGTTACATTCAGAGGTGCGCAACAAATTTCATTTCCTAATTTGCTCTTTTATACATAGCTGATATTAACAGGTGTAGTTTAGTCACTTGTCAATCATTCTCCAGTCCTCCATTGACCGCACCCATACATACGTCCTCTTTTTCTACGAATTCTCTGCACAACATTAAAAGCATAAGACTTTCTCAACTGCAAGTATTCTTTGCTCACAGGAAAAAAGTTAATTTTAGACAATCAGCTTCATCTACTTCTGCAAAAATGCTTCATTCGTATGCAAAACATAAAATATATCACCTTTAAGCCATACAAATACCATTGTTTAATGAAAAGAAAAATAGACAAAAATTCCTTTTCACAACATTATACACTAAAAAAAATAACTTTTAAGATTTACTTTGAAAAATCCTCTTAACAATTTGCACTAACAAATTTCAAGTAAATTTTACATTCTTATATCAGATACAATTAACTTCAATATCATGTACAATTTACTTAATGTTTAATCTAACACTCCTAAATTAACGAAGTTAAAGTTAATTGATTATCTTTAATTTTGAGTCTATGTTTATTCAGATTAATCAAGTAATGTCAAGTTCATGTTTTAGCAAAAGTTAGCAAAATTTAGCATAAGTAAAATAATTTAAATAAATCTTATTAGTTACAAATTAGTACATCTGGCATAACTTGTTTAATTGAAACACACATTTGGCAGACTTGGAATTTGTTATTTCACTTTAGTTTAAGCAAATTGAACCCAAGAGCAAATTTACTTTAAAAATCCTTACTGATCTCAGAATTAGAGTCAGCATAGCTATGGCTCTTTGAGTGAAGCAACAAACATTAATGTTGAAAAAATGGCAAGATCCAAAGCCTGAGTGCTACTCTTCTGAAAGGTGGTAACCGCAAAACTAAAAACACTTACTCAAAACTCTTCTTAATCTTCAAACTAATGATGATTAAATAACAAGTCTTTCTCTTAAATTTAAACACCTAAGATTGCTTTTATTTTCACAATATTCTACTCTTAATTCAGTCCCATGCAAAGCATTCTGGGAACTACAGATCCATTATGACATATCAATTATTAAAATTTACTTAATATTACTAAGTTTGCAACGATTAGAAAATATTTAAATGTTACAAGTGAATTAATATTAATATTTAACTCTTTACACTCGTTTTATTTATTACATGAAGTAAATGTGTAAATATTAAATATTTACTTAGAAAATTCTAGTTGTCCTTCACACTTAATAATACAACTTAAAAAATATGAGAGTAAATTTATTAGATTTTACCACACCAAAAAGTCATGTCTTTCAGTGCACTGTAAAAAATTATATGATCAGTTAGTCATGACAGCATGTGTTTGTAGTTCATAGTAACTTATTAAACTAAGTTAATAATGTTCTAATTTTTAAGTCAGTTTAACATAATATAAGTTCAATGGACTTATAAAGTTAATTTGATTCAGCTCAAATTTAGGGCAACCAGGATTTTTTTTTTACAGTGTATGTATTTTTTTAATGTATAGAATGTATTTTTTATTCATTCTATAGAACAAAAAGAGATACCAGATGACCAGATAATAAAAGTTGGAATATACAAGTCACGGCATATTCATTTTTCGGTATCTTTTTTATTTTAACATTAAAAATGAATGTAAAAACAGTACATTTGATTTTGTTCCTCGTATTTCAGATCGCAGATAAATACCCTGAGGACTGAGGAAATACGATTGTAAGAATGTACTCAAGGCACTGCATGGGCTTTTATTTTGTAGATGAGAGTAACCTTTAGATTTTACCATTAAACACATCGCAAAACGAAAACAGATCCCAGATAAATGTCTAAAGATTGTAAGAATATTTTCAGAATACAACAAATGTTTGCTTTTGGATATGATAGCTTTTTTATTCTAATAAGTCACTTCGGCTACATCAACAATCCTTCCTACAGATAAAACCTTGTAATCTTGCAACAAGCCAACTTGTGAAGTGTTTTATTTACTCTCCACAGCAAATTTACGCTCGTATTTGTCATTTGGAAAGTGTTAATTTTGGACCCTGTATACATTTGCATTAATAATGTCAGTAGAATAGATATATGTTTACATATTCCGAGACTCATCAGCTGATATATGTGTGTGTGTGACAATTTGTCAAAATGGATCCTTAGTGTTTTGTATTTCATTAAATGCAATGGGGTAATCCAGCGCACTGACACTTGATTAGACCTTCCATCTGATGTGGGGATCGTCGTCCTGTTAATGTTTGTTTTTAGCTAGCTTTTGCAGCTAACATCAAAGATGAAAAATTCTAAAACTCCTATCTGAACACAAAAAAAGAAAACTCTTTATGATTTGTTTTTTTGCGGCTGTTGGTCGGGACTTTTCTCAAGATTAACGACCATCAAGCGCGTGCAGCAGCGTGCCGAGGGAGATTAAAGAAAAGGCGAGAGATAGAGGGAGAACGACGGGGGAAAAAAGAAAGAGAAAAAAAAAAGATTCCATCGCACCCACCTCCCCCTGCCCATGAGGCTTATTGGACAAACACTCTGCCTAAGACAAATGACTGGAATTTACCAAGTCGACATCCGTGTGATTCTCAAAACCGTACTATTCCCCGGTGCAGCTGCTAGCTAAAAGCTTTCATTAATTAAGACCATTTTTTTCCTCTTCATTTACTTAATTAAAACTGTGGCCTGTGTTGCTTTTTTTGCCTCCTTTTTCTTTTTTTCAAATTTTCCTCCCTTTCTCAAGACTTCAATTTGCCACTTTAAGGCGTAGCAAATATCCTTCGGCGCTCCTCCGGTCCAACGAGGGCCGAGGGGGGCCGAGGTGGGCTCTCAGAGTTCTCAGTGATCCCAGGACCGAACCGGGTGTGACTCAAACGAGCAGAACACTTCTTAGTACTTACTCTGAGCCTGCTGAGAGTGAAATGAATATCATTAAATCATATTTGACCAGAAGATCACAAGTAAAAAGTATTTAATAATGAGCCCCTCGGAGAGTTAGAGGGGGTAAAAAAAAAGTTAGTTTGCTTTGCTCTCTTTTAGAACAGAATTCATGCCACGTTTAAGGCGTGTGTATTTTGCACAGGGTCGGAGCTGAGGAGAACGGCCCATAGAGCCTTTGAAGTTTTTTTGTATTTGGCATTACTGCAGTCCGGTTAAGGAGAGGTCTGAGAAAGTAGCGAGTGTTAGATGTTTTCAGTCAGATCAACCTGAAGGCCAGGCAGCCATGATGGAAAGGTTCAATACAGGGGAGCTGATGAAATCAACCAGAAGGATGCAGCATCCTGTTTTAAGGTGTGTTCACGCCTTGCCAAAACTACCGCAATAACGAGATCCTGTATAGTGAAAAAGCACCCATGTCCTTGTAATTACTACTTGCAAAATGTGAATTTTCGGAGAGATCAAACTTGTACCACCTGACAGAATTGCATAATTCCGAGGACATGAGCTCCTCCAAGTTGTCCAGGGGCCTGCTATATAATTTCTAGGCCCCCTGACAACATATTAACTCTACCCCTCTGAAATCAGTAATTACACAGTGGAGGGTGGGTAGAAATCTGTAGTGTTTTACTCTGCTTCTGGCAGAAATCATAGTCGTACTTTAGGGGGATTTTACTCAGCTGAAATCTTTATGTCGTTCTTGGGGGGATGAGCCCCATCAGTAGAAATTAGGGATGTCCCGATCAGATTTTTTTGCCCTGGAGTCCGAGTCATTTGATTTTGAGTATCTACCGATACTGAAACCCGATCTGACACTTCGATAATACATAAAAAAGAATAAAAAAGACAAGAAACAGATCCACGATGTTCCTTATTTTTTATTTAATTCACCTTATTTTAACATTCAACAACTCTGTTAACAAACAGAGCACTTTTGTGAGGTAGCTTGAACAATCAAGTAATAAATAACATCAATTCTTCACTTTTGAACTTTAGTGCAACAGTAAATATAAAATAAATCTAATATAAAAACAAACAGCACCTCAATTTAAAATACCTGGCAAGTTTACATATCTCACAGTTTGCTATGGCAATGTTGTCGTGAGCAACTCTATAATACCTCCAGACCGCAGACATACTCGCACTTTCCGATTCAAGTTGCTTCCGTGTTCTACTTTTCCGGCGTTTAACCAATAGCGTCTCTGCAACAAAGTGATGTCATGCCACATGCATTGCTGTTTAAGTTTGAAGTCAAGAAAGAGGTCTAACTCTGTGCCACCCCATAACAATAGATGTGTTAAAAAATAATGAGAAAATATGAATATATATATATATACTGCGTGATCGGGCCCGATTTCCGATCATGTGATTGGATCTGGACATCCCTAGTAGAAATCAGAATATTCTGGGGATCCCCTTTGCAGAAGTCATGTTCTGGGGTGGGTCTACATTGGTAAAAAATCATGAAATCACAGTATGGCAATCTTTCCCATGATAAAAATCAGTTGGGGGGCCCTTCAATAGATCCGGTACACCTTAGCTTAAATCAAGATCAGTTTCTAAGGGATACACCTCAGTTAAAAATTGCTGTTGTTCTAGGAGCAGGTTTACTTTGGTAGTGATCAAAACCTGGGGTTCCCTATGATTAAATCCTCATTCACATTTAGAGGGATACAACCTTCATTGTGGGGTCAGTCCCCTTCAGTTCAAACAAATCAGGCTCCTTGGCAGAAATCTTTCACATTCCAGGGAGAGGAATCCCCTGTGTCAAACTGAAATTTTGGTCGATCCCGTTCAGTAGAAATTATTATTGTTCCATGGGGGTTATCTCAGACCTCAGTAGAAATTAAGAAACCACAATCGTATTTTGTAAACATTTAGTAGGAGAGTTTACCTTGGTACAATTTTTTATCAGGTTAGTATTCTTGGGGTTAAAGTCACATACCAGTGGATCTTGCTCAGTAGAATCGCAGTCACATTCTGGCATAAGGCTCCCTTCTAGATGATACTAGATCGCCGCTGATCATGGAATCATGCTAACTTTTCTCCTCATTTGTTGTCATGTCATAATTACGATAATGTGAAATGGCATGGCGTCGCTACCTGGCTGAACTCTGAACTCTGACACCTACCTGCCCTCGATTCAAACAGTAGCTCCATTCCTACCTAAACCAACTTCAAAATGACATGAAAAGGAGGAAAATTCCAAAAAAAACTGTTCACCTCAAAGAATCTATTTAACACTGATTGGGTCATTTTTTGTTTTTTTTTCATCTTTGATGTTGCAGGCTAGCCTTTACAGAGGAGGTTACAGTCGCTTCACACCCTACTAAAGAGAGATTCAATCCCCCGACCAAACAAATAAACAAACAAAAGCAAACAAACACAAACAAAACAAGCCACCCAAACGCCTCCAGCTCATAAGCGAACCGGTCACATTCGGGCTAAAGCTCTTCTTATCATCCTACGGTTATTTGGCATTTCTGTTGCTTGGCTATTGATTTGAAAATGTGTTTTGTATGTATTGAAATGTGTGTTCTGGGAGGGGAAGGGCTGAGTGACAGAGAGGCGGGGGTGGGGGCTGGAGGGCTGCTGTCCAATGAGTTTTCTCATTTAGTCGCGGCGTAGATTTATGGGCATGAGCTCAGCTGATTTATGTGGACAGGGAGTGGGCCAGGAAGTGAGTTTATTTGCCTTACTAAATGGCACAGCAATGAGCAACTTGAGCAAAACAACAGCAGCGCTAGACTCGCACACATATATTTCCAGTCCTTGCATTTAAGGCCCCACTGAACACCCACTTATAAGAAGAGGCGATGACTGCTATTCATTAAAATATGAAAAGAAAAAACTCTACGGTTCGCATATGCTATCTGTAAACTACTAATATAGCCTTACTATTTTTTTTCTCTCCAGTAAATATCAAAGAGAAATATGGATATGAACATTCATTTACAAAGCTCCAGCTTTCTCGTAAGGAGCCTATGATTGTTTACCAAAACGTATCGTTTACCTATATTGTAGTAGTGTTCAAACTAATAGTTAGTTACATGGACCCTTCATCAAGCATTTGTAGTAATTCTCTGTCACTCACGCCCTCTTTCACTTTGATGTACTGTTTTATAACAGAACATTTATTGTCTGTATGATTGCAACTGTATGTCACTTGGGGAGACTAATGTTTTTTTATATATGTATATTTGGTAAAAGGTATTCCATTGCCACAGGTGGACTTGCAACAAATGTGATGAGATCTAAGTTTTTTTTTCATAAAATAATATTTATTTACTTATTTATTGTTAGTTAGTTTGCTAGTAAATATAATTGATTTATTAAGTTTTATTATTTTTTATGCTTTATTTATTTTCAGTTTAACAAAGCAATAAAATCAATCGGGTTAATTTTTCCCAAACTATTTATTATTTACAGACAACTGTATATCATTTAAGGCAGTGTTTCTCAACCACGTTCCTGGAGGACCACCAGCTCTGCACATTTTCCATGTCTACTTAACCAAACACACCTGATTCAGATCATCGGCTCATTAGCAGACACTAAAAGGCCTGTCATGAGTGTAACAGACAAAGGAGACATCCAGAACATGCAGTGCTGGTGGTCCTCCAGGAACATGGTTGAGAAACATTAATTTAAGGTATACACAATTATTATTATTATAATTTACTTTTTAATATGATTATACTTTATACAATTATAAGTATACTTTAATTCTTATATACAAAATAAAGTAAAATTTTCAATTGCCACAGATGGACTTAGGACAAAGTTGATGAGATTTAAGTATTTTTTTCATACAGTAATATTTATTTACTTTTTTATTGTTAGTTTGTTTGCTAGTAAATATAATTGTGTTATTAAGTTTTATTATTTTTTAATGCTTTATTTATTTTCATTGTAACGAAGTAAAATCAACAAATCAGGTTAATTTTTACCAAACTATTTATTATTTACAGGTAACTTTATATAATTTAAGGCATACGTAAATATTATTATTATTATCATTTACTTTTTATTATAATTATTCTTTCAATAATTATAAGTATACCTTAATTCTTATATATGAAATAAAGTAACATTTTCGATTGCCAATTAGGACAAATTTGATGAGATTTATTTGTTTTCATACAATAATATTTATTTACTTATTTATTGTTAGTTTGTTTGCTAGTAAATATAATTGTGTTATTAAGTTTTATAATTTTTTAATGCTTTATTTTCATTTTAACAAAGCAATAAAATCAGCAAACCGGGTTAATTTTTCCCAAAAATGTATTATTTACAGGCAACTTTAAATAATTTTAGGGATACGCAATTATTTTTATTATCATTTACTTTTTATTAAAGTATACTTTAATTCTTATATACGAAATAAAGTAACATTTTCAATTGCCACAGATAGACTTAAGACAAATTTGATGAGACTTTAGTATTTTTTTCATACAATAATATTTATTTACTTATTTATGGTTAGCTTGTTTTGTTAGTAAATATAATTGTATTATTTTTTTTTATTATTATTATTATTTTATTATTATTTTTATGCTTTATTTATTTTATTAAGTAATAAAATCAACAAGTCAGGTAAATTTTTTACCCAAACTATTTATTATTTACAGACAACTGTATATCATTTAAGGGCTACACAATTATTATAATTTACTTCTTATTATAATTATACTTTATATAATTATAAGTATACTTTAATTCCTATATACGAAATAAAGTAACATGTTCAGTTGCCAATTAGGACAAATTTGATGAGATTTATTTGTTTTCATGCAATAATATTATTTACTTATTTATTGTTAGTTTAATTGCTAATAAAGTGTTATTAAGTATTATTGTTATTTTAATAATAATGTGTATTATTAATGCTTTATTTTCGAAGCAATAAAATCAGCAGATCGGGTTAACTATTTAGTATTTACAGGCAACTGTATATCATTTAAGCAATATGCAATTATTATTATTATTATTATTAACATTCTATTATAACTATATTTATTATAACTATAACTATACTTATGTAATTATAAGTATACTTTATTTCTTTGTTTCTTACAACCTTTTTTTTTTTAACAAAACCAGTACACAAACATGTCTGCCTGTATCACAGCACATATTCATGCAGGAAAAGCCCCCAGCAAGGTTTCCTTCAGTTTTAATCTGTTAGATGTCACATAAAGAGCGTACACTTAATCAAGGCCGCTTCTGCTGCTCAGAAAGCATTCTGTAAATAAACACAGTGCGGTAATGTGGAAAGAGAGAACACTTCCCCACTACACGGTCTATTGCACCCTCTAGCTGATGAGACGTCCACAATCCCACTGCAACAACAGACTTGACAGGGAGAGCAATTACCGTTCAGCACTCAAATCTCCATCAAACATATGTTAATGCAGAGTCCAGTGGAACATCACTTTTGATATCATTTTAACTAACAAAGGTGCTGAGAAGCAACAGGGATCGGACTAAAATAATAAACATTCAATTAAACAGAGATCGGGTGAGATGTTCTAAACAACATGTTCAGGTATTGATTTGCTGTTGAGTTGCGTGTAAAGCGCAGAGTAGATGTTTGATACGTAAGTCAAAAAAGTATGCATTTCTAATAGGAGTGAGCAGGGAAACACTAATATGGAAATGGGACAAACACTTCTTGTTCTAGAAAGATCAGTGAAAACTCATATGGAGACGACTTAAGATATTCACATCTGTAAAAGCAAAAAATATATAAATACAAAAAAATACAGTTAAAGACAAAATTATTAGCCCTCCTGTGAAATTTTTATTTCATTTCAGTTAACACCATTTTCTCCTAGAGAAAGTATCTTGTTTTTGGCTGGAATATATATATATATATATATATATATACATACACACAGTTGAAGTCAGAATTATTAGCCCCCCTGAATTATTAGCCCCCCTGTTTATTTTTTTCTCTTATTTCTGTTTAACAGAGAGATTTTTTCAACACATTTCTAAACATAATAGTTTTAATAACTCATTTCTCATTTCTTTTATCTTTGCCATGATGACAGTAAATAAAATTTTACTAGATATTTTTCAAGACACTTCTATACAGCTTTAAGTGACATTTAAAGGCTTAACTTAATTAGGTTATAGGCAAGATAGGGTAATTAGGCTAGTAATTGCATAACGATGGTTTGGTCTGTAGACTATTGAAAACACTATAGCTTAGAGGGGCTAATAATTTTGACCTTAAAATGGCTTTTAAAGAATTAAAAACTGCTTTTATTCTAGCCAAAATAAAACAAATAAGACTTTGTCCAGAAGCAAAAATATTATCAGACATACTGTGAAAATGTCCTTGCTCTGTTAAACATAATTTTGGAAATATAAAAAATAAATAAATATATCAAAAGGGTACAGTGCTCAGCATATATAAGTACACCCCTCACAAATCTATCTTTTAAATTCATATTTTTAATAGGAAGCTATACAATATTATATTTGTGCATATACATTAGGTTAGTCAGTACTAAAGCCAAATCTGTAGCTTATCTAACAAAAAAACTTACAATAACAGTCCAAAAAATAGTACAGCCAGATTTATATGTTATAGAAAAATATTAAATAAAAGAGCAAAAATCAAGAGAAGCAAAAAAAAAGGTTTTGCAATATTTTCCTTGAATTTAATTTTATTATCTTTCAATTTCTAAATATATTTGGTGACTAAAATATTATTTTAATAAATATATCTATTTCATAAATCAGTTTTGTTTAAATGCACCAAAATACATTGCCTCTATATTCACTGAGAAATGGAGAAAAATATTCATTTTCAAAATTGGGTGTATATATATATATTTATATAAAAGGTATAGTCCCCTTAAGAAATAATCGTTTCTGATTGGCTACAAAACACACCACTATTGTCCAATGACTTGCCTAATTAAACTTATTAATAAAGTTAAGCCTTTAATCTCCTAAACTCTGGGACCCGGTTACAAATTAATTGCAGCAACCTAGACCACACAGGTACACTTTGAAATTTTACCAAAAAAAAAGCGCCTCTTCTTTGGAGAAGTTTATTATAACACAGACAACATATACAATTATTTTAATCACTTTCAACAGTGTTTCATGAAAATCCAAAGGGTTTTCTTTAAAATGATACCAAACTTTGCATTTACACCTCTGCATGTAGATTTGGGAATCTTTTTAATTTTGGTAGGCAAAATCCAGTCAGAAACCCCAAAATAGCACTTGACTTTAAGAGGTTAATCTGTTATATACGTACAGTTGAAGTCAGAATTATTAGCCCTTCTATTTATTTTTCTCCCCAATTTCTGTTTAATGGAGAGAAGATTTTTTCAACACATTTCTAAACAAAATAGTTTTAATAAATGATTTTAATAACTGATTTATTTTATCTTTGTCATGATGACAGTAAATAATATTTGACTAGATATTTTTCAAGACACTTCTATACAGCTTAAAGTGACATTTAAAGGCTTAACTAGGTTAACGATGGTTTGTTCTGTAGACCATCGGAAAAAAATATAGCTTAAAGGGGCTAATAATTTTTTCACCTTAAAATGGTTTTTAAAAAATGAAACACTGCTTTTATTCTAGCCAAAATAAAACAAATAAGACTTTGTCCAGAAGAAAAAATATTATCAGACATACTGTGAAAATTTCTTTGCTCTGTTAAACATCATTTGAAAAATATTTTTTAAAAATAAATAAAATCAATGGGGGGCTAATAAAATAAACTTCAACTGTACATATTAAGTGTTTAATTTTTACATTTTACATGTATCTGCCACGTTGAATGATGGATTTAACCCATAATTTAACAATTTATTTTATACATTATATATTTTATTTTAATTTTAAAACAAATGTGGCAGAAAATACACACCCATACACACACCATCAACAAACAGAATAAAAACCAAAATAGTTACCTGTATTAAAAAAAAAATTACGAAATAAGAATTTAAAAGCCGTCACTCTAGCGATCTGTTTTCATAAAGACCTAGCGGCGAATGATCCTGAACGTTCTGCTGAAGCACTAAGGTGAGAGATTTTCCCCCAAGGTGACATTCCCCCGAGGCCCAGCACTTTATACAGGACCGGTGATAAGACATGCCAGGCCTTTAGAGAGGAAGAATGAGAAAGAAACAGTCGAGGGTGGCAGTAATCCTACCAGTGAAATAGGGCCTCCCTCATATCCTGGTTCCTCAAGGCGTCGATCATGTCTCTCTGTCCCAAACACACACACACATCGGCCCAGTAAATAGCAACCCGCGCCCCTCAAATGGAATTGTAAGGGTGGAGTTATAGAAGAAGGGGAAAGAAACCAGGGTAGAGAGGCAGCATCCAAAGTAATTTACTCCACAGATTAAAGATAACAGCATTGAGTCAATAACCACTGATCTCATTTGGAGATACACTAGGCCGGTCGGGCGCGTGGCACAGCCGTTCTGCTCAGTCTATTACCATAGCTGTTGCGGCTGCCTCTCCAGACACCGCCTTCTCCCTTGAGTGTGAAATCACAGCAGCCTATTGTAAAACATAGATTAGATGCATTGCTTTTTTCCACCTTTGTAGGGAGAAATCTACAGCGCAACATAATATTTCACCTAAACGAATGTGTCCTTGCTCTTCTGGTGCAGCAGCAGTGTGCGGGTTTACTTGAGAAAGAAAAAAAAAGATGCACGATTGCTAAAACTGGGGTTTAGCTAGTGCGAAACGAATATGATTGAAAGTCTGTATTAAATATGTCTAAGCAGGGATTTAGGTAGTAATTAAGCAGTACTTTTCCACACAATCATAAATATTTACTTTATTTTGTTTGTCACTAAATATATATATAAAATGAGTTATATACACATATACACAGATATTCTTTGTGTTGATATTATCAAATGTTTAGAGTATTAGTAACTTAAACATTTTAAGTTAAGTTATCAAATCAAGTTCAGTTAACAGAACAAATTAAGTCCAAAGAACTGTCTAGCTACTCAAATACTTGGTATTGCTTTTAGCATTAGAGTTAAGTTAACATAAAAATATAATTAATTAATTCATAACTCATTAGGTTTGAGTTCTGCTTTATGAGTCACCATAACTCTCACCATAAGTCAATGTAACTTTTCTTTTAATTTATAAGTTTAACTGACTTATTTCATTTAGTGATTTTGACTGTTAGGTTTTACAGTGTAATAATAATAATTATTATTATTTAGTGCTTTGTTTATTTTCGTTTCAATAAAGCAATAAAGTCAGCAAATCGGTTTAATTTTTTAACATTCATGAGCTGCTTTTATTATACTGTATCACCGTAAAAAAAAAATGCTGGTTTCCACACAATCGATTTGTCTTAGGAAAACATGAAGGAAATTAAGTTAGCTTATTAATATTTACAAATTTAAGTGAATTGAACATAAAACAATTGGGAAGTTTAATTTCATTTTAACAAAGCAATGCAATCAGCAAATCAGGTTTATTTTTTTACCATTCACAAACTACCTTTATTATTATTATTATTATTATTATTATTATTATTATTATTATTATTGTTATTATTATTACTATTATTATACTGCTTTATAAACAAAAATGTTGAGATCCACACAATAGATTTGTGTTGGGATAACACGAAGGAATTAAGTTAATTTATTAATTTGTACAAATCTAAGTGGATTAAAACAATTAGGTTGTTGCAAAAAAAAAAAAAAACTCAGGAATTGCGTTGTTTCAGCTAAAATAAGTAGTTTAATCAAACAGCAAACAGTGTGTACACTGTAAAAAATGCAGGGTTCCACACAATTAATTCATGTTGTCCCAACACAAATTGATCAAGTAAATGTAACAAACCTAAGTGGATTGAAAAAAAATAACCCCACAAAACAAAATTTCCAGAATTGTGCTGTTTAAGGTGATTTTAAATAAGTTTAAAAATATAGTTTTAAATATAGTTTGAAGAAGCCGCAAAAATATGTTTGTTATTATTATTATTATTATTAATATTTTTTATTTAATTTATCATTAAAGCAAAATGCAAATGCCGAAAGCTCTTGTGTTGGAAAAGGTATTACCAGTGACCCTCAAATTATTTACCAAGCACCGTAAGTCAGTGGTTAAACTGTTTTTTTTTTATTTGGGAGAAATGTTTAAAACGAGATTAAAAAGTCCTTGTTTTCTTGAAACATCCAAACTGCTGTCTAATATTGTAAATGCAAGAAAAAGAATACAAATGCTAATTAAAAGAAGATTGAATGTGTTTTAATTAGGGAGAGGTGTTTAAAAAGGGCTTAAAATACCTCTTTTCTGATAAACAACAGTTTGAAGTTTCAAGGAAACAAAGTCCATTTTTTTAATTCTTCCCCCAAATGAAAACATTTAATATTGATTTGCGGTGATGAGCTTTTATCTTCTGCAATTAGTTTTTTTGATCAAATGCTACAAAATCAATATTAAATATATTTTAGTTTAGGAAAAGTGTTAATGTATGGATTAAATAGGGCCTCGTTTTCCTAAAACATCCAAAGTGTTGATTATCAGACACCAAAATGCAAATGCTGAAAGCTCTATTGTTGGAAGGTTATTATCAGTCAGACTCCAACTATTTACCATGTGCCGTAAATCAGTATTTAAACGTTTTTTATTGTGAGAGAAATGTCTAAAAGAAGATATCAAAAATGCCTTGTTTACTTTAAACATCCAAAAAAAGTTGTAACTATTGTTTACAATATTTATAATACAGATTACAAGTGCTAATTAAAAGATTTAACACGCACTGTCAGCAAAACTGAATATGTTTTGATTTGGGAGAAGTGTTTAAAAAGAGCTTTAAAATCCATCGTTTCGGATAAACTGCAGTTTGGATTTCCATTTTTCAACTCTTCTGCCAAATTAAAACATTCAATATTGATTCGCAATGATGAGCTTTTATCTTTTGCTATTTGCTTTCTGATAAAAAGTTACAAAATCATTTAATTTCCTAGAACATCCAAAGTGTTGATTATCAGACACCAAAATGCAAATGCTGAGAGCTCTATTGTTGGAAAGTTATTATCAGTGGCGCTTAAATTATTTACCATGCAGAGTAAATCAATATTGAATATGTTTTGATTTGGGAGCATTGTTTGTGCCAAAAAGGCCTTGTTTTTTTGAAACATTCAGCCTGTTGTATAACAGTTGTAAATTTAAAATCTCATCTTTGTGAATGGATTAAAAGGGCTAATTCAAACTTTTTGCATGGACTGTAAATCAATATTAAATATATTTTCATTTGGGAGAAGTTTTTAAAAAGGGCTTAAAAATACCTAATTTCTAATATTTTAAAGTACATTTTTTTAATTCTTCTAGCAAATTAAAACAGTCAATATTGATTTGCTTTGATTAGTTTTTGATAAACAAGAGTTTGGATGTTTCAGGGAAATCAAACTGCAAAAACGAAAAGCTCTTAAATGGAAAATACCAGGTTTACTCAAAATATTTGACATGCTGCAAATCAATTATGACAAATATGTTTAGAATTGGACTAAAAAGGCATTTTCACAACATCTACACTGTAAATTAGTCTTTTTACGTATTTTGTGATTCCTGTTTTAATTTTTCCACATTTATTTCTGCTTTTGAATTGCATTAGGGGAGCTTGATCTTTCATCCACCAACTTTTATCCTTAAGAAGTTCAAAAAAGTGACTTTTATTAACAATTTTAATAATTTAAAGATATATTGTCTGGGTTGGTGTTGTATATTATGGTACAAAAACCTTGTAATAAACTGCCAGTACAATTTCTACAGATTCTACAGTTATTTTACAGATTTATTTCTCTATTTATTATTTATTATACATTATATTATTTCAAACTACTGAAATGTCAATAAAAGTCACTTTGTTAAACTGTAGAGTTGAATTTTCAACATCAAAAGTTGACAGAGCAGAAATCAACATCCCATAATGCAATTCACAATTGTAAATAAACAGAAAAAACTTGTGAATCACAAAATACATTAATCTGTTAATTAACAGATATTTTGTTACAGTATAGATTAGAGTTTATCCAAACCAAAATGAGAAAGCTAAAATCTCCTCTGTCAGATTGTAAAACAAATGCTATTTAAAACATATGATATGAAATGTAGTGTAAACCAGTCTTAAATACGTTTTAATATGGGAGAAAGGTTTTAGAAAGGTAAATCTAAACTACTGTAAAACCATACAGTAGCCATACCAAACCATAACTGCTAAAATCTCATCCATGGCAATGAAATATAAATACAAATTAGCATGCACTCTAAAGCATTACTGAATGTGTTTTTATTTGGGACAAGTGTTAAAAAGAGGACTTAAATTGTTTTGTTTTTCCCCCCCTGCTAAACAACAGTTTAAAAAGCTAAAATCTCAGCTGGGGGTTGATTAAATGTGCTAGTTAAAAGATTCATCATGCACCCCAAATCAATACTGAATAAGTTTTCATTTGAGAGGAGTGTTTAAAAATTGAGTTTTAAAAGGCTTCGAAAGGTTTAAACTGTTGTTTATCAGAAACCAAATTATAAGAGATAAAAAGCTCATCAATGGCAATGGAATACAAGTGCTACAGTTGGAGGATTTAGCATCCATTGTAAATCAATGGCTCTGTTTACATCTGGTATTAAGATGCATTTTGGTCAATTGAATCACAAGTAGACGAGAAAAAAAATACTTTTTCCATTTACACTGTTATTTAAATCTCACTTTCTTTCTCTGTGAATGTCTTGTGTCCACTTGTAACCACTTTCCAGATTCTTTGGAGTGGAAAGTCAATGTTTATGAGCTTTTTTCTGATCATTTGATCTAATATTTAAAAAAGTGAAATGCGATGAAATGTTACATGTTATAGACAAAAAAGAATCTTAATACCATGCATAAACAGGGTCAATTATGATTGTTTTATTTTGGGAAATGTCTTTTGTTTTCTTAAGAACATCCAAACTGACATGGATCAGAATCCAAAATGTGGGAATGGAATACATCTTTAAGTATTTATGATTTGCACTGTAAATCAACACTAAATATGTTTCAATTTGGGAGAAACATTTAAAAGTAGACTTAAAAATACCTTGTTGTCTCAGAAACCAAATTGCCAAAATCTCATCTGTGGAAATGGAATACAAGTGAATATTTAACATACACTGTAAATATCATTGTGCTTTTTATTTTTCTCTATCCAAGCTTATTTTTCTTTCTTTTCTATTACGTCTGACTTTGAACAATGTGTTGTTGGTGTTGATCAATTTGAAAATGAAAAAAAGAAGACGGGTGTGACATATGAAAACATACCAAGTACTCATCTTTTTGTAAACTTATTATACACACCCTTAAAAATATTATGTGCTGGTGTTTTTATATAATATAATAATAGGCTTTAAATCCAAATTGTTTATACCTTTTCTGAAAAGAGAAGAGAGAGAGCATATCATGTCCAGACCTTGTGCCGTGTGTTGCTGAACTGTTTAAATTGTCTTTTTTTTTCTCTCTCCATACATCGGGTGTTTACTCTACCCTCTGACCTCAGTTTAATTTCTGTGAGAGACACAATTTTAATTGACTGCACATTTTCTGAAGTGGCTTTACTTTTCCAAAATGAAACATGCTCCCACATGAAAGAACACTTTAGCAAATTATAGCAAATACTATAGTGTTTTTTTGAGCCATACTTGAGTAAAGTACTGGAATTAATCGCTTGTGGTAATTCTATAGTTGCTATGGTAATACATCAACTAGAGTAATCTATACAAATTACCCAATAATACACTAAAATTCACTACACATTTAGGGTATATTATACTACAATACAGCACAGTTATTTACTGCAGTAAAAACATAAAGTGTTGGGTAAAGTTTCTTTTAAAGTAATATAATCTTAAACCTGTCTTAATCTATATATCACGAGTAGCAGTGCGATATGGCTGTATATCCGCACTTGTGGGAGGCGTGTGTTGACTATATATAGGCATATTGCACTGCTAAGAGTGTGATATTGCGTTTATACAACAGTTCGACGGCATAATCGTGTATATAAAAAAGAAAATCAAACACAAAAATCCTTTTGTGAGAGGAACTACTTCCGCCATTCATTCACATCTGCAGCTGACGTCAGAACAGCAGAAACTGCTGCTACTTCACAAATGTCATTTTAGAGCTAGTATTTGAATGATTCTCTAGCATAATATCCAAAATTATGACAAAACAGGTGATTTTGCTCACATTTTAAGATTATAAGCCTGAAGGGCATGAAATGCCATCAGTCTACAGAGATTTCCGAGTATTTCTCTGTTGCAATCGGGAGATCACAACAATTAAACCCAAAAAAGCAAAGCAAACAGTACCAGACTACTGTGATATAAATACAGCACTACAAAATACAAAAGAGAGAGATCGACTAAGAAAGTCACTTACCTGTTCTGTAATGATTTGATCAGCTGTAGTTTTAAACTTGCGCTGAGAAAATGCTGTTTTTCTCCCCTAAGGACCTATTATGGGGCCTCTGTCACCATCTTGTGGCGGAACGTCAACCATCTTTGCTCTGCTCAATATGACAGGCTGATGGCCGCCAACGCACTGAATCTACGAAATTATGAATATTTAAAATAGGCACTATCCATTTAAATAAACTGCATAGTTGCAATCTAAACAACTACATTCTCGTCTAAAAAAGTTTAAAAAGTACATTATGTTGTCCAACAGCTGCAATATTTGTCAAACTGTAGTGAGTCTAATGATCTGCTGTCACTCTATGTGGATGGAGTAATACACAACTATCAGCCAATCAGATTCAAGAACCAGACAGAACTGTTGTATAAATATATATATATATATATATATATAACATATATTTATAAAACACAAAAAATACCAACGTGATTTCACATTACTTTCCTAAAGTAACTAACACATTTAAACATTTAGTAAATTTGTAAGTGACTTAAGATTGTAACCTACCTTTTAAGATTAACTTTACCCAACACTGGTAAAAACTGTATTTAACTGTACTTGTTATTTTAAAAAAAAATTATTTCAAGATTATCAGTTCACTATAAATATTAAAACTTAATGAATATTTCATTAAAAAACTTTATTACAGGGCTCCCAGGAATTTTAATTTATTTTAATTGGTCAATCATGACATTCCAAGGTTATGTTATTTCCTGATAACAACTGCTGAAACACAGGCTCATCCGGGTATTTTAAATCATTTTGACAGTCAGTGAATACGTTCACATTCATATTTATTTCTGCTTGTCTGTCACGCTGCTGTTTTTGACTGAATAAGTATGTTTGTAAGTTATTACAGCTCAGATCAAGGTATAATTGTTTACTTTTGTGACAAGCAGCCATGTAATAAGTAGAATAATCTAGTCAGTCGTATTCGCAGAATAAAGCCTGACAGGCTTAACAGCAGCCTGATGTAAAGAATACTGTATAATATACTTTACTATAGCATGGTTCAAAGACAAATTACCAGTACTATAAATGGCTATACAATTTTTTAATTATTATGTGGGTTGCATTCAGTGCTTCCAGCCACGTTTTGTTAGTCCTAAAAAGTAGCAAAGCTTCACTTCAACCCACGCTTCCTCTTTTTTAAAAAATCTATGCAGAACTATAAATGAGTTAATTCATGCAAAAGACTATCATAGGCATTTCCATCTCTATTTCAGACAATTAAACTAATCAAGCGACCGTATTAAGACTCAATCACCCATTTATTTAATTCCAGCATTTCGGGGCCGAGAGAGAAAACACTGTACTGAGCATGAAATGACTGCTGAGGAGACAGTTTGCAGTCATCTAAACCAATGTGTGAGCTTGCAGATTGACAAGATGGAAGTCTCCGTCTTGCATGGACGCTGCAGTGGGCCATTAAAAGATTGCCTGTTTAATTAGCTCTGTTAATGCAGTGATTTGTAAGATGGCACCATGGGCCAAGGGCCAGTTCACATAGCAGCAGATTTTCATCTCTCTCGATTTGATGGCACAAATGCTAATTTACTCAGAGGTGTTTTTGAGGGTGAAAACGGGACGGAATTTAAAGCGAAAAACATTTATTTATTTATTGCATTTATTTTTTTCAATTTTAAATGGAAGCTCATACGATGATATAGTTTTTTCTAATATGCTCAATTCAAAGCATTTAATTATTTCAATAATAGACCTGAACTGGGTCACACTGGACAATAACGTGATTTAATATGATAACATCTGCTGTTACCTCATTAACTTCCTGTCATTTAAAATTGTGTCTGTTTCATTGTGCAATTTTCTTCTGTCAGGGGATTTTTAGAAATGTTTTTAAAAAAAGAAATGATAAGCAAAAACTGTACTCTTTGTACATAATACTATAAATATATATATATATATGAATATATGTGAGCACATATGGCGGTCATCTTTTTGTATGTATAACCTGTAGTATTAAGTGTGTATTTGCTGTCCATTTCATGTAGGCTTACAATGTGAAACTTTCAGCTTATATGAATCACGTCATCTGTTCAAATCCAGCTGGTACATTCTGCTCTCGCATAGCTGTTAGGTTTTTGGGATTTTAAGATTCAGTAGGTAAAGCTGTGTACATAAAATACATAAGTAATACATAAGCAATTTTTGTGTCTAAATAAAAGGAAAATTATAACTGTCTGTGTTTTTTTTTTTTCTTTTTTTTCTGAATGGATGTTCTTTTAATCATGTTTATGTATAGAATTTTATATTTTTGCTGTCAGTTTTGTCAAAGACAATAGTCAGTAATCACTTTATGAATTATATGTATTATTTATTGTGTATGTATTTATTATAGTCCTACTCATATTATTGCACTGTAAAAAATGCTGGGTTCCACACAATTCCTTCATGTTGTGTCAACACAAATTGAATAAGTTACCGTAATTGTTTCTGCAAATGTAAGTAGATTTAACATAAAACAATTAAGTTGGCCCTTAAGATTTGTGTTGATTCAGCTTATTTTAAATAAGTAGTTTGAACAAGCAGTGTATAAAGTGTATCTATATTGTTATTTGATGATGACGATAATAATAATAATGATGACAACAGTAATTATTGTTGCTATTATTATCATCATCATCTTGTCTCTGTTTGTATTTTTACATTAGTAGTATTTTTTTACATACACTGTAAAATATGCAGGATTCAACACAATTCCTTTATGTTGTCCAAACACAAAATCGATTAAGTTAACTTACAGTAATTGTTTTACAAACTTCATTGCATTGAACATAAAACAATTAAGTTGTTTAAAAAAAACTCAAGAATTGTGTTGATTCAGCTTATTTTAAATAAGTAGTTTGAGCAAGCAGCAAAAATCTTTTTAAGTGTGTTGCCACTTTTGTCCTTTATGTAACTCAATAGTCAGTAATTATATGTATATGACTATACTGTATATATAAGGGTTGTCACGATACTGGAATTTAGTACCAATCAATACTCAAATTATTACTGAATCGCGTTAAGGCCGCGATTCATCAGTGGATTGCTCACATGTCAGCTTATAGACAAACCAGCTGATTGACATGACTTACAAATAGTAAGTGGTGAACTGATGACCTTCACGGCCAATCACAGTCATTTCTGTTGAGCACATGAACACCTTGGCAAATAAGCGCTGTTTAAGAACGTGCTCAATATCACTGAAATATTCACAGGGAATGGACGTTTTTAGTACTGACTGGTACCGAATTGCAGTATTGTGACATATATATATCATTATCATATATATCATTTGTAATTGTTGTTGTTGTATTTATTTTATCTGATTTAAAAAAAAATTACACAATATCACTGTTATTTATCATTAATATTATTATTATTATAAAATTAATTATAATAATGATAATAATATTTTAAGTATTTTTGTTATCATTATTATCATAACTTTATAATAACAATAATTTATTATTATTATTATTATTATTATTATTATTATTATTATTATTATTATTATTATTATCATTATTATTATTATTATTATTATTATTGAATTACTTTTTCTTTTAGTGTCTGTACTTGTTTAAATACCTTCTCATTTTCACATGCTTCCCGTTTTACCACTTAACACAGTCACCAATCAATTGGACCTGGATGTTGAAAAAGGGTCTTAGAATGTATCATGTTCCCAGCTTCTGACTCTCATCGACACAGCAGCCCGCCACGAGTTTTACATCTCCCTCAGTCGATTTCTGCTCATGTTTGTCAAGCAAAAACTGGAGGAGCCTCCCATGTCTGTTCCAGAAATATTACAGCCCGAGAACAGAAAGAACAGAGGCCCATCATTGGCCGTGATCAGTATGCTGGAGCACATCTGTGTGCTCCTCCAGGGATGGGAGAAGAACTACAAAGTGATGTTAAAATTAAAGTCAGTCCGCTCCGTCTTCTGAGGCTCCTCCACATCTCCCTGAATTAGAGAGCTTCTGTCAGGACGAGGGCCCCAGGACACCCGGATTCTCCTCCTCTTTCTCTTTCTGTTTTCTCCTTCTGTCCGATGGACTTCCAACATCCACCTCAGACTACAGCCTTTAGTGCTGTCAAAAGTATAGATGTTACGATACGTACTGTATCGATGCTGTAATATTTGAACTGATACAACACTTTTAAATTTAGTGGTGCATTTTCTAAAAACCACACAAAACTATGGTCGCAAGTATCGTCATTACCAACAGTGATTCTGTTTCCTAAATTTCAACATTCACTAAAACAGCATCACAAACATATGTGGTTGATTGGAACTGCTGCTCTAGGACAGTAGTTACAAACAGAAGCTCTTTTTCCACCATTGGGCCAAACGGTTTTCTGTATTTAATCATTACATTCTGTATTGTGAATGTAACAATACTGTGGTGCTGACAAATCAGAGCTCTCGGGAATGTAATACAAATGTATCTCTCATATTGCAATGGTAACGCAAGTGTAATGTAACCAGAAATATGTACGAGGATCAGATATTTCAGCCTGATCTCACGAGGAAACGTAAGTATTTTACGTTTTGTCAGATTAGTGGCCAATTCGTATGATTTTTAAAAAGGAGGCGTGGCACCTAATCCCACTCCTAACCCCAACCATTATTGGGTGATGAGCAAATCGTACTAATTTGTACGAATTAGATCCTACGAATTTATACGAATTAGCCACTAAATCAAAAAGTTACGAATTGCCGTGAGATTGCGTTGGATATTTCCTGTTTTGGGGACTCTTATGACTTCATTGAAAAACAAAAAAGACATAATTAAGTAAATAGTGTGCTTTCGGCTAGCTAGCTATGGAGAACTGGTAGCCAGGCAACAGAGTGGTGATGTCATGTATGCTACCAGTAGCATGACTCTGCATGGACCTTGCCTAGAATTCCGAGCCAAGAATGGTCTATTATTTGTAATTGTGCCACACTGTACCAGGTTCAGGTGGAACAACAACTGGAACCGTACCTGACGGCAAGACAGAAGAACAGCGACTATAGTTTCTTAGTTTATAGTTTCTTAACTTAAGTTGATCTTGAAGTGAAATAAAACAGCAACACGGAAAAAATATATGCCAGAATAAAAAATGGATAATGTAGGCTACTGGCAGAAAATCACCAGTAGATTTCCTCAAATTAAACCTTGATTAACAAATGCTGTTTACTGATTGATTGATTGATTGATTGATTGATTGATTGATTGATTGATTGATTGATTGATTGATTGATTGATTGATTGACAATACATTACAATAGAAATAAACTACAAAACTGTTTTATCCATGCATACGCTAATTATACTTGTAATTTTCTGCCATTTTTGACAGATTTTTTTACAGTGCAATCTAGGGTTGTCACGATACTGGAATTTGGTACCAATCGATACTGAAATTTTAAAAACGTCCATTTCCCGCTGACAATTCAGTGCTACTGAGCACGTTCTTAAACACTGCTGCTTTGCGATTGTGTTCACATGCTCAACAGAAATGACTGTGATTGGCTGTGAAGGTCATCAGTTCACCAAACTCACCACTGTTTACTGAGTGCAAACACAGATATAGGTACACTGGAGTGTTTCAAAGTCATGTCAATCAGCTGGTTTGTCTATAAGCTGACATACAAGCGATCCGCTGATGAATCGCAGCTTTAAAACGATCCAGTGTCACGGTATCTGTGGTTACACTCAGTAAACAGCAGTGAGTTCCGTGAACCGAATTCCAGTATCGTGCAACCCTAGTTCAATCTATATCTTTCATTTAACAAAGTGCACATTTCATTCTTCATCAGACTAGTTTGTTAGGAGATTTAAAGTGACGTTTAGAAGGGTTTGCATATGCAAAGTACTGGCTAAACCCTGGAGGGACTTCAAGGAGCCTGTATAATAAAAGAGAATAAAACAGCAAACAGCCCTTTGATCACATGGTTATTTACAGCAATAATCTGACATTATTATTGATCTGAAATCTTTACGTTGCAAAGGTTATCACTCTACCACCATTGTGACAACACCAATGACTGTTCTAACCAATGTGGTTTAAACAACGTATATGTGACATAAATAATCATAAATAATCATAAAGAGTTTCTTTAACAATTAATTGTACCATGAAATTTCAGCAGCAAGTTGCATCTTTGTTTGTAAAATGCACCCCAGGGCAATTGAACCAATTGTAGCATTACAGCCCACCCCAGTCTCGGCCTCTTCACAGCTTCACTTTGTCCAAAAATATCATTCATTCATTCATTTTCCTTCGGGTTAATCCAGTATTTTATCAGGGGTTGCCACAGCGGAATGAATTGCCAACTATTCCGCCATATGTTTTACGCAGCGGATGCCCTTCCAGCCGCAACCCAGTACTAGGAAACACCCATACACTCTCGCATTCACACACACTCATACACTACGGCCAATTTAGTTGATCTAATTTACTTATACCGCATGTCTTTGGACTGTGGCGGAAACCTGAGCACCAGGAGGAAACCCACACCAACACGGGAAGAACATGCAAACTCCACACAGAAATGCCAACTGATTCAGCCTGCACTCAAACCAGTGACCTTCTTGCTGTGAGGCGACAGTGCTAATCACTGAGCCACCGTGCTGCCCTGAAAATATTATTGTATATGTAATATTTATGTTATTGTATTGAAGTTAGAAATGTCAGGATATCACCTCATAAATATTTCCTCTGATCATCCTGTTCGCTCATTATGCTGAAAATGTAGTGTGAGTTCTCCCCACTGAGCCCTATTTTGACTTCAGTTGCTCTAATCCAGGATTTGGAAGATAATTCCATTGTGTGTGTTTAGCGTTGCACCCAAGGATTGTTTCTGATACTGAGTCGGTGCATGGAACATAATGTAATCAGGATATATTTTCCTGCTACACAATTTGCATTTTGATTGTGTAATTAGTTTCTTTTTAGACCACGCAAGTCCAGAAAGGCTGAGATCACACTAAAAAAAGCTGGGATTCAGTATCTATCATATAGGAGGAGATGATGATGCAGGATTTAGAAGAAATGTAAAACAAGAAATTTATGATTGAATTGTATATTACAGGGTGAAACTGATAAGGGAGGGTTTTTGTAAGTTTGCTGTTTGTGTCACTGATCTTATGAACTGTTTTGATGTTTTTATTTGAGGAACAAGAAACAAACTTAAAGTTAAAAACTTCATTTGACGTTGATCTTTAGTTTTGTTTTGGTTGTGAACTCAGGTGACCATCATAAATTTGTTGTCTAATACTAACGTCAGCTGGCGTTGATATTTGGTTGGTTTTAAGATGTGGCATTAACTAACTAAAATCAAACATCATTTTAATGTCATGATATGACATGCATACAACGTCAAATTCTAACATTAGTAGACGTTTATCTTTGGTTGGTTTGATGCTGTGTAATTACCCAACTAAAATTCAACGTGACTTTAATGTCATGTGACGTCCATAAAATGTTCAAATCTAACATCAGCAGATGTTTATCTTTGGTTGATATTAGGATTTGGCATTAACTAACCAAAATCCAACATTTTGGTGTTGTAGTCTGACCTCAAACTGACGTTGGGTTCTGACGTCAACCCGATTTTCATATACAACCAAAATTCAAAGTTAGTCTGATGTTAAGAGTCCAACGTCAATTTTACGTCTGTGTGACGTCCGGTGCCTGCTGAGACAGTTCACCCCAAAATGAAAATTTACTCATCATTTACTCACCCTCAAGTAATTCTAAAGCTTTATGGCTTTCTATTTTCAATTAAAGTGAAGTTAAAGTGAAGAATATTAGGCCCAATCCCAATTCTACCCCTTAGCCCTTACCCCTACCCCCCATTTGCGCGTTCACATGAAGGGATGTCCCAATTCTCCTTAGCTTGAAGGCAAAGGGCTAAGGGGAAGGGCTAGATCAGGGGTGCTCAACCCTATTCCTAGCGATCGACCTTCCTGCAGTTTTCAGTTGCAGCCCATATCAAACACACCTGCCTGTAATTATCAAGTGCTCCTCAGGTTCTAATTAATTGGTTCAGGTGTGTTTGATCAGGGTTGGAGCTGAAATCTGCAGGAAGGTCGATCGCCAGGAATAGGGCTGGTCACCCATGGGCTAGATAGTCCTCAAAACTGAGATTTTTCATGACCACACTCGAAACCAAGGGGTACGAAAATTTTCCAAAATACACAAGCTACAATGACAGCATGGCTTTAAATGGAAGAGATGCACAAATTAGTATTTTTGTCATTATCACGAATTTTACAACAAACAAGCACATGTTTTAATACATTTATAACCGCGTTTGCGTTTTACCGTCATGCTTTTTTACAAAAATGCTAAAATGAAAACCACTAAATCTATAATCCATAATAGTAACTCCTGTATAGTAGTCCTTCAACATACTTTAACATCTGTCACTCGATGACACATGAACACCAAGTGGCTGGGAATGACCTTTTAACAGTGTCTGGGATAATGTTAATGTTGTTTTCGTTTGTTTACATAGATGCATATGTCCATGGTGTAAATGCACAGTACAGTTACGATCTTATTGCCACATTATATCGTTATGATAACATGATATCGTTGCCTTCAGTGATTTCCTGAAGATAAATACTATAAAATAACACAACTGAAATAACTACAACAGTCGTGATTGTCGATCTCATATGAAGCAAGAGATCGAGATGACATATGATGACGTGTGCAGGTGTTGTAGTGTTGTCCCATTTCTTAGGGGTAAAATTTGAAGCCCTTCCCATTCCTACATTCTGGGGTAGGAATACAAAATTAGAATTAGGATTGGGCCTTAAAAACAGTTAGCCACTGACTTCCATAGTAGGACCAAAAATACTATGGAAGTCAATTGCAAAATTGAGTATATGAATTAAATGTTTGACTTTTCCAAAAACAAAAACCTAAAAATGTTCAGTGGCTTTTTTTTTACTTTAACTGTTATTGATAATATGATTTAATAAACAGTTAGGTAAAAGTTGTAAATAGATTATTATTATTATTTAATGGGTATTTTGCTGATATAATAATTTGGAACTGATTCCTTTTTATTTTTATATTGAATATTTCGTAGTAAATTCAATTTAATTTTCCATTGCTATGCTTATAATTTAGAAAGGAAGTGAACTTTATTCATTTATAAAAATGCAAAATAGAAGCCTTTTTACTAATGGTCTCAAACATGTGGAGCCCACTGTACTGTACTGTTATATGCATGTCAAAGTAATCTGCATGCAGATCAACAGCATCCAGTGCATATCAACTGATGTTTTCTCTCTTTCTCTTTACACCTGTAGTAAATATAAAGCTAGAAGACAACGGAGAAGAGCATCAGCTAAAAAGGAACAAAAAGGATCAAGGAAGAAGAGTGTCAATGAAAAAAAAAACATACAAAAAGAAGTTAAGAGGAAATCCTTACACCGAGGCTGTCAGGAGAAGGCATTATATATCTCTGTTGGGACGCGAGACTGACGCAGCCAAGCTGTGGATGAAAAAGAAGGGGTTTAGCTTTCACCTGGGACAGCCTTTCGGGGTGGAGGAGGAGGAGAGGAGAGGTCATCATAAAACTTTTTATTTTTCTAAACTTTTTTAAGTTTATGGTTTTCAAAAAGATGAAAAAGATGAGTGTATATATCTATATAGCGATATATATGTATGTATAAATATGTTACAAAAAAAAGAAGCTAAGAAAAAAAATAGTACACAACTAGCAACAGAGTGATGAGTTAGCGCTGTAGGAGGGAGTGGGGGTGGGGGGTGCACAAATGTTGATCCTTCACACCCCCCACCCCCCTTCCCACCGAAAACCTCCTTGTCCGGCCTGCGCCAGGAGGGTCAAGGAGGGCCGACACGATTCCATGTGGCCCCTCTTCATCCAAAGCCTTTGAATATATGGCACAGCTGGGTCTTCCATGAGTAGGTTTCGTCATGTGTTGTGCCCGGAGGGAAACAAACGGCCTTTACTCGCTAACATCAGAGGCAGTGATCCTTCTAGATGGCAGACGAGCTTGCATGGGACTCCAAATTTTCCACTTACAGGTTGATATTCAGGTGTCGCATGGAACGGGACAAGAGAAGACACTGTAAATAAAGCGGTCAACATCAGTTCTGAAGCGCTGTCATCCCGCTGTTGTTTGTAGCACAATACGAATCGGCCCGCCGGCAGGTTTTACTGGGATGTGTGCGTGTGCTTGTGTGTGTGCGCGAAAGAGGGGAGGGGGGAGGGGGATGTAGTGTCGTGTTGGGTCGCAGCGGCCCCGGAGCCCAGGGCTACCAAAAAGCATTTCATTGTAGTGTTGTGGAGGTGGCCGTGCTGTGTAGTAAACACTTTTGTATGTGGTGTCATGAGGCTACAAATTAAGAAAATTGGAGCTGTCTTCTCGGTATTGTCACGGGAGTTTCACAATCCATCTTGAAAATGGGTTCCTGCCCGCTGCAAGGTGGAAAACGACGTGCCAGTTTAGTCATAGGGTGTGCAAGCAAAGTTTTATTAAAAATCGATTACCTTTATACTTCTAATGAGCTCCATTTCAGTGACACATCCTTATATATTTAAACGTTGTACTAATTACATGCTGCTCAGCGTGGTCAAACGTCGATTGTAGCCATTTACTAATGTTGTATTATTGTATTACCAGTATGAAAAACATTTATATATGGATATATCTATTTGTGACCCTTCAAGAGGATTGTACCTTTTTTTGTTTTGTTTTTTTTGGTTTGGTTTCCTTTTGTTTTGTTGATCGATGGTGGTCCAGGTTTATTTTCGACGGCGATTTATGCAAGTACTGAGAGATCTGTGTGGCGTTGTTTCTGTTCGTCTGTATATTTGGTTCAGCTACTGAATGTAATTCAACTTTTTATGTACATGTCTTTGTTTTTTAAGCAGTACTTTGTAAATGTGTGGACATGCTAAAGCGAGTCTTCGTTTCTGAAGCCCGACGGAGATACGGTCCAGCTGACAAATCTCTTTTCTAACAGGAGCACTCCAGCTGGCCCACGGACATTATCATGACCCTGCAACGGACAAAAGTAGAAAGACATGAAACGATTGGATGAGACGGAGCAGAATGATGCTCTTTGGTTTTTATCGACAACCACTTTCTTTTTTTCTTTATGCAAGCGGTGAACAGTCGAGCCACATTCAAAGCCTCCTGTCACTCTATAATCAATGTTGAAAACGGCAGTATGTTATCCTGCACTGTACAAAAAAAAAGAAAAAAGGAAAAAAAAAATGTTGTTGGGTTACCTAAAAATGTGTTTGATTTAGTAACATCTGGTTTTATTCAGGTCAGCATTTTCATATTCAACTGGACTGAATCCGCCTGGCTGCGTTAAGCTGAAAACAACCAATCGGATCGGGTAGAACTACATCTTTAAAATAACAACTGCACGTTTTCACGCTTTTTACAGTGTGTGTGTGTTTCGGCTCAGTGAGAAGGGATGTGGTACATTTAACAGATAGCCCACCTCTACAGAGCATTCCCAAGCTTTGCAAAATCATGCGCTTCCTCGGACTCAGGTGTTACATGACAGAACTGATGCGTTCCCTTCCATAGGTAATGATGTTACAACTCCTTCCTTGCTGCATTCTTCCTCTCAGAACTTTCTTTTCTACAAAGCTGGTGACTCCTATCTCAGCGACTGTACAACTTTGTTACCCGAAGGATCATCAGATGCGAACGTTCGGCGAAGACGTGTTGTTTCAGGGACTCTAAAATCCGAGTGGCGGAAGAGACTGTGACTGAACAACCTAACAAAAAGATGTCAATTCAACAGAGATCCGATAGGCCTCTGGGTTTATTCCTTTGCTTTAGTCCGTACGAGACATTACTTGTTTACATGTCCTGGTTTTTTTCCCACCCTGCTGTGAGGTATATGTCAGCTTTTGCACTGTATTCTTTGGCTTGTTGTCTTCCCTCTACTCTCTGTTTTCCTCTCAAGCAGCCCATTGACCTGAGCACCAAAGTCATTCGCCGTCTTCCTCGACCCAAAGCAGAGAACCAATGCAAACTGTAGTCTGCTTATAGTCTATTGTCAGAACTACGATGAAACTCAAGCGCATGTATCTGCCACTTGTTCCTTCATCCGAACCGTCCTTCAGATCTACACTGGTCGTCTGCTCTGTCAGGGCAGGTGGAAGACCAGCTATGCAGCTCACCTCTGTCTGCACAGTTCTCTTGAACTTCATTCAAACAGTCAAGCCAATGGAAACGACAAACTTATCTTGGCAATTGCTTTTCCCAACACGAAAAGGACATAAAAAAAGAAGAAAAAAAAACGAACTCCTGCCAACCTGATTTTCCTCATCGTCATTGCCAGATCCCCGAAGCACAAGAGTTTGAATGGAAGTCAAGTTAGTTGTCTCAGTGATAGTTACCTTCCATGTAGTGTGTATGCGTGCGTGTGTGTACGTGTGTGCTTCCAGCCCCTTTGTTTTCTACTGAAAATATACAAAAAGCTACTTCCTGTCATCTCAATATAAAATGTATTATATTAAAGGTTCTCTTCATGTGCAACACGAGCTCTATGCTACAACAAATCTATCATTTGGGGTTTTCTTTTGTTGTTTTCATTTTTCTTTCATTGTTTTCAAATTTTGAAGTTGTTCCAAATACATAAGCGTGAAGAAAAAAATAACCACTAAAGAAAAAAAAAAAGAAACCAGTATAAAGTATTCTATTTAAAATGAAATGACGAAACTTCTGCTGTCCTGGATCTGTACTCGAAATTTCAGTTTTCTTTCTGTATGCATCCAATGTGCTTCAGACAACCAGTACTGTTTATTAATGAAATCATTATATTATTATGATTATGATTATTATTATTACTATCATGATTAATATGGTTATAAATAAATATTTCTTTCTTCAATAACAGAGACTCAAATATCTGAGCTTGGCATATTTATGTTGTGTCTCAATTATAAGGGCATTTTCTCAGTGCGCATGTTCACTGAATGTACACTGTTTTCACACATCTCTCTGATTCATCAATCAAACATTATACTGTTTCACATAGGGCGATTATACAAACAGAGTTTGTGTATGTAAAAGCATATCTATAGCATACAGCATATATCTCATCTATAACAGAAAGTGTTAGAACACTTACCATGGCATGTACAGTTAAAATCAGAATTATTAAATACCCTTTGAATTTTTTCCTTTTTTAAATATTTCCCAAATGATGTTTAACAGAGCAAGGAAATTTTCACAGTATGTCTGATAATATTTTTTCTTCTGGAAGAAGTCTTTTTTGTTTCATTTCGGCTATAATAAAAGCAGTTTTTAATTTTTTAAAAGTCATTTTCATATCATAAGCTATATTTTTTCGATAGTCTACAGAACAAACCACTGTTATACAATGGCTTGCCTTATTACTCTATCTTGTCTAGTTAACATAATTAACCTAGTTAAGCCTTTAAATATCCCTTTAAGCTGCACAGAAGTGTCTTGAAAAATATCTAGTCAAATATTATTTACTGTTTTAATGGCAAAGATAAAATAAATCAGTTATTAGAAATGAGTTATTAAAACTATTATGTTTAGAAATGTGTTGAAAAAATCTTCTCTCCTTTAAACAGAAATTGGGGAAAAAAATAAACGGGGGCTAATAAATCAGGGGGTTTAATAATTCTGAATTCAACTGTAGGTATATTTGCAACAACAATGTACTTAAATGTACTTGCATTTATGAAATATTTCAGATTTAGACAAAATAAAACTATCAAAATGTTCAAGCGGATTCAAGAAAGTTCTTAAAAATGTCAGGAAACACTATGCACTATGAGATAACTGTAAAGGTATCATTTTCCAAGTGTGTGTTTGAATGATTCACATGAATGCATTTTGGAAAATATCACTTATTTTAATTCATTTGTTGCCACCTACTGGTTCAAGTGTATCTCTCTGCGGACTGCAAGAAGGGGGCGTAACATAAGAGGGCGTAACTTGTAATAATTTAGAGGCGTAACTTGCAGTTATCAAGATCCCATTGAACCATGCGAGATGTCACATCGAGATGTTGTTGGCAAGAAGGAGGAAATATTTAACATTAATAACTGTGATGGTTGGGTTAAGGGCTGGGGTAGATGTTGACATTAATAACTGATGGTTGGAGTTTAGGTTAGGGGTAGGTGTAGACATTAATAACTGTGATGGTTGGGTTAAGGGTTGGGGTAGATGTTGACATTAATAACTACTGTATGATGGTTGGGTTTGGGTTTGAGTTAAGGGTAGGTGTAGACGTCAATAATTGTGATGGTTGGGTTGTGGTAGATGCTGACATTAATAACTACTGTATGATAGTTGGGTTTGGGTTTAGGTTAGGGGTAGGTGTAGACGTTAATAACTGTGATGGTTGGGTTACGGGTTGGGGTAGATGTTGACATTAATAACTACTGTATGATGGTTGGGTTTGGGTTTGAGTTAAGGGTAGGTGTAGACGTCAATAATTGTGATGGTTGGGTTGTGGTAGATGCTGACATTAATAACTACTGTATGATAGTTGGGTTTGGGTTTAGGTTAGGGGTAGGTGTAGACGTTAATAACTGTGATGGTTGGGTTACGGGTTGGGTTAGATGTTGACATTAATAACTACTGTATGATAGTTGGGTTTGGGTTTAGGTTAGGGGTAGGTGTAGACGTTAATAACTGTGATGGTTAGGTTAAGGGTTTGGGAAGGTGTAGATGTTAATAACTGTGATGGTTGGGTTAAGGGTTGGTGTAGGTGTAGACATTAATATCTGTGATGGTTTTATTAAGAGTTGAGGAAGGTGTAGACGTTAATAACTGTGATGGTTGGGTTAAGGGTTGGGGTAGGTGTAGACGTTAATAACTGTGATGGTTGGGTTAAGGGTTGGGGTAGGTGTAGACATTAATAACTGTGATGGTTGGGTTAGGGGTTGGGGTAGGTGTAGACATTAATAACTGTGATGGTTGGGTTAGGGGTTGGGTAGGTGTAGACGTTAATAACTGTGATGGTTGGGTTAAGGGTTGGGGTAGGTGTAGACGTTAATAACTGTGATGGTTGGGTTAGGGGTTGGGGTAGGTGTAGACGTTAATAACTGTGATGGTTGGGTTAAGGGTTGGGGAAGGTGTAGACGTTAATAACTGTGATGGTTGGGTTAAGGGTTGGGGAAGGTGTAGACGTTAATAACTGTGATGGTTGGGTTAGGGTTTGGGGAAGGTGTAGACGTTAATAACTGTGACGGTTGGGTTAAGGGTTGGGGTAGGTGTAGACGTTAATAACTGTGATGGTTGGGTTAAGGGTTGGGGAAGGTGTAGGTGTAGATGTTAATAACTGTGATGGTTGGGTTAAGGGTTGGTGTAGGTGTAGACATTAATATCTGTGATGGTTTTATTAAGAGTTGAGGAAGGTGTAGACGTTAATAACTGTGATGGTTGGGTTAAGGGTTGGGGTAGGTGTAGACGTTAATAACTGTGATGGTTGGGTTAAGGGTTGGGGTAGGTGTAGACATTAATAACTGTGATGGTTGGGTTAGGGGTTGGGGTAGGTGTAGACGTTAATAACTGTGATGGTTGGGTTAAGGGTTGGGGTAGGTGTAGACGTTAATAACTGTGATGGTTGGGTTAGGGGTTGGGGTAGGTGTAGACGTTAATAACTGTGATGGTTGGGTTAAGGGTTGGGGAAGGTGTAGACGTTAATAACTGTGATGGTTGGGTTAAGGGTTGGGGAAGGTGTAGACGTTAATAACTGTGATGGTTGGGTTAGGGTTTGGGGAAGGTGTAGACGTTAATAACTGTGACGGTTGGGTTAAGGGTTGGGGTAGGTGTAGACGTTAATAACTGTGATGGTTGGGTTAAGGGTTGGGGAAGGTGTAGGTGTAGATGTTAATAACTGTGATGGTTGGGTTAAGGGTTGGGGTAGGTGTAGATGTTAATAACTGTGATGGTTGGGTTAAGGGTTGGGGTAGGTGTAGATGTTAATAACTGTGATGGTTGGGTTAAGGGTTGGGGTAGGTGTAGACGTTAATAACTGTGACGGTTGGGTTAAGGGTTGGGGTAGGTGTAGGTGTAGATGTTAATAACTGTGATTGTTGGGTTAAGGGTTGGGGTAGGTGTAGACGTTAATAACTGTGACGGTTGGGTTAAGGGTTGGGGAAGGTGTAGACGTTAATAACTGTGATGGTTGGGTTAAGGGTTGGGGTAGGTGTAGACGTTAATAACTGTGATGGTTGGGATAAGGGTTGGGGTAGGTGTAGTAGTAGTAGTAGTAGTTGACTTTATTAGTACCCGTAGGTAGATTCTTTTTGCAGCAAAGTTTAGACGTTAATAACTGTGATGGTTGGGTTTAGGTTAGGAGTAGGTGTAGACGTTAATAACTGATGGTTGGGTTAAGGGTTGGGGAAGGTATAGACGTTAATAACTGTGATGGTTGGGTTAAGGGTTGGGGTAGGTGTAGACATTAATAACTGTGATGGTTGGGTTAGGGGTTGGGGTAGGTGTAGACGTTAATAACTGTGATGGTTGGGTTAAGGGTTGGGGTAGGTGTAGACGTTAATAACTGTGATGGTTGGGTTAGGGGTTGGGGTAGGTGTAGACGTTAATAACTGTGATGGTTGGGTTAAGGGTTGGGGAAGGTGTAGACGTTAATAACTGTGATGGTTGGGTTAAGGGTTGGGGAAGGTGTAGACGTTAATAACTGTGATGGTTGGGTTAGGGTTTGGGGAAGGTGTAGACGTTAATAACTGTGACGGTTGGGTTAAGGGTTGGGGTAGGTGTAGACGTTAATAACTGTGATGGTTGGGTTAAGGGTTGGGGAAGGTGTAGGTGTAGATGTTAATAACTGTGATGGTTGGGTTAAGGGTTGGGGTAGGTGTAGATGTTAATAACTGTGATGGTTGGGTTAAGGGTTGGGGTAGGTGTAGATGTTAATAACTGTGATGGTTGGGTTAAGGGTTGGGGTAGGTGTAGACGTTAATAACTGTGACGGTTGGGTTAAGGGTTGGGGTAGGTGTAGGTGTAGATGTTAATAACTGTGATTGTTGGGTTAAGGGTTGGGGTAGGTGTAGACGTTAATAACTGTGACGGTTGGGTTAAGGGTTGGGGAAGGTGTAGACGTTAATAACTGTGATGGTTGGGTTAAGGGTTGGGGTAGGTGTAGACGTTAATAACTGTGATGGTTGGGATAAGGGTTGGGGTAGGTGTAGTAGTAGTAGTAGTAGTTGACTTTATTAGTACCCGTAGGTAGATTCTTTTTGCAGCAAAGTTTAGACGTTAATAACTGTGATGGTTGGGTTTAGGTTAGGAGTAGGTGTAGACGTTAATAACTGATGGTTGGGTTAAGGGTTGGGGAAGGTATAGACGTTAATAACTGTGATGGTTGGGTTTAGGTGTGGAGTAATTGTAGATGTTAATAACTGATGTACAGCGCCATCTTGCTGACAACATAGTTTTGACATGTGGGTCTCCATAACTTCAAGTTACGCCCCTTCATGTTACGCCCCTGTCTTGCAATCCGCAGACAGACTCTACTCTACTGGTTCAGTTATGAAACCTGCAGAAATCTTTAGCTCATATATATATATACTGTGGTTAACAAAAAAACTGTATGAAACAGATTTACAGCATTCAAAAGAGACATAAAGCACCCAGATGACCTACTACTTGCAAGTAAAATTCTAAAGTGTACACACAGTTGATAAATAGAGTCCATTTCCCTGGTTCAATCTGTATTTTAATGAGTGAATAAGTCAATGACTTACTCATACAGATATGTTTCATTGCTAAATGGATCGGGATTAATTAACACTACATAAATCATACTTTTAGCAATAACAAAGCAAATTCTTATTCAAAATATGTGCCTACTCAAAATAATATGGGATTTTAATGCAGCCATTGATAGATTCTCATTAATAATATGTCTGAAAAACACAAGACGAAAATCATAAACCAGAACAAAATGCTGTATAAATAAGTTCTCTAATGTCCCATCTCTCCTTTTTTCCACATATCTGCTTCTAAGGGTGTTAGTTTCCTAAACGCAGCGAATCAATTATTAAACAATGACTGTCTGGAAATAAATTCCGTCTAAAAAGTACCCTTTGATCATCTATAAGCACTGCTGCGAAATATTTGACCCGATTCGTTGCTGCAGCACCTCCGTATGTATCACTGCCAGTGTTAAGTTGTAGAATTGAGAGTGAAAGGGATGATGGGAGTTCTAGACCAATTTGTCTTTTGTTCCCCTAGGGCCACAAGACAAAGTGGTCCTGTCCATCTCCACAATGATCATTTACCTACACAAAGCAAACGCACCATCGATCCCCCTTGCACCCTACAAAACAGCACAAAGACGTTCACATACCTACGCTAACGAACAGCTTTCCACCTCCAACATTGATCCCATGGTTCAGTACTTTGTCATTCCCTCATTACACAGGCTATGGAAGGTCTCGTCCAATCAAAGAAGACTTTACTCCTCGTCTGCAGGTCGCCAGAGGTTCCTCTGGTGAAAAAAGAAACAAATAAGAAGATTGCTGTGGAAGAGCAGAAATACAAACATCTTTTTTATCTATTCGTCTCTTTGAAATGCCAATATTGTTATTTTTAATCAAATTAAATGAGTATTAGCTGCGTTAAATGCAAACCTACACGATCAAGGTTTAGATAAAACAAGAAAAAAAAGACATTCCAGTCATACCCGATCACACACATCTTCACAAGCTCAAGTTTAACACAGTAAAAACGCTTCAACCCTATAACAGCATAAAGCCCCAAGGGGCAGTTCACGCATCCTGACATTTCTCCATCCCATCCTACAAAAAAGCCAATAAAAACAGCTCCACGTGGATCTAAACCCCTCAGTTTATATATGCATTCATGGTCGCTGTAGCAGTTAGTTCAGTCTGGTCTTACATTATGATTGAAAAAAGGCTAGACACGCTAGGTTTCAGACACAACCCTAACCCTGCCAGAGGGAGACAAAAGCCGCTGGTCCCGGGATGAAAGCTATTAAGAGTACATGCTAGCCTGCCCCACGTGCTCTGCAAGAATTGTGTTAATTACACATGAATATCGCATGTAACAACAGGCTTTATCCTTTCATCTGAGCTAGGCGCAAGAGAGAGCCAAGCGATGGAAGAGGGGGGAAAAATGGCAAAGCATTAATACTAATCACTGGTGCGGTAAATTAATTTTGGATTGCTTCTCTGGGTTCGTACAAAATTGTTTTGTTGAGGGGAAAAAGGAGATTAAAGCTTTAATTATACTTGGTAATTCATTCCACAAAATAAATCCCCCCTTTTTAAAGGGTCTCTTTCGATGCGGTAATGTGGTGTCTGTCACAAGGCAGAGTTATAATGAGACCCAGCAGACGAGGTGTTCACCCATTTCTCATTTTAAATTGAGCAGTAGTATCTTCCAGTGCCCCTCCCTCTCTGACAGACTAGATCAACTCTCAAAAACTCATCCTGACGCCACTGATAAAGGAATCTCCTGTGATAGTCACATGGTTCTGAAAAGATTCAGACAAACCAACTGTAATTCAGGACAACAAATCTCAGTTTCTATAGAATTATCAGTTAGCCAACTAAATTACCATAGGCCTATATAAAATATTTAAAAATCATCTTTAATAGATAATGACAATTGGTTCTGAATACAAAGTCAGGGCCATAGCCAGGGGGTGTTCGGGTGGTTCGCAAAACCCACCCCTTAATGACAAAGGTCCAGAATTTGACTGCTACGCCATCATAAATTGTGAAAATAACCCATTGAAAAATGCTGTAAGACCAAGCTGAATCATCTGTTGACTGTCTCATCAGTGTGACTTCAGCTAATCAGTTTTGGCCAATGCAAACTATTATTTTTATGAGTCCAACATCCAGCTGTGCAAGAAAACATATAATTGGATGTAACTATAGTCATCTTTCACTGTTTTATTGTTTTTAAATAGAGAGAACGTTTACAAGTAACTTTTATTCTAAATCTTGGACCTTATTCTTGAAACAAAATAAAAAGGTGTGAAGCACCAAAAGTGGCCCATATTAAACTTAATTTGAATACTAATTTGGATATTGTTGTTATCCAGGAATTTTCAATCAAATTTACTTTTTTACAAGAAAGGCTAGAAAAATATGAAGCTCTTCTAATATTAATATGTTTTAATTTATTATTGAAATGGCCAAATTCTGACTGAGGAAAGTTGAACGTGCTGGCCAGTTTGTTGTTTGCCTATTAAATGGTAATCGGCTACAGTTTTTAATTTAAAACTTGAACAGATTCCCATTTTTTTTTCTAATGATACATGATGTAACAAAATTAGTTTTTTAAAAATAAGTATTTATTAATATTTCTTTATTCTAAATCTTTAGGAAATATTTTAGTAGCCTACATCGAAAAGTGTGGTTATGATGACCATCCGACAAGCTAATCCAGCTTAAAATGTCACTGAAATGCAGTATTTAAACCTCATAAATAAATAGAAAATGAGGCAAATAACTGCAAAAAGGTCCACATTTTGAGAAAAAAGAACCACCACTTTCACCAGGCTGGCTATGGACCTGAAAGTGTTTTCATTTGTTGTGATTCAAAATCAGGGTTATTAAAATATTGATTTCTTATCTCTTCTAAGTTAAAACAATAATAATAATGACATGTTTGTTATTTTGTGCAACAGAATTGCTCAGCATATGAACTTTTAATTTGAAATATACATGTTTTGGGATTAATCTCTTAGCTATTTGTAAAATTATAAACATATAATAATAAACATTTTATAAAACGTTGCTAACGTTGCAAGTTTATAGTTTCCTGACTAATAACATCTGGCTATAAAACGTATACAGACAGATTTGTAAACAACTAGATATTGAAATAATTTGTAAAAACTTTAGTAAATGAGTAGTTTAGAGTTGCTTACCGCATTGTAACGCGACAATTAGTGGGCTGTGCTTGGCCTCGAGTGCGCGTAACGACGTAAATAAACAAACAGACGTCACGCTCGCGCCAAATTCGAAAACGATTTAGAGTGAACTGTTAGCGATTTTTTTTAAATAAACGGGTTACAACACAATAACTCTAGAAAGCTTAAAACGTAGTCCACGAATCATTGGAACTACTTTTATGTGCGTTTTGGTGCTTGACGGTTAAAATAACACACCATCCATCATCCCTTGCCTCAAGTTTCACATGAAAACGGTTTGGAGCAACATGAGCGTGAGTAAATGACAGCAATAGCACATTTTCTTTTCCTTTCTGATTTTTGCAACACAAAATGTACATACGAATCAAAAATAGCAATATTGGTCTAATTATCAAAGCTGATAACTAGTGATTCAGCAGCAATTGTGTGTTTTATTTAATTTTTGTCACTATCAACCTGAATGAAAATCAAAAAGTGGGAGATTATTTCTGAATTTCTGACATGTTTTGGTTAGTTCATAATTTGTAATGATATTATGATACTTTTTTGTGGTATATTTGAACCCTTTTTGTAGATTAAATGTGAATGAGGTGTGCATGTAGGTTTGTTTCACTAAAATAAAGGGGGGAAATCAAACAAATTTGTAATATTCACGTTTAGCTAAATTGCATATTGGGTGAAACAAACATTTACAATGTCCCTTAAAAATGATAAGAGCTTCTGTCATCATCACTGTTGAGTCTGAGAAGTTCCACATGCCATTTTTAGTTCTCACTTTTACCTGGCAGATGGACAAGAACCCAGAAGCAGCAGTCTTAGTAAGGTCTGGCAAACCGCAGAAATAAAGAAATACCAAGGGGAAATAATAGAGATGGAGCGAGTGTATCATGAGGGGAAGTAGACTCTACTCAGAGACATGGCTGAGATTACAGACTCAAATGAGAGTAAATATTTACTAAGGGCTCGACGAGAGCAAGAGGGAGCATTCAGTCATCAAACAAACAAGCACAAACACAGATACACACACACACTTTCAGGCTGGCGTTTGCTCCGTTGCTGGAAGATCTCATTAAACGCAGGTCAGCTTTGTCTGCCCACCTCTGGGCTCAGACTTCACTAATCTGCCATCACAACTGCATTGTCCAGCATTACACACACACACACAGATTCCCAGACACAAGAGCAAACACACGCTTGCTCCCCAGTGTGTGCTCTGTCTACAGGTCTCCAAATCCCGCCGCAAACAAACCACAGCAACACTGCTGATCTACTGCTAGCTTTCAGCACAGAGCAGAGAGAGAGAGAGAGAGAGACGGCAGAGAAAAAAGAGCAACCGAGGGGTAGTATTGCCTGCTTTCATTTCACTTTAGCCCTCATGTGAATTCTCTCCTTTAGATGCATTCAGTCTGCTTAATGAGAAATGGGTTGAACCAAGCAAAAATGTTTCCTCAGACAGTCCCAGTGTATTTGTGCGTAGTGCTGTGTGTACACGTGTATACATTACAGATGTGTGTTTTTGATTTGAAAGATCAGCAATTGTGTTTTATAAAGGAAATGTTCGCCTAAAACTGTACTTAATCTTGTAATATCGTAATGTTTTAGTGATTAATTCATGCATTTGAATGGGATTTAAAATGTTGTATTTACAATAAATTAAACACACTGACAGTAATAGCAATTTAGCCAATTGCCAATAACAAATTGAGGTCATCCTAGATGCGCCACACTGTAAAAAAACGCTGGGTTCCAAACAACCGATTTGTGTTGGGACAACATGAAGGAATTAAGTTAACTTAATTTACTAATTTAACTTACAAATTTAAGTGGATTAAACATAAACAATTAAGTTATCTAAAAAAAAATCTCAAGAATTGTGTTGTTTCAGCTGTGTCATTTGCAACATAGGCTCATTCTCATTCTTTTTCTTGATTGCTTTTTAAAACTGGGGTTTAGGGAAGGAGGGTGGGTCAGTCAATCGGTCAGTCAGTCAGTCAACAGCGGCCTCTGGTGGATTTACGCGAGAACAGCAGGGTCGAATGGCACTCGCTAGAGAAATTTGATATCTGAAAAAGCGTACACAGCCTCTGGTCGTGAAAACAAAATTGCAAAAAAAATACCTCCTGAGATGTATTTGACGCTCTCCAGAAATCTATATAGCGGTACGTTTTCAGAATGAGCCTGGGTTGGTGATTTTTTTAATGCATTTTAGTTTCTGCATCAAATTAAATTGACAAAGTGTTTTATATACATAAAAACAAATTAAACACAAGTATCTACCTTATTTTCATAAGATTTATTTAAAATATTATAGTCCCAAAGTGTTATAAAAAAAATGTATTCTGTGTGGAGTTTGCATGTTCTCCCCGTGTTGGTGTGGGTTTCCTCCAGGTGCTCTGGTTTCCCTTACGGTCCAAAGGCCTGCGGTATAGGTGAATTGAATAAACTAAATTGCCCGTAGTGTATGTGAGTGTGTGCAAGAGTGTGTAGATGTTTCCCAGTGTTGGGTTGCGGCTGGGAGGGCATCCGCTGCGTAAAACATGTGCTGGATAAGTTGGCGGTTCATTCCGCAGTGGCGACCCCCAATTAATAAAGGGACTAAGCCGAAAAGAACATGAATAAATGAAATGAAAATAATGTAATCATGGACCACAAAATCTTAAGTCTTAATTTGCATAGGTATATTTAAACAATACCTTGTATTTATACATAAATTATAAATTTTTCTTTTATCAAAAATCATTAGATTATATTAAGGAAAGATCATATTCCATAAAGACAAACTCAAAAATGTACAACCACAAATATCAAAACATAATTTTTTAATTAGAAGTATTCATTGCTTAATTTGTACATCTTTTTAGGCGATTTGCACCATATTTAGATTATTTTTTTTATTTTTTAACCTCAGATTCCAAATTTTTAAATAGTTTCAATAATTGTTCTATTATAACAGTTGAACACTTATTTATTAAGCATTTCAGATGATATATAAATGTCAACTTTAAAAAAAATTGACCCACTTTGTGTTCCAGGGTCAAATATATAAGAATAAGTCATTACACGAAATCTTATTATATTATAAATTATTAGAAACTCCTTTCTGGCAAATGGGAAAAAACAATTGCACTGTGATCTTTAAAGGGTACATTAATATGTCATCAAATGACTTGTTCTAATTATTTCCGACAATATTTTTTATATATATAAACACTGAAATGATTGAAATTTTGGACTGTGATTTCTGTAAACAATGGTAAAAATGTGCTTTGAAAACATTTCATTCAACAAAACACTAACTAATGTACTGTTTTCTCACTTTCACACTGTAAAAAATGCTAAAATGCCCAATCCCTTCATGTTGTCTCAACGCAAATCAGTTGATAACTTAATGATTTTTACAATTTTAAGTTGATTAAACATAAAACTATTAAGTTGTCCCAAAAAAATCTTAAGAATTGTGTTGCTTCCGCTCATTTTAAGTAGATTGAACAAACAACAAAAATATTTTGCATCTTTTTTTTAATCTTAGTCTCAGTCACCATTCATTGTACCTGCATCGAAAAGCACAACCAACACATTATTCAGAAAGCCTCACTTTGTTTTTTACACAAGCAAAAAAAAAAAGTCTTATAAAGGTTTAGGATGACATGAAGGTGAGTAAACGATGACAGACTTTTCATTTTTGAGTGAACTATCCCTCGAAGCAGTAAGGTCTTGTCTTCTTCCTTGTCAGGGCCTGTAAGTATTAGCTGTGTTTACTGGTGTCTTTGAGGAATAGTCCTGTTTCAGGCAGCTCATCTGTCTGAGTCGCACTCAATCTAGCCACAGCTGCTTTATGACACCGCCTATGTAAAATGAAAGCCAGCGATTGTTAGAGCACCAGCCTGGGTTTGTTATGTTATTGTTATTTTCTGTACTGGCCTCTGTCTCTTTCTCTCTCACTTTATACTTCCCTTTTTTTATCTCTCGCTCTCTTTTGCTCATCTTCTCAGTCAAAGAACGCTTTGTCTGCATGACAGTAACATCATTACCCAGGCCATGAAGTACCAGTCATGTTTAACAGAATCTGAAGTGAATGATGAAAAGACAATAAGACATTAATTGCACAAATTTAGATGTTCGCTGAATAAAATGGATTATAAAAGAGGAATAATATGTTATGTAAAATTATCCCTGCACCTTCTCTCTATCTCTCCCTCTCTCTTCCATTCGATTTTTTTTTTCCAAACGCCTGGAGGTCCATGGAGGGTTTTTCTCTTCCTCACTGCTGTTTAAAGAGATCACATAAAATAGAGGGAGAGACACAGAGGGAGCTGTAATTGTGCTGGAATATTGTAACTATGGTGACGAGCAGCCCAGTGATACCCTTCCTCTAGCTTTATTATGAGAGTTTATCATGACTGGTGTCAAGTTTATATGTTGAAATCACTCAGGCTCAGGAGCTCGATGCTTTTTCTGCCTCAAGTCCTCTGGAAGGGTGGAGGGCAGTAGTGTTTGGTGGACTTCTGATCTGAGGAAGCAAATCTCATAATTTTTTAGGGTATCTACATACTTTGGCTCTCTTGGTTTGTTTGGTCAAGATCAGCAAAGATTAGTTAGCTTAGTGTTCTAATTTTAGCACCAAATTAAAATATGGCTTGTATGATATATAAAGTGAAGATTAAAAGTAGATCAAAGTCAAGTCAGCTTTATTGTCAATTCAACCACATGTATATAGAGAATCAAAATTGCGGTACTCTCAGACCCTAGGTGCCTAATATTTTTACAAAAAGAAGAAATTTAAAAAGAAATTACAATAAATTTATTACACAAATAATATAATGTAAAAATATAAGTAAAACTAAGAATTTGTAAACAATACAATTACACTTAAGGGCATATGGCAATGAGCCCTGTTGACTTATAAACACTTTTTTATGTATTTATGTTTCTCTGGATCACAAAACCAGTATTGGCATTAGACAAAAATGCATTGTATGGATTAAACCTATATATATATATATATATATTTTTTTTTTTTTATTTTTTTTTATGCCAAATATCATTAAATCACTTTTTTATTGTCACATCATCAGCAGCACGTGTGCTATGATGAGTGAAAAGCATTACAATATTAAGTAAAGATGTAAAGATCTTGTTCCATGGATAAATTTAGTCAATTCCCTACTGTAAATGTATCAAAACTCAAGCCTTTTTATTAGTACTAAGAATTTAATTTGGACAACTTTATAGGCGATTTTCTCAATAATTTGTATTTTGTTTTTTTTTTTAATCATCAGGGCGATCATCAGGGTAGCATGATCGCCTAACAGCAAGAAGGTCGCTGGTACGAGCCTTGGCTGGGTCAGTTGGCATTTCTGAGTGGAATTTGTATCTTCTCCCTGTGTTCGTGTGGGTTTCCTCCGGGTGCTCCGGTTTGCCCCACAGTCCAAAGACATGTTGTATAGGTGAATTGGGCAAGCTAAATTGTCCGTAGTGTATGTGTGTGAATGAGTGTGTATAGGTGTTTCCCAGTGATGGGTTGCAGCTGGAAGGGCATCCGTTGCATAAAACGTATGATTGCTGTGGTGACCCCAGATTAACAAAGGGACTAAGCCGAAAAGAAAATGAATGAATGAATCGTCAGATTTTCCAAACAGTTGTGTCTCAGCCAAATATTGTCCTACCTTAACAAAGTCAATGAAAAGCTTACTTATTCTGCTTTCAGGTAACATAAGCATCTAAATTTAAACGAAAGTATTTTTATTGTCCAGGCACGATCACATTTATTTTCTATCAGAATTAATCTTCAGTTATTCATCATTTAAAATATGAATACATTTTAGTTGTGGATATATCATGAGTAGGCCAGTGTTTTACAAAATAGACCATTTTTGTGGAAAATACAGCATTCAAAAACATATCAACAACCGCAATGCTTGTAGCATGAAAATAGATTATTCATTCGTTTATTTTCCTTCGGCTTAGTCCATTATTTATCAGGGAGTCACCACAGTGGAATGAACCGCTAACTATTCCAGCATATGTTTTACACAGTGGATGCCCTTCCAGCTGCAACCCAGTACTGGGAAACACCAATACACACATGCACTCATACACTACGGCCAGTTTTTGTTTACCTAATTCACCTATAGCGCATGTCTTTGCACTGTGGGGTAAACCGGAGCACGCAGCAGAAACCCACGCGGGGAGAACATGTAAACTCCACACAGAAATACCAACTGGCCCAGCCGGGACTCAAACCAGTGACCTTCTTGCTTCTTGCCACCATGCCACCCTGAAGACAGATTAAAGCAAAATAAATAAAATCAAAAAATCTGCAAGGTAGCAGCAGTTAAAAGCAAACCCAAATCCTGCTGGAAAAAGCATCCCCTAAACCTTGATACCTCCTCCTCACCTTTCAGTGACTTCTTTACATACCTTGAAATCTTGAAGTCTTTCCACAGTTTGACCATGAACATAATGTGTGCTATCGGACCCAAATGAATTAAACTTGCTTTCGCCACTAAAGTGAACTTTGGACCATATATTTGTCCACACAACTTGCTCACACAACATGTAAGGTTGGTCTAGCCTTTTGATTCATTCTGAGGTTTGATCACACAGAGTAGGTTTTCAGTTCAAATTCTCAAAAATATTGATGCAATATTCTTGAGAACCAGCTGAAAATATTAAAGGGTTATTTCACCCAAAAATGAAAATTCTGTTATTAATTACTCACCCTTATACCGTTCCACTCGCCTGAGATCTTCTTTCATCTTCAGAAAACAAATTAGGGTGTTTTAGATGACATCACTCCACTCTCTGACCCTCCATATACAGCAATGATCCTGAGATCTTCCAAAAGGAAGAAGTCCAAAAGGAACCAAAAGCATTGTGCAAACATACCACGTGACTTCAGTGCTTCAACTGTAGTCATACAAAACTCCAAGAATACTTTTGTGCGCCAAGAAAAAATAAAAATGACTATAATGGCAGTGCTATTGCAGCATGTCGTATGAACATGCACTCTGACCTGACAAGAAAGACATTGGCAAACAAAGCCGTTTTTGGCAAACAAAAGTGTTCAATTTCAATTCATCTTTATTTCCCATCTTTATTAGCCCTTTTACAATGTAGATTGTGTTAAAGCAGCTTAACATAAAGGTTCTAGTAAATTGAAACCATCTCAGTCCAGTTTTCAGAGTTGAAGTTCAGTTTAGTGTGGTTTAAATTTCACTGCTGCAAGTCCAAACACTAAAGAGCAAATCCATCGATAAGCAGCTCCACAAGTCCCAAATCAAGCAAGCCAGTGACGAGGAACAAACTTCACCGATTGACGAAAGTGAAGCAAAAAAAACCTAGAGAGAAACCAGGCTCAGTTGGGCACAACCATTTTTCCTCTGGTCAAACTTCTTGTGCAGAGAAGCTTCATATGATTCTTGGAGATAATGTTTTCCTTTATTCCCTGGGTTCATTGCTGTCTATAGAGGATGAGAGAGCTTTAAATATATATATTAATTTGTGTTCCGAAGATGAATGATCTCATAGGGATCGGAACGACATGATTCAATACAGAATATAAATCTTTTTGGGTCAACTAAAGCTGATTTAAGGTTGATTTATATTTCTGTGTTAAGCGCACGCATATGTTCCGGATGGTCACATAGCCCTCGCCGTGGCTGATACCAATGCTGACGTGCACCTCTGAAAAAATGTACCTCAACGACGTGTAGCACAAGCTCTGTGATTGGTCGGCTTGGTAGTGGTGACGAGTGTGGGCGGCGCTGACAGTCCGCCGGTTCCCACCTCTGAATGAGCGAGTTTGAGCCACTTGTAGTGTTCAGAAAAAAATCAAAACACTTGTGAAGAAACTCGACACAAAGGAACATAAAAACCTGCTGCCTGCTAGTGTTTCGGAAGTGTTATTGCAGAGCAACACAAACAGCGTGCAGAAGTAGTATAAATGCACAACTACGCACAAGGCAGGCGCTGTGGGTTACACCGATCACTCAATGCAGAAGTATAAATAAGTCTCCAGCACAGCATTTGCGTGGTTGCATAGCCCTCGTCGGCATCTCTCAAAAAATGTAACGACGCGTATCGCAAGCTCTGTGTTTGGTCGACTTGGTAGCTGTGACGAGTGTGGGCGATGCTGAGAGTTGCGAGTGCGAGTGTTTACAAGTGTCGAGTCCTGTGAAGGAGCTCCAGATGGAAACGTTTGGGTCACGGCAATCACTTGACGCAGAAGTATAAACCAGCCTTAATCTTTAAGCAGCACAACTGCTTTCTGCTATGATGAAGAAAGGTTTACTGAGCACCAAATTAACATAGTAGATTTTTTTTCTGATGGATTTATGAATATGCGATGCGGTGGCGCAGTAGGTAGTGCTGTCACCTCAAAGCAAGAAGGTCACTGGCTCGAGCCTCGGCTGGGTCAATTGGCATTTCTGTGTGGAGTTTGCATGTTGAACCCCCAACTATTCCAGCATATGTTTTATGCATCGGATGCCCTTCCAGCCACAACCTAGCACTGTGAAACACCCATAAACTCTCACATTCACACACACACTCATACACTACAGACAATTTTTGGTTTACCCAATTCACCTATAGCGCATGTCTTTGGACAGTGGAAGGAAACCGGAGCACCTGGAGGAAACCCACACAAACACGAGGAGAACATGCAAACTCTAACAGTAATGGCAAAACAGTTGTTTTTTACTTTCTTAGTATAAAGGTCCCAATATGCTTCAAGTGGAATTGACGATCCCTTAAGTAAAAACAAGAATTTTGTCCTGGTGCCTTTTTGACTTCATGTGCATGGAGATGTGAGGGTTTGTCTAAGCCTGAGACCACTGATAGGGATTTCTGTCTTTTAAGTACACAGAGCAGCTCCAAATCGGTTTGCACCGGTTGTGTTTGACACGAAATATATGCGTGGCTCCATTAATTACCCGGGCACAAGCGAGGTTGCTGGGAAGGGAGGTGAAAGTGTCCATCCCAGATCAGCCACACATCTCTTCCCACATCAGTGTGTTTTGATAACAGACTCTCAGAATTACACAGGCTCCTGGTGGACCACCTTCTCCATGCCGTCACAGCCAGACTTGCTCATTATTCATCCTGCTGGAGAAGAGAAAAAAAAAACGAAAGCACAGGGATGAGGAACATTAGCACATAATCACCCGTGTGTCTGCAACAGACATATGAAAGCAGCTCATCTTTACTTTTTTATACATGAACGTATGAGGGGAGGAAGGGGGCTGGTGATGAAGTGTTTGTCAGAGTGTTTTGCGGGCCCACACAACAAGGCTTCAGGGAGAGATGGTGAAGAAGACACAGTAATAGACCCCCACCCTTCCTCCATTTTGACGCTTACCACCCCCTTTTCTCAAGCCCTCGTTCCCATGCTCAGCTTGTGGCAGAGAGTCATTTATACATGAGTGATTAGAGGCCTCAGATCCAGAGGATATATTCATTTCCTCTAAATGAGCTTTTATTGTCTGACATTCTTTGCGTCGGGGTTTAACATAGCAGCCAGGGGGTGTGTTGGATCACATATGTAGGTGAATCAAACACAAATATGGTCATTTTTTACTCCAAATTCAAGTTGGAAAATGGAAATAACATTTTGAATGCAGAAATGTGAACTGTGTTTACATCATTTTGGATTTTTTTTTCACAATAATGGCCATTTGTCATTACTAATCAGTTTGGATTTGTTATTGATGGATTTATTTTGAAATTATCCCTGATTCTCAGTGGTGTTTTTTGGTACACTAATACATTTTATTTTAATTACTATAAATTAAAGGAATTATAAATGCAGGAATTATGTATCTTTATCTCTTTGCATTAATTTTTTTAAATAAATAATTTTGCAATTTAAAGTTTCATTAATATTAATTGTAACATTTCAGTTTAATTAACAATTCACACCATTTACTTCTAGCTTATTACCTGCTTGCTATTAAGAAATTCCCTAATCCAACACCTAAAACTACTAGTTAGTTGTTTCATTCATTCATTCATTCATTTATTCATTTTCCTTCAGCCTAGTCCGGGGATGGGCAAACTTGATCCTGGAGGGCCGGTGTCCCTGCAGACTTTTGCTCTAACACTAGCCAAACACACCTGAACACACTAATCAGTGTCTTCAAGATCACTAGAAAGCTGCAGGCAGGTGTGTTTGATTAGGGTTGGAGCAATAGTCTGCAAGGACACCGGCCCTCCAGGATCAAGTTTGCCTATCCCTGGCCTAGTCCCTTTATTCATCAAGGGTTGCCACAGTAAAATGAACGGCCAACTATTCCGGCGTATGTTTTACTCAGCAGATGCCCTTCCGTGCCAGTACTGGAAATCATAACCCAGGCTCATTCTGAATATGTACCCCTATATACATTTCTGGAGAGAGCAAAATACATCCCAGGAAGTACGTTTTTTTGCAGTTTTTGTTTTCGCGAATCCACCAGAGGCTGCTGTGTACACTTTTTCAGTTCACAAATTTCTCTTTCGAGTGTCATTCGCACCTGCTGTTCTAGTGTAAATCCACCAGAGGCCGCTGTTGACTGACTGACTTACTGACTAACCAACCGACCGATTACCTCACCCTCCCCCTTTCCTAAACCCAACCAATAGTGTTTTAAAACCCATCGATTGACCCGACCACTCACTTCCCTAAACCCGCAGTGTTTTAAAAAGCAAGCCCTGATTTTTACCACGTTTTCAGATTTATCACATTCTCACCCTGTTATTTACTTGTTTATTTAATGTTTTAGCTTCTGTTTTTGTCTTACCTGCTTTCTGGAACCATTCTTCACCAAACTCGAACCTCGTTGTTGTGATCAACTATGCTCTGATCTCAAGTCCTCCGACATACATGTCGAGCTACCCGACAAGTTGATAACAGTGGAAAAACAGTCCATGCGGAGGTAAACAGTCAGCTGGTAAGCAAGAAAAGGAATGGCGTCATACTGCCCCGTAGCATTTGTTTTAAAGATGAAATGCAGCCATACGTAGCTCTGGCTACATAATTCGTAATCTCCAGAGGTGTATAGGGCTACATTTTTAGAAAGAGCCTATGTTGGGGAAACACCCATACACGCATTCACTCATACACTATGGCTTATTTGGTTTACCAAATTCACCTATAGCACATGTCTTTGGACTGTGGGGGGAAACTGGAGCACCCAGAGGAAACCCATGCGAACATGGGGAAAACATGCAAACTCCACACAGAAATGCCAACTGGTCCAGCGGGAGTTCTTGCTGTGAGGCGACAGTGCTAACCACTGAGCCAACGTGCCGCTAATTAGTAGTTTATTGACCTAAAAGTCTTAGTTAATGGTTTGTTAATAGCAGCGTGACTGAATTATTTTTTTAAAAGTTACCAGCCAACTGTGATCAGCACTGTTTTATTTACTCACCAGTGCTGCTTTTTATTTTCATTTGGCACTAGCTGGATGTTAATTTTAGACCTTGCCTGGACATGTTCCTGACCATATGCAGTCCTTATTGTATAGCCCACAAACACAAACACTGATTATCCAATTCCTGAGTTCTTATATTTTGAGCTAGACTGAATGTAAAACAAATATTCATCAAGCGCTTTTTTCATGCCACACAAACAGCAGATATCAATATTGCACATCGGCCAAAAGTTTGAAAAACCAGCTGCCGTACGGTCTAAGAGAGCGCGGGCTTGAGTAATCCACTCAGCATGCTGACTCAGTTGCTCTCTTGTTAATTAATGAAATTGCTTGAACGGTTTCAGGTTGGTGACTCATTGGACTGGTACAGTCATTGATATCTTCCTGTAGAGCGTGGGCGTCAGGCAATGTGCAGAGCCATAGCACAGGATTGAGTGCTGAGCGCATGTGCTCGCATGGCGTGTTTATCCACTTCATTATTTAGTGTTAATTAAGTTGGAAGCCTTCACCAGTAAGGCAGAACAGTAGCATCTGCTGCGGGACAGAGAAAAAGAGGGGCGGACGAGCCTCCGAATTTGAGGCGAGGGGGCCTTTTTTCACAAGCGAGAGGAACGGAAACGAGCGCCAACACGATAAGTCTTTAGTGGACCAATTAATGAACTATGTAAGGTGGGGAGGGGCCAGTGGGACAGTACAAAGCGCTGGCATCTGGGTGGGAAGCACATTACAAGAGCCTATTCTGCTGTTTGAACACCCATAAAAGGTGCATTAAAAAAAGGGAGGCCCCTTTTAACACTTCCCGGTTGTGTACTAGCCATCCCTCCGCACATGGGCATGACCATAGAGCAAAAAGCCTCCAATAAAGGTTTAATGGTCCTATAGTCACAGGACGGTCGCCTCGTGCTCCCCAAAGTCCCCGGACTCTAATCGCGCGCAATTAAAAGAGAATCGTGTGGGCAGGAAAACCGGCCAAATGCACCTTGGAGAGATCTTGTCAAGAGACAGAGGGGACCTCTAATGGCTTTTTAATGTAAATATTTGTTGACTTCAGCAACAGGGCTGTGGAATGTTAAAATCAGATTGAGGGAACCAGAGGAGTTCTTTCCTTTGCCAAATGTAATTATTTCCAGTGGCGAAAAAGTTTTCTCTCTGTAGAAGTGCCCTCAAAGGAGCAGCTGTTAACGTTTATTTGTGCTGAAAGGAGAGAGTGCATCTCTCCACTTTGAATCAGGGTGCAACCATAAGAAAGGTCAAGGGTCACTTTGGTCCGCAATCATTCCTTATTTACTCTCTGTCTCTCTCTTGCCTACTTCTACCCTCCCTGTCCTGTCGGCAGAGATTGGCCGTGCATGAAGGTTCATCCGACAACTTCTGCGCAGGGAGGCCACGGGTAGCAACAAAGCCGTCAGTTCCCACACAACAAACAAATTAGCATTACAAATCTGCTCGAATAACTGAAATGAAAATCAGGGGTAGAGTAAATAAATAGCAGGTCCCATCCTGACCACCTACGTAGCCTGAAAAAGATTTCTGGACTTAAGCAAACAAATAGTCCAGCCCTCAAAAGGCAACGACTACGGCTTTGATAGTTTCACATATTAAGATGTTGACTGTTTTTATTAGCGGTCCTTATGCAATGTGGAGGAGAGATTTCCCTCATCCCATCCTGCTTTTAAAGTTCTGCTTTTAATGTCTAATAACCCAATGTAAAACTGAATCTCATAAGAATTTGCAGCAGTACATTTAGGTACATTCTCAATTAAAGATTCATGCTGCCAGCAGGCTCCAGAGGTGGATTATTTATTATATATTGGCATATGCTAATAAATATGCCTCAACATATTCAAAGTGTGCGTCAGATTAAAAATTGATATAGCTTGTGGCCCTCAGACACAGAATATGCATCGTGTGGCTTGGCCGTTTTATATAGGCTTGCTTACCCAAACCTAAAGGCAGATGGGAATTCAGCCTAATTGAACTTGTCACTTACTGCATTCAGATGCACTAAAACGCACAGTTATCTATCAGATGTGTTTTAAATCGCATGCCTTTTTCATATTAAAGGAATTGAAAAATATTGTGCAACACGCAAGAGGAGTTTACGCAGCTGTCTACTGCTATTAATTTCATGCAAATCTGTCCGATACGTTCATTGGAAGCTCATGTTTATGGGTGTCTCCTGTGACTTGCAGAGCATGTGCGTATCTGAACCACATACGGTCTGGGATCAAATACCATCTCATCTATCTTCGTGAGGGCTTGATTCTGACTGGGTTTGACAGCACTGAGACTTCACTGTTTTTGATATTGAGCAGAGAATAAACTGAGAACAAAGGTGCTGTGTGCTGTGTATGTTCACGTACATGAAATAAGTGTATTTCACCGCGTACCCATGTATTGATACAGACCGTTTCAGGCTTTCCAGAAAGCTCAAGGGACAAAAGTGAGTATGAGGTATCTGAGATGAGAAATATTAAGCAGACATCTGAAAACGTGACTGAGAGCAGTTTGGAAGTGCAGCTCCAGTGGTTACAAAGACTTAAGCAGACAAGACTGCCACCCTCTGGCCTTATAGTTGTAACACAGTCATGAAGACACATGAGGAAGTACCTGGAATCTAAGGTTAGTGCCTTTTGGAGTACAAAATTGCTTGGATTGCTTGAGCTGAGCTGTTTTAATCCCAATTAAACACATCTGAACAAGCTTATCAAGGTCTTCTATAGTAGTAGGAAATATTTTTGAGCTAAACTTTTGTCGGCTCTACAGGAGAAGGATTGGACACACTTGGTAGGTAGACCATGCACTCTATTTTCAGTGGTTTCCAGCTTCGTTTACGTGTCTGTTTTGTTCCGTAACCAACCAGACAGAAATTATAGTAAGTTAGATGGTATCAGACTCTTGATGCAATTCACTACAGACTCATTACCGTCAGTACATTGGTTTCAATTAATGCATGAGATAAGCTTAATCGCTCCCCAAAGACTGACTTAACATAACAAGCAAGTTGGTTGCATTTGATCCTTTTCCCATAACCGTTCGCTTCATTAAAACTTTCTCAGGGCGATGGATCGAAGCGCACCACAATGGGCCAACAGACCTTCTACAGCAGCTCAAGTCCTCTCAGTTGCATTTTCACCAAGCAAATTGGGAATTTATGGCACTCACCAGCCTCTGAAAACAGATGGTAGCACACGAGTGAAGGACTTCAAGGCCTAGCTGTAGACAGGTGAGCCACTACAGCGAGCACAAATTGTCCTTTCTCTTCTAAAAAGTGCTTAGCTTGTCTCCAAGAGAGGCTTGGGAAGGGTAATGACTGTTATATAGCTGGAGAGTGATGGAAAAGGGTACAGCCGGACCATTTTGCTACCTTGCGCACTGAGCTTTTAGCTCTCTCTCTTCCTGTTATTTTTCTCTGCTTTTCCCCCTTTGTCTCTCAATGGCAGCCGTAAAGCCTGAGAGAGATGGAGAGATTCATAGAACAAGTTTGGCAATGAAGTGCAGAGGCAAAAGAGGTCATTTACAGACAACACGGCCTGTCAAGCGGAGCACAAGGAGAAAGGGGACTAGCGGAAAAAAGCAGACCCCTGTGTCAGAGAGAAAACTAGCAAGAGAAACCAGACGAGATATGCTGGGTGATCTCAGATGACTGGAGGGAAATCAGTAAACATAACAATGCATATGTCAAACAAATACACAGAACAGAGTATATTATTTTTTAAAAAAGTGTTCTGACTGTGCAAACAGCTTGCATCAGAGCGGACCCAATGGATATTTGCTGTGAACATTTGGATCAAATGCATTTAAATGGTTTAAGCTTTCCAAAAGTTTCAGCTTAAGTGTTTTGTGGTCTTTGCAATTGAAAAGAGGGGAACTTTGGGATTTAAGGATGTGCTTCACCTAAAGATATTTTTCTTCATGGATTATTGAACCTTTTTTGTGTGTAGAGCTTCCAGTGCTATACTCACTCAATCGTCTTGTGTGGACAAACTTTTGACTTGGGTTTGTAGCAAGATCCGTGCAAAAAGAAAATCAACCTCCACAATGAACTTTTGATCTGTTTTCATGTGTGATTTAGTCATTTATTTCTTTTTAAGAGAGTGGAGTGGTGTATTTCTACCAGTGGTGCATTTCTCAAACAACGATGTAACTCGCGGCTGAGCTATCATAGTACCATGCATCGTTCGGGAAAAGAACAATATAGTGACGAGTGTTTCCCAACTCTGTCACAGATCCATTGTAGCTGTCAACATAAAGGGTTTGTTTTCCTTTAAATGATTTGTTGGTTTTTGTGGAAAGATATTTTGGTTATAAATCATTTCATATATTAATGTTGTGTAGAAATTATTGTATTTGAAATTGGATAATAGTGACACCTACAGGTGGTAGAGAGGTAGCTTTAGTTTACTTTCACGTGATCTTGTTAGCCGTGTGATTATCAGTAAAATGGAAAGTTAACACAAGCAGTGAGATGCTTTTGTAAAGAAGACCTTCATATGGTTTTATATGAAAGAAGAACAAACTGAAAATATCTTAATGACTCCTGGACTTTGATTAGGAGATGCACTGGGTATGTTGTTTTTTTTTTTGTGTTGTTTGTGTTCTACCAGCTGACTTGTGACGTTAAACGCAGTGTATATTGAAGCTGGTTTGATAAGAAACAAAATCAGATAAACTGCTGTAAAGAAAAAGCAAGACATTGACGCATTTGATTATTTTATTTGTTTACGTTTTTTCAGTGTCATCATGTAAAAAATGTCAAGATGTTGATTCCAATGGGTGTCACGCTGTTCAAGCGTTGTCTAAATAGCATGAAGATGTCATGAAGGAGTCATTATATCCATCGTTTGAACCACGTTAGTTATAGCGTAAAACGCCCATAATCGCGCTCTAAACAGGGTGGAGTAACAACTTATTCAGAGCAGAACCCCATAATTTCTTTGTGCAAATTGTATTATTTTACACGCACACGCATTTAAAAAAAATCCAATATAAGTTTTGGTAGAAACATGCTCTCGTTTTCCATATTAATAGAAATATATGTAAACGGCTCATATAGAGTCTATGTTTCCTTTACAAATATTATTGAGAACATTACATGTTCTATTCTCAAACATAAAATCACTTACAAAAGCTAACACGTATTCTAATATCATATATAAATAAATAAATAATGAGGCTATTTATTAATAAATGAAATGTATTATTTATTAGGAAATGGAAAAAAATCCTACTTTAATAATAATATTAATAATAAAGATTATTATTATCATTGTTGTTGTTATTAAGTAGGATATTGTTTATTTTTTTTGAAAAGCCTACTTTTACAATTTGGCACATTTAAGCCACAGCAGAAATCAACAGGCCCATGTCATATACAGTACAGATACTTAATAAATGTCCTATGATAAATTAAAAGCATTACCATATGCTATATATTTATGTTTTCATAAGCTTTGGAGACGTAACTTAAATTCCGCTTTTAAAACCTATAGCTTTCATCATGAGCCACAGCTGTGTTCAAAATGGCAAAAATGTTTTCAAAATGCACTACGAAGGCAACGCAATTGTCAACATGAAGATTGCTAAAACTAAACTGTAAAAATACTTTAAAAGCAAATTACACCTAAGAGTGATGATTTTAATGCTTTTTTAAAAATAATTCCAAGTTTAAATGTTAGAATGTTCTAAACGAATAGGGCATAAAGGGGATAACTGGGAATAGAACACAGCAAGGAACTATGCAGTATACTATGAGTATGTTCGTTGGAACGATGGATTTGGGAAACGCCAAATCAACGAACAATGTTTCCAATGACGGAACTTGCGACCTTACGATGGTTTTCGGAAACGCACCCCAGACCGATGTACTGTCCTCCCCTAGGTGGACTTTGGTCTATTTTCTTCTTTTGCCCAAGCCATCTTAATCGTCAACCACGACACTATGGCATTTGAAATTATTATTATTTTTCTTAGACAATTTACAAATGATTTCTATTTTTTATTGAGCAATATACAAAATGATGGTATTAATTAATGTAATGATCAGATCAATTCATTGAAAAATTATAGATAAAAAAAGTGCAGATTAAGTTTCAGCATATTTTTCATATGCTGTAGTGTTCACCATATACACAACACCTTAACTTTTCCTGCTTTTGTTTTTGATTGTAATAAGATGCACGATTTGTAACATTAATTATTGCCTATTAACGCTATACAAGTATACTTTAATTGAATTGAATTGTATTTTGGAAGACATCTAAAAACCTGAGTTTTGGAACTCTTTGGAACATTCTGTGCCACTCTCCAGCATTCAGAGCCATTCAACAATGACATAACATTGTTATGTCTACAGTCTAGTTTTGTTCATAGGCTGTATTGTTTTAATTTCCAGATACATAAAAATCTGTTTAATAAGCTTTGAGCCTTATCAGGATGAGCATTAATGTCCTTGCTTGCTGCATTTTCAGTGCTAAATAGACTTCTCCGGTAGATAAAATCCACTACTATCTCAAGGCTTTCTGATATCAATATTGAGACCTTGTAAAAAAATAAAATAAAAAAGTCTGATCAGTTAAAATATAAAAAAGACATATTTTAAGAATAAATAAATAAATAAATAATGTATGTATTCAATTGATCAGAAGTGACACTTAAGAGTATATATATAGAAATAAAGATTACTAAAAAAAAAAAAGATTTTCTTTTTTAAATTGCATTCATCAAATTACACCCCCCAAAAAATTAATAGAAGACTATTCATTCATTCATTTTCTTGTCGGCTTTGTCCCTTGCGGGGTCGCCACAGCGGAATGAACCGCCAACTTATCCAGCACGATTTTACGCAGCGGATGCCCTTCCAGCCGCAACCCATCTCTGGGAACTAATAGAAGACTATTTTGTTGTAAAATGAAATCTGCTCACACTCACAACACCAATTTATGTAGTAACTTACATATAGTTTTCTCATGTCATTCTGCGCCACTCTCCAGCATTTAGAGCCATACAACGACTCAACTGTCATATGTACAGTCTAGTTTTGTTCATAGGTTGTATCGTTTTGATTTCCAGATACATAAAGATCTGTAGCTTTGAGCCTTATCAGGACATGCATTAATATCCTTGCTTGCTGCATTGTCAGCGCTAAATAGACATCTCCGGTAGGTAAATTCCACTACTATCTCAAGTCTTTCTGATATCAATATTGAGACCTTGTAAAAAAATATTTTTTTTTTTAAGGAAACCAAATCAGATGCCAAAATGAGATGTACTTTATGATTACAACGTCTGATCACCTAAAATATAAAAAAATATATAATTTAAGAATAAATAAATAATGTATGTATTCAGTGTGATCAGAAGTGACACTTAAAAGTATTTATAATGGGAAAAAAAGTTCAGTTTCAAAAAACTTCAAAATTGCATTCATCAAATTATACACCCCAAAAAATCCATAGACGTTTTGATGTAAAAATGAAATCTGCTCACACTCACAACCCCAATTTATGTAGTAACATACATGAAACATACACTTTCAGCAAGAGTGTGTGCAATCTACTGTGTAAGCCTGTCACAATAATCAATATATCGACTTATTGTGGAATAAATGTCCTCAATCAATTTTGATGACAGAATCTATACATATGGGGCATCACAGTGGTGCAGTGGGTAGCACGATCGCCTCACAGCAAGAACGTTGCTGGTTTGAGCCCTGGATGGGTCAGTTGGCATTTCTGTGTGAAGTTTGCATGTTCGCCCCGTGTTGGCATGGGTTTCCTTCGGGTACTCCGGTTTTCCCAACAGTCCAAAGGCATGCAGTACAGGTGAATTGGGTAAGCTAAATTGTCCGTAGTGTATGTGTGTGAACGGGTGTGAATGGATATTTCCCAGTGATGGTGCTATCTTTAATAGGGATGCAATGATTAGCCGACTTCAGTGCTTAAATTCATTGCGGTTAATTAATCGTAAAGGCTTCTCAACGCAGATTTTCTGTTGCACGGAACAAAACTGCTGCAACTAAACAAAGTTATGCCAACTGTGTGCTAGTTTAAAGTTCTGAGCTTCTACCGCAGTTAATACGCACGCACAATGGATTAACTATAGCAGCAGGTCGTTCACATATTGCGTCTTTTCCGCACGCAAGTTCATTATTTTTAATGGAGACGTGCACATATTGGGAGTGGTGCTCCCATTTACTTTTTATTTATTATTTTTTATTTATTTATTTATTGTTCTATCATTTATTTCTTATTGTAAAATTATCACTTTATCATTTATTTTTAAGTACAAAGAGAGAAATGGACTATTGTTTGTTTTTTATTTATATTTTGTGCTGTATTTGGTTACTGAGCAGCAATAAACAACACTTTAAAACAGGGGTGCCCAAACTCAGTCCTGGAGTTCTGCAGATTTTAGCTCCAACTTGCTTCTACGCACCTGCACGGATGTTTCAGAAAGCCGTAAAGAGCTTGATTAGCTAGTTCAGGTGTGTCTGATTGGGGTTGGAACTAAACTTTGCAGGGCACCGGCCCTCCAGGACCGAGTTTGGGCACCACTGCTTTAAAATATAAGCAGTTTTCTTGTGATTTTCTAAACTAGTAGTGTTTTGAATTTAATAAATTCATATTCGTGATAACCGTGAAACCATGATTATTCTTCAGACTATAATCGTACAACCAAAATCTATAATCATTGCATCCCTAATTGTTGCGCAGTTTAAAACATAACATATGAATGTGTCTGAATGTAGAATAAGCCTACATTAAGCAATACACTGATTTTGTTGTGCCTCGAAAAACAACATTTGAATGTTTGTAAAAGAAGCCACATTGTACAATGCAGTGATGTTATGTAGTTTCAAAATACAACATATTAACGTTTTAATGTAGAAAAAGCCAATGTGGGTGTCTTAAGGAGCAGAAATACAGTATATTGGCTCTTATATTGCTGTTGTGTCATCACATATTGCAAGTCATATCTCTCCGGCCGCTCATTTGGGATGCTTTTCATAAACTGGCCCCCATGACAAACTAATTGAATAGCCCTGACGTAATGTTTGCAACACTGATAATTCTCATGCTGTTTATGTTGGTTGGTTTGTCACACACAGGTATCTTATGACTTCCATATATTGTGAATATATATAGTGCATGAGCTGTATAGTCTATTTCATGGTGTTTTTCTCTTCTTTTTGAAACTTGACAGCCCCAGTCCTCTTTTACTTAAATGGAAAAACTCAGCATGAAGACGAATCATTTATAAGTCAGTCATACGGGATCTGAAAAGCATGTAAGCGAGTTACTGATCACTTTAAATTGTCATTTTAAAGCGAACTTAAATTTTAGCCACAGGTTGTGCCAAGTGATTCTCACCGTGATGTGTGCTATAAGTCATTTTGGTTAGAAGCATCTGCTAAATGTCTACTTGAGCTCAGATCCAGGATCGGTGGACACCACATCAACCTTACACATTTATCTATAGTATTTAACCTCCATTCATTGCCTAATTAATTAGGAACCAGCTCTTATTTACAATGATGACCTGGCGAGATACAAAGATACGAAAACACATGGCCACAAATGCATGGTGGATTTAGAGTCTCTGTCCGAGCCAGTGATATCTGGCTGCTTAATCTCAAACTCGCTCCAGCCAACCACACTTTTTCTTTTTTTTTCTTCCTGGGCATTTCTCTCTGATTTTGGATTCTGCTTGGCTCAGAGCTTTCCTCATAGCTGTGTTAATTACTTGGAGCTTTGTAATCCTTTTTTATGCCTTATTTATCCTACTGTGGTCTTGGCTTGCTGATAAAAGCGTTATAAATCATTTTGCATATCTTCATCAAGGCGACAAAAGGCGGAATCAGAGAAGTAGACAAAAATCTTGTCATTTTTTTTCTTCTTGCTTATGTAATATTTGCTCCTCGTTTCTGCTAGTGGCTCGATGGCAGAGCTCCAGGACTTACGCTGAAAATCTAATTTGAGAGGATGGTAAAGGAGCCAAGTCCAAGAGCCAAACATAAATCTGCCGGACCATAGTGCTGGATGAGCATGAGCTCTCCACTATCACTGCTCCACATCTCACGACCAATCCCTCTCCCTTACAGTCTTTCTCTTTCCCCAGACATTCTTACACGTTCTATTCGTTTTTCTCGCTTTCTTTTAAATCATGCATTCTTTTCTTTCTCTCCTCATTTCCTCTCTCTTGTCAGTACTCGTTTCTTTATTCTATGCATTATTTATTAGTAGTATTTGTAGTATTTTCTGATTTGGTACCCCAAATCATAAAAAGTTGGGACAGTATGGAAAACGCAAATAAAAAAGAAAGTGGTGAATTCTAAATTTACTTTGACTTGTATTTCATTGCAGACAATACAACATTATTTAATGTTGATAATTTTAATTTTAGTTTTTTTTTTTTTTTCAAAATAAACACGTATTTCAATTTTGGTTCTTGAAACACATTTCAAAAAAAGTTGAGACAGGAGCAGTTTTGGGCTAGGAATCAGGTAAATTGGTTAAATAATGATGTGATTTGAAACAGGGGATGTCAACAGGTGACAACTGAACTACCGTAATATCCAATCCCTCAGGCGGCACTTTATCAAGAATCGTCATTCATCTAAGCGATATCACCACATGGGCTCAGGACTACTTTGGCAAATCTTTGTCAAGTACCACAATATGTGGTTCCATCCACAAATGCCAGTTAAAACTGTACTGTGCCAAAAGAAAGCCCTATGTTAACAGTGTCCAGAAGCTACTTCTCTAGGCTCAGAGGCATCTGGGATGGACCATCAGACAATAGAAACGTGTACTGTGGTCAGATGAATCAGTATTTCAGGTATTTTTTGGGAGAAATGGATGCCATGTGCTCCAGATCAAAAAGGAAAAGGACCAATTGTTACCAGCAACAAATTCAAAAGCCAGGGTCTGTCATGGTATTGGGTTGTGTCAGTGCCCTTGGCAAAGGTAACTTGCACTTCTGTGATGGCACCATTAATGCGGAAAAGTACATGGAGATTTTGTAGCAAAACATGCTGCCTTTTTTTCCAGTGACACCCATGCATAATTCAACAAGACAATGCCAAACCACATTCTGCACACATTACAAAGGATACAGGTACTTGACTGGCCTGCCTGCAATCCCGACCTGTCTCCAATAGAGAATGTGTGTCGCATTGCAAAGTGCAAAATGCGACAACAAAGACCACATACTGTTGCCCATCTTAAGAGTTGTTGGCAGGAAGAATTGGACAAAATTACACCTGAAACACTTCATCACTTGGTGTCTTCAGTCCCTAAACATCTTTTAAGTGTTGTGAAAAAGAATGGCAACATTACAAAGTGGTAAATGCTTTACTGTTCCAACTTTTTTTTAAATGTGTTGCAAGAACCAAAATTGTAATAAGTGTTTATTCAAAAAAATAAAATAAAATCATGAGGAACACATTAAACAATGTGCTGTTGTATTGTCTGCAATAAAATACAAGTCAAAGTAAATTTAGAAATCACTTCGTTCTTATTTTATTTGCATTTTCCATACTGTCCCATACTGTTCTACCTTTTAGTTAGGCATCTTTAGATGATTTTCTCAAATAAGTGCATGCTTTTTGAATGACCATGTTCCTTCACAGATAGCAATCGAAAATATCCTATACACTTATTTCCTCAGAAACACAGAACAAACAACACTATTTATACACACATACACTTATTTAACAACATACCTGTACATGATGTAATTTTCCATTGGCATATAATATACCTATGCATACAGTAATATACCACATTCATTCATTCATTCATTCATTTTCTTTTCGGCATAGTCCCTTTATTAATCTGGGGTCGCCACAGCAGAATGAACCGCCAACTTATCCAGCATATGTTTTACGCAGCGGATGCCCTTCCAGCCACCACCCATCACTGGGAAACACCAATACACTCTCATTCACACTCATACACTAAGGACAATTTAGCTTACCCAATTCACCTATACCGCATGTCTTTGGATTTTGGAGGAAACTCACGCCAACACAGGGAGAACATGCAAACTCCACACAGAAATGGCAACTGACCCAGCTGGGGCTCGAACCAGCGACCTTGCTGTGAGGTGATCATGCTACTCACTGCGCCATCGTGATGCCGTAATATACCACATACATTTGTCAATTTCTATATTTTTATTCTCTATTTACTTCTTATTTTTTATTGCCTTATTATCTGTGTTTTTGTCCTGGCACTGTGGAAAATTCTTTTAGGAAAACAAATCCCTGTGTAAACATACTCGGCAATAAAGCTGCTTCTGATTCTGAAAAAGAAAGAATTAAAATGTTGTACGCACTTTAAATTGTAATTCATTAAAGCGCATAGCCTATTTTTGCAACGTGTTTATAGGCTTTCATAAATGGGGAATGTCTCTTTGGTTTTATTACAAGCTGTTCACTCATTGTCAATGAAAACACAATTAATACATGACAATTCTAGATATGATAAACTAAATGAGAGAACTCAAACTAGTAATATAAGCAAACAAGATAATAGTGTGACAATAATTAATAGTATAGAGGAAAATCTGGATTACGCAAATAATGAAGTTAACACATTAAAAAGATAACAAGAGGAAAAAAAATGTTTAATAATAGCATAAAACCTAATGTCCACTCACTATCACATGCACCGTTGCCGCTTTTGTCTCTTGCATTGAAACTGTGACACGCTGTGTTAGTGTTAGCTTAACCGGCTTAAAAGAAAATCACTCTCAGATGACACCTTAAAAGCACTTTGAAAGTGAAAGAAAGTGGGCTGTTCAGTTGAGTGCACAGAAAGAGCGTGCGCCTGCTGAGTAAACAGCCTCCTCCTCTCCACAGCATCTGATGGCCATCCAGATAAAGAGGCATCACACATCCTCAGCATTTTACCCCAGTGCTCTTTAATGGCCACGACAAACTTTGAATCCATTGCCTTGTCGGTGCATTTCTATAGCTGCAATCTAGGACCTGATGACTATAGTTTTTGTAGACAAAATAGCCTTGCCGTTGACTAGACTGAAAACTGAATTTAAAGCTATTGGGTCTTTCCTGGGTGACTGCTGACTGTTGATACAGTCATTTTTCTGGAATGTCTTTAGATCATTATCTCAAATTAGGTATATTCATTTTGAATGGCCGCATAAATTCCTGGACACAGCAATCGAAAAGATCCCGAAGACTTATTTATTCAGAAATAGAAAGAATTAAACAGTTGTGTACACTATAAACTGTAATTAATTATGTAAAGTGCCTTGCCATCAGCAAGTTAGACTGTAAAAGTAAAAGGTTTCCAGAAGAAGTGAGTGCTGCTGGAGATTCTGCGACTCTCATTTATACTGAGAACAGGATTTGATCCAGGCCGGGAGATAAATCTGTGGAAAATGGAGAACACTTATCAAGTCTAATCACAAGACGGAGACAAAATTGCAAAACTGATTCCGCAGACAGGCCAGAAGTTGCTGCTGCTGCTGAATGTTTAGGAATAGATTGGCCAAAAATGAGCATTTTGTCATCATTTACTCATCCCCGGTGTCATTCCAGTGCCCATATTTTCTTTCTCCTATAAAACCCCCCCAAAAAAGGATTTTCAAGCTTCTGTTTTATATAAAGGGAAAGTGGTGATTTATACCGGCAATTCCAAAAAGGCCAGGAAAGTTTAATAAAAAATTGTATCGTATGTCATTGTGTCGTATTCTCTATTCTTCTAATCAGACATTTTACTATTGCTTTAAACTTGAACTGTGTTCAATGCTATCAAATGTACGTTTTAAAGGTCAATGCAATTGATGGTCCCAATTAAATATATTTCATTTCACTGTATGGTAGTACAAATCACGTACAAGCAATTCCAGATATTAGAAATAAAACGATTTTAAATGATCAGCTAAATGTCTTTACATTTCTGTTTTAAAATCATTCTCTATTAAAAGTTGAGTTTGCTCAAAAATTATTGATACTGTATATTGTGTCGGGGGAAGATATTTTGAAGAATGCTGGTGAAATCGTTTTGACTTTCGTTGAATTCACAAAAAACAGACATTTCTCTAAATATTTTCTTTAATTTAGACATTTTAGTATTGCTTTAAACTTGAACTGTGCAATAGTATCTGGAATGCAGCCTTTATGATGCAAGCTGAGATTGCATCACTCAGCGATGTAATGTCAAACACAATGCACCCAATGGAGTGAGTGACGTTACTGTGACGGGTAGGGTTAGGGGTGGGGTTAGGTGAGCGCATTAAAAAGCATTGGATGCAGCTCAGATTGCACTGCACCAGGTCTGAATCAGACCCCTCTCCAACTGCTGTCAATGCTATCAAATGTAAGTTTTATTGGTCAATGCAATTGATGGTCCCAATTAAATGCAGGGTGATTCAAAAAGAATACCACAACTTTGAAAATCAAGAACTCTGCAAAGAAGAAAAGTAGAGCTAAGCTCTTTCTGTCGTCGATTTAAGGAAGCTCTGAAGTTTCACATTAAAGAACTAAAAGAAGGAATAACTGCAGCTATCCAAACTGTTACACCCGAGATGCTACAGAGAGTGTGGAGTGAGTTTGAGTATCAGGTTGATGTCACTCGAGTGTCTGGAGGGGGTCATATTGAACATCTATGAACTTGTTTTCTACTGAAAAAAACTAACTTTAAGTACTCTTCACATTGATTAATTACCCTAGGTTTCATCATGTTTCTTTGATTAAATACAGATTTTCAAAGTTTTAATTTCACTGTATGTTAGTTCAAATCACGTACAAGCAATTCCAGGTATTAGAAATCAAACTGTTTTAAATGATCAGCTAAATGTCTTTACATTTCTGTTTTAAGATCATTCGCTATTAAAAGTTTAGTTTGCTCAGAAATAAATGCCTGCTGTATATTGTGGCTGAGGAAGATATTTTGATGTTGAGAATGAGAATGACTTTTGTTGTATTCACACAGAAAAGACATTTCTCTAAATATTTTCTTTTATCGGGCAGCACGGTGGCGCAGTGGGTAGCACAATCGCCTCACTGCAAGAAGGTCACTGGTTTGAGCCCCGGCTGGGTCAGTTGGCATTTCTGTGTAAAGTTTGCATGTTCTCCCTGTGTTGACATGGGTTTCCTCAAGGTGCTCCGGTTTCCCCCACAGTCCAAAGACATGCGCTATAGGTGTTTAAATAAACTAAATTGGCCGTAGTGTATGTGTGTGAATGAGTGTGTATAGAAGTTTCCCATGGGTTGCAGATGGAAGGGCATCCGCTGCGTAAAACATATGCTGGATAGGTTGGCGGTTCATTCCACAGCGACGACCCCAGATTACTAAAGGGACTAAGCCAAAAAGAAAACTAATGAATGAATTAATTTTCTTTTATCCATAAGAAAGATTGGGTTTGACGTTTGAGTATATGGTGTAATTTTCATGACCTTTGAAGTCATTTTTAACTCCACCGCTAGATGGCGACAAGTAGCTATTTTGGTATTAAAATGAGATTATAAAGACATGAAACAAAACAAAAGAATCACCAAATCAAAAGTAGTGTAACACGATACAAAAGTTTGTCACTGCACATGTTTCACACACAATAGCTTTAATGCTACCCAAATTAATTCTGGTAATGCCTGACATCCAGTTTTATATCTAAGAATGTATTATGATCTGGTGTGAATCGATATAGTCAGTCAGCAGGGTTACCGAAACAGCCTTGAAACAGGTTTCTAGGTTTGCTCTCTCTTTTTTACACAGATTGACTTTTTTACCAAGATGTTCTCTGGTGAAGTCTATTCTCATGTGCATTCTCTCTTTTATCAGAAATGTGAACAGCTGCAGGGGCACAGCAGGACCACCAAATCCGACACGGCACCATACAGGTTACCAAAATCCAGTAATCCACCTCTGTTTTACACAGAATGACTTTAAAGTTACGCGAATTCAGTCTGATGACATCTAACCTTCTCTTTTATATCAGAAAAAAAGATAAACATTTTGCTCTGTCGTGAACAGCTGCAGGGTCAGCCGAAGTCCGTCATGGCAGCATCGTATTTTAACAGATTCTACTCCTTTCTTTTTCACACAGACTGGCTTTATTGTAATGTTTAATGTTACACAACTTCATTTTGGTGACGTTTGACTGACTCTGTTTTATATCCTCCCAAAATATCTCTAATATCAACAGCTGCAGAAATACACCAGGGTCACAAAATGCAATAGGGCAAATTAACATGTTAACAATATTTGTACTTCCCTGTTTTTACGCAAAATGCCTTTAATCCTACTCAGATTTGCTCTGGGGATGTTTAAACTTCTATATACACTGTTAAAAATGATATAAAAAGTCATGACAACAAATATTTTTTGATACTTTAACTTATTTTAATAAATTAATCAGTTTAGTTATACAAAGGTAGTTCATATTTTAGTCAGTTTGACATGCAAGTTGAGATGACTAGAAGTTCAATTAATTAAGCTAAAAAAAAAATGATTTTTATAGCTGTAGACATAAAGTGGGGTCAAAATTTTATTGTGAGTGTGACTCTCTTACTGCTCTATGTATCTATTATTCCAAAAATTCATTCAAAACATTTAAAACAGTTTATACCCTCACCGGCCATTTATCCAACTGCTTGTTAGCGCAAATTTCTAATCAGCCAATCACATGGCAGCAACTCAATGCATTTAGGCATGTAGACATGGTAAAGACGATCTGCTGCAGTTCAAAAGAAAGGGGATTTAAGTGACTTTGAACGTGCCATGGTTGTTGGCGCCAGATAGGTTGGTCTGAGTATTTCAGAAACTGCTGATCTACTGGGATTTTCACGCACAACCATCTCTAGGGTTTACAGAGAATGGTCCAAAAAAGAGAAAATATACAGTGAGCGGCAGTTCTGTGGGCACAAATGCCTTGTTGATGCCAGAGGTTGGAGGTGAATGGCCAGACTGATTTGAGCTGGTAGAAAGGCAACAGTAACTCCAATAATTACTTGTTACAACTGAGGTATGCAAAAGAGCATCTTTGAACGCACAACATGTCGAACCTTGAGGCGGATGGACTACAGCAGTAGAAGACCAAGCTAAGAGCAGGAAACTCAGGCTACAATTCACACAGGCTCACCAAAATTGGACAATAGAAGATTGGAAAAAAGTTGCCTGGTCTGATGAGACTCAATGTCTTGTGCGACATTCAGATGGTAGGGTCAGAATTTGGCGTCAACAACATAAAAGCATGGATCCATCCTGTTTTGTATTAACAGTTCAGGCTGGTGTAATGGTGTAATTTATTTGGCACATTTTAGGCCCATTAGTACCAATTGAGCATCATGTCAACGCCACAGCCTACCTGAGTATTGTTGCTGACCATGTCCATCCCTTTATGACCACAGTGTACCAATCTTCTGATGGCTACTTCTAGCAGGATAACGCGCCATGTCATAAAGCGCGAATCATCTCAGACTGGTTTCTTGAACATGACAATGAGTTTGCTGTACTCAAATGGCCTCCACAGTCATCAGATATCCATCTAATAGAGCACTTTTTGGATGTGGTGGAACGGGAGATTCGCATCATGGATGTGCAGCCAAGAAATCTGCAGCAACTGCGTAATGTTATCATGTCATTATGGACCAAAATCTCTGAAGTACCTTGTTGAATCTATGCCACGAAGGATTAAGGCAGTTCTGAAGGCAAAACTGGGTCCAACGCGGTACTAGTAAGGTGTACCTAATAAAGTGGCCAGTGAGTGTATATCATCACTGTAAGTTTGAGGAGCATTACAGCAGCCTATCTAAAGAAAATGAAAAATGGACTGGATTATTTTTATTCATATATTTGATGCATAAATAAAACACACACACACACACACACCAAGAATAATAATGGATGGCCAAGCAATTGGACTCAGACATCTTGTTGAACCTGTTTTACAGCACCATTTAATCAACATTCATTTTTAACGTTTAATGAACAATTTTATCTGACAAAACTGACACAAGATTTACAAATTAACAATAATAATCATAAATGTAAAACCTGTTAAGAGTTTTTTTAGCAATTTTTTTTTAAGTTGTTCACCTCAGTAACCTGGTTTGTCCAAAAGCTTTAAAATATTGAGCTTTGGTTAAGAGCTAACTGTCCAGTTCATATTATTTTTTTAAAATTGTGACCTTGTCTTTGGAAAATATTTTTACAAAGCAAAACACATAAAGGATTAATTCATAATGTAAAACAGTTTGCTTTATAAATCCACAATATTGACTATGAAGTCTAACAGGTGCATACATTTTCTCATTGTATAATATGCCTACCGTAAATTAGTTATTGACCAAAATATTTGACTTTCATCTACTTATTTAAATCTAACATCATGTTTTGCCTGAAACAATTTCGGTTCTTAACTAAATCCTAAATTATAATACTTTTTTGTAATACCAGTTTCTTGTAGCACTGCTTTCTCTTTGAGACCTTTTTTATAGCCAGATATAATACAATGATTTCAAGTAATCTGTTAAAAAGATAAGGCACTCATTAATTAATATGCAGTAAACTCTTGTGCAAAATATCAAATCAAATTACTGCATATATGTCAAAGACGAGACATCCCGTTCTGATGTCTTTATCAAATTAAATTTATAAAAGTGATTTTATATACATAAAAAGCATATAGCAAGCAGATTGTGTTTTATAATGTTTGAAATATTTGGGTGAAAATTAAATGTTAATATGTAGGTTGTCCACTGCCATTTATAAGAGCAGATTTTTTTAAAGAATGTAGCAAAGTGTAAAAATGTAATTAGTAAAATTTGTTTTATTAATTAGATTTAGTAAGACATAGCAGGAGGCATAAATAAAGTTTTTAGTGTGTCATCAAATTATTCATGTTCTAAACAATAGCAGATGAAGTCAGAAATATTAGCCCTCCTAAATTATTAGCCCCCTGTATATTTTCTCCCCAATTTCTGTTTAACAAAAATTTAACACATTTCTAAGCATTATAGTTTTAATAAGTAATTTCTAATAACTGATTATTTTTATCTTTGTCATGACGACAGTACATAACATTTTACCAGGTATTTTTCAAGATACTAGTATTCAGCGTAAAGTGCAATTTAAATGTGGTTTATTTATAAACTAATTTCGAGAGAATCGTGTGCTTATGACTGACCACAGCTGGTCCCGCATCAGCTAACACTTGATGCACCAATCAGATGAATCCTAACTCACTATAAATAACCAAAGTTTCTCACCTCTTTGTCTTGAGGATTCCGCCTTCCACCCCTACTCCTCTCTTTTCCTAGGGCGGCCCGGCGGCCCAGTGGTTAGCACTATTGCCTCACAGCAAGAATGTCACTGGTTCAAGTCCTTACCAGGCGACATTTCTCTGCGTAGTTTACATGTTCTCCCCGTGCTCGCGTGGATTTCCCCAGGGTTCCCTGGTTTCCTTCCACCGTCCAAAGACATGCAACATAAGTGAATTGACTAATTCACCATAGATGAACTCTTAGTCAGCCATATATCTCTCTTAGCAATTCCTAACTCGTCATTAGCCATAAAAAGAAGGGGAGTTCTCGAGACCTACCTGAGCTTAAACTCCCTTCTCGCCCCTCAAACAGGAGGGAGCCCCGGGCTCAAGGATCTTCTGCGCTAAGGGCATGCCAAATATAATTTATTATCAATTATCAGCTAAGTGTGACCTCTTGAAAGGCTTAACTAGGTTAATTAGGCTAGTTAGGGTAATTAGGCAAGTAAGAGTAATTAGGCAAGTCATTGTATAACAGTGGTTTGTTCTGTAGACAATTAAAGAAATATATTAAAAATATATTGCTAAAGAGGGCTAATAATATTGACCTTAAAATGTTTTTATTAAAAGCTGCTTTTATTGTTGCAGAAATAAAACAAATAAGAAAAAAATATTATAGGAATTATTATGAAAAATTAAGATCATTAGGAAAATATTTGAAAAAGATATATATACTGAATGACATTTTTGTTTGTTTATAATAATTATTTTCCATTAAAAAAGGATGCATGTTCATGAAAAAAGCTATATTACACGTTGTTTTGATGCTAGGACCCACATTTTTAACTTTACCCATGTTTGCACAGTACTGTATGTACTGTTGTCTTTGAACTGTAAACTTGAATTGGATTGTTTAAAATGTTATAGTACAATAACCTTCAGCAATAACCAAAAGCACCACTCTCACTGTAAAAAATCTTTGCTGTCCATATATTTAGCTCTCCTCAGCCTTCTGACTTTGCCTTGACAAGGTAACCACTAAACGTGATGTAGGTGTCAAAGTCATCACTGAACACAGCGTTCTCTCTCTCGCCCTTAAAGAGTCGAACCCAAACCTGGTCGTCCCTCTCCAGCTCCAGCATGAGGCTCTGGCTTTGCATGATGGAGCGATCGCTGGGCTGGGCGTACAGGATGGCCATCTCCTGCTCATTCTTCATCAGGTGTAAGTACGTTTCTTTCTGGTTCCAACTGTGCGCATTTAGACTGAAGAAATAGATGCCGGGGACATAGCAGAAGAACTTGCCGGTGAACATGTTGAAGTGGCCATACAGGTTGACAAACTCGGTGTCAAAGATCATGGTCTGGTAGTAATCGTTACTGTGCAGGGCTTTCTTGCGGCCCACAGAGAATGCAGCGTAGTAGGATTTACAGGATTCACCAGGGGCACCGACGCTGCCTTTGGTTCCCTTTACACCATGGGGCCCTCGGGGTCCATTTTTTCCTGATGTGCCAGATTTCCCGTGAAGCCCTCGCTCGCCTGAGTCTCCTTTCTCCCCTGTAAGGAAAGGAATGGTTTAAAGTTTTAGTTAACGTCATTAAAAAGATCTTTTGCATTCCATATCTATGATTTACAACGCCTCGCTTCCTGAAACTTCATGTTCAGATCCCATTTTAGAGGGTGTTTTAATTGGACATCAAATTATTAAGAATGATGACTCCAGAATGACATAACAGTCATGTTTGTGTCAAGTGAAGATCAGAGTGTTGTGTAGAAGATGGCGCCAATGTCACAGCCATATTTTGTCTGTTGTTTGTGACAGTTTGGCCCACAAAGTCACTTTCTGTGGTGGTTTGTCGTTTTCGGTGCATGTTTTCCTAACCGCAGAAGCAGCCTGTGATTAACCATTGGCCCATGTCATTCACAGACACTGAGATATTCAGCTAAGACTGGTGTTAATCCAAACAGCTATATACAATCTAAGAGATTTAGGAGAGTCGTTCTGTAAATGGAAGCTTTTATACCACAATAATCCTTAAAATGCAAGGAATTAGTTTGTGTTTTTTGAAGTCCCCAAAGTTGAAAATCCAAGCATATTTGGACATGTTTTGTACCTTTTAGGATAGTGATGTTTATCTGTGGCACAATTTGGTACTGTGCATGTGGACTGGCAAATTGAGGAGGATCTTCTGCAGGATCGCAGCACCGCCTGCACTCCGTTCCACTGGAATCAAAAGAGGAAATATTACCAGACAGACAGACAGACAGACCGATAGATAGATAGATAGATAGATAGATAGATAGATAGATAGATAGATAGATAGATAGATAGATAGATAGATAGATAGATAGATAGATAGATAGATAGATAGATAGATAGATAGATAGATAGATAGATAGATAGATTCATTGATTCATTGATTCATTGATTCATCAGTAGTACCTGCCATCTCTGTAGTATTCTGTGGTTCTCCGATTATCCTTAGGTTCATATGGGTCTTGCTCTCCATCTCTGTATTGGGTAATGTATGGCTCAGCCCATTTGGCAAACACCAGCACCAGCAGTACCAGATTTGGCACCAGCATCTGTGACAAGAGTTTACTCATCATTTGGGTTGAGGTTGAGGAAAGAATAAGGCAATAATAATCATCTGAGCCATCCCGATGAGGGCAAGGCAACTAGTCAGAAGTGGTGAGAATTTACCAACAAATCACAATCAACCAAAGCTCACCAATGCACAAGGGCACCACACGCTGCTTTGTCTGGAACAGCATACTGTAGCTGCAGACCAATCAAGCCCCCAATTAAACCTCTGTCCAACCTTGGAGGGCCTACAATGGGCATTTGAGCATCTAAACTGGGCTTTCTGAGCATATTCAGAAGGTCAGCTGGTTCAATGAGCTGTTTACTTGAGGAAATAATAATTTCAGGATACACTGCAAACAATAACAAGGTGGTGGAGGCACTGTGATGTTGTGGGCAATGTTCAGCTGGAAAATCCTGGATCTGACAATTTACGTCAACAAAAATTTGACGTGCAAACTACCTAAACTACAGTTCAAACCAGCTACACTCCCCGAAAGTGTACACGTTGTTCAGGAGTGATTAGAAAAATGTGATGGAGTATTGCTCTGGCCTCTAAATACCCCAGATCTCACTCCAGTTGAGTGTCTATGGGATCTTGTAGGCCATATTTATGATGGCCTGACTTTGAAACCTACAGGATTTAAAAGAACTGCTGCTAATAGGGGCTTTCGCACCACGAACAGTTATACTGGAACTCAGTTATAGGAACTAGCCACCAGACATGGTTCCCAGAGAATTAATATCCCCCAGACTATTTTCCTTGCTGCTTTCAGAATGATTAGATTAGACCATGGGGGTCCAAACTTGGTTCTGGAGGGCCGGTGTCCTGCATAGTGTAGCTCCAACTTCAACACATCTGCCTGGAAGTTTCTAGTATACCTAGAAAGAGCTTGATTGGTTGGTTCAAGTGTGTTTAATTGGGGTTGGAACTAAAATATGTAGGACACAGGCTCTCCAGGACCGAGTTTGGGCACCCCTGGATTAGACCCTCTTTGAAATTGAAGCTAAATAAGTTCCCCAAAATGGCAATCTAAAACTAAAATCATTCCCAGTTCCTTTTTGGCGAACATGCCAAAAAGGGAGTATTTTCGGCAAAACTGTAGCGCTAGGAAGTAAGAAAAAGTACCTTCAGTGCAAACACCCCACATATCTTTGTAACAGATAGTACAGGTAGGCATGGGTTGATGACCGTTTTCAGGGTTTACAGCAGTTTGGTAAAATGACATGTTTACTGTTCCAAAACATTTAAAATGTTTCATTAAAATAAAATATAATGTGCTCAATGGGGAAAACAGTTGTTTTTTACCCAGATATTTAAAAAAACTTAGTCAAGAGCAGTAATCACAATATCGTAAAATCGTGATATTTTATATATTTATATATGTAATATCTAAGGAATCTTACACAGGCCCATGTCTAAGTTCAGGACACTTTCATGGGTCTTGTAGAATCCATGGTTCAGTGAGATGGGACTGGAATAGTGGGCCAATATTTAATTTGAAATTTGTCTGACTACAGTTATTAATCTCTGCAAACTGCTAGTTCAGAGGTCACATAGATGGACGTTTACAGTGTCACGTGTTTACACCCTGTGCTACGGGATGGTCAGGGTCATGATAGAGCACTTTATTATAACATGACAGATTTATTACCTTGCTTGTTGTGTGCTATATATCTTGGACCAGCATGTTTTTTTAACGTCTAGTGTTAAAGCAGCAACTAAATTGTTTTATGTTGAAATCCAGCTTTGAGAAATCCCATAAAAAAATGTTTTAAAGCGTTTTAAACAAATGTGTTTTAAATTGGTATTCACTTGTATGATGTTCAGATTAACCTAAACCTCTATATCATTCATTTTTTCTGTTCTACTACATCAATTTGGCTTGGTTTCTGTTGCGTTAAAACTAGAGGACACCTGGCGTCTAAAGGCATCTGATGAGCAGACTGTATTACACTTCATGAATTAAGACATAAGCCAAAAAATCACTTTAAATCATGAAATTATTTGCTGTTTTTCTATCACATTCGCACATACACAAAATAACTTTTCACACCTTTACCATTTAGATTAATTATCTCATGAGATGTTGTTATCATAAATAGCATCACTGTAGTAGATATAATCAGATGTGATTAAATACATCAACATGAATTCCCTTTTCACAGGCCTTTATATACGCACACTGCCCTATTTGTGATTTTCTGCATTGCTAGCTGTCCCACAAGCAAAATTTTTTGCATTTTTTTTGCAGTCTTGAGAACATTCTGGTATGAAAAAAGGCCACAAAGCTGAAAAGGAGCCTACATATTTTGTGAAGTAGCTCCGGCAAATTGCTCAGCAATCCAAAACATTTAACAACCCTTACAAGCACTTGTCAAGACCAGAATGAGCTTCAAAAGCTGAGAGAGGCAAAAACACATCTACTTATAACAGATTACAAATACTGTGACCATCAACATTCTTCTATGAAAACTGTTATTCCACAAGGAAAATAATCATGATGTTCATAAACAACTTTCCACATTTCATGGCCTGGATAGTTGACAAATTAAATGTTCATGATTTATCGTTTTTCCCTCATTGTGAAGATTTCAAATTAAAATGTATGAGGGTCAAAGCATAAACATACAATTTCAATATGCACACCAAATTGTGATTTTAAAAGTACATAGAAAGCCTATTAAAGCCTTTTTAAGCTTTTAGCTTTTGTGAAAATTTAATATCAAAATTTCCATCATCATTCAGAGATAAAGCAACATATTTCTTCTCACTTGTATTTATTTAAATCAGGTGATCATACTGAATTCAATTACATTTGATTTGATTAAGAACATTCTGCTGATAAATGGGTAAAACCTAGTGTTTTGAAGGATATTGGCAATATATAAATTGTAAAATTATTATTTAATCATTCATTCGTTTTCTTTTCGGCTTAGTCCCTTTAATAATCTGGGGTCACCACAGCGGAATGAACCGCCAACTTATCCAGCATATGTTTTACGCAGCGGATGCCTCCAGCTGAATCCATACACACATTCACTACGGACAATTTAGCTTACCCAATTCACCTATACCACATTTTTGACACAGTATCGAGATCCCAAAGTGCAAGTGATTCGAAACACTGTACCGAAGCATGATCCGAAACTCCCAGGTCACGTGACTAAAGTTATTCAAACTTCTTCAGAAGTGTTTCGAGACTTCGAGAATCTGCGTTTGACTGACAGGGTCGGGATATAGCCTCTATCTTATGCAGCCTAGTGCAGTAACTGTGCTGCAAATGTCCAGAGTTCGAATCCCGACTTGTATAAATACTATGAAATTATGACTTGATGTATTTAATGTTAACTTTTTATGACCAAAATGAGACGTATTTATTCACAAAATGTTCATTCGGATGTCAGTCCAATGTTAAAACAAAACACGTTACAAGAACAAAGCATTTAAAAACTAGCATCAATAACTGCATCACCCTGGGTTCAAACCCGTTATCTCCACATGCTAGTCAGGAACTCTCACTGCTTCACTAAATCACTTGAAACCTCAACTCTACAAAATGGGATATAATTCATCAATTTGCTCAATCGTTTCTTCACTGATGCTGTTCCAGAGCAATACATAAAAAATTACCACTAGGTGTCACTGTAGAGACAGGTTTCGAAATATTTCGAAGCTTTGACACATTTGCTTCGACTGTTTCATTGTTTCATGAAGCCTTGATCTGCCCACCACTATGAAAACGCTTGTTTTAAAACAGAAACAAGACTCAGCAATGATGTGTGTGTGTGTGTGTGTGTGTGTGTGTGTGTGTGTGTGTGTGTGTGTGTGTGTGTGTGTGTGTGTGTGTGTGTGTGTGTGTGTGTGTGTGTGTGCTGTGTGCTGTGTTTATAGTCCATCTGATTTGTCCTGAACTGCTTCAGCTGCTTCACTGTGTTTGCAATTAAGAGGGATCTGGTGTGTGAGTGAAGTGCATGATGGCATTTATAGTTTATTAAAGTGGCAGATTTGTAGTTCTTCAGCGATCGCTGGTGACTGTGACAGTTACACACTGAATGGCATTCAAATGTGATTGTGTATAATGTGTTTATAGCACTAATATTGCTCCAATAATACTCAGAATACACTTTAATGCACAGAAGAAAACAAACATTTGAGCTGTATTACACTATGATGAGATGCAGAATAAACAAAGATTGGGTTAAAATAACTTGATATGTGCACAAAATATGTAACCAAAATACCTACTTTTGCATTCTGTGGTCGTATTAATTTTCGTGTGTCCAGCTGTGCAGTGTAGCAGCACTACAGGAAGTGACACGCACAATAATAATTGCACAGTAGGTCACAAAGTGCAGTAGCATACAAACATTCCTTTGGTTTCATAGTCTGTGATCATTGATATACAGTAGTTTAATAATCTTAGATTGTTATGCAGAATGTTTGATCACTGTAGGGTGGATGGATAATCCAGTTGATATTAGTGTTTTCCTATATTTCCACTGTTATCAAATAGTGTTTTAGTCATGCACTATCCAAACATGCCATTTAAATCAGCACGTAATACTAAGATAAATAATAAACCAGTGCAATGACCCTTCGATAATCATGGGGTTGAAGAATTGAAGACGTGCTGTATCTCTGCTTATAAAACTCCCTCAGATGAAGCCTCTGTGTGTTTTAGAGTGGTGTCTGACCACACGGTTACAGCTGAAGTTCAAAGCCATTTTAGGGCAGTGCTTTGAGGTTGAGCACGTCTAATCCTCTATAAGCTTATGCGGGTTCACCTGGCTGTGAATCATCTGACCATCTTTTTTGTACTTCATGCGTATATATGGGCTGTTTGTGGTATTTCAAAATATACAGAAGCTTTTTAGATAGTTTTTGTAGTGTGTCTGATACTATTTGCAACCCTTAAGTGTTGGTACAATATTTACTGCATAACAGTATTGTATATATTCAATATGTATTTACTTAGTGGCCAAAAGCGATGTTTGGAAATGATATTTGCACGATATGGCCACTTTTATTAGGTTCAGCTGCACATTAAAGTAAATATCGAATCATATTTTATCAACTTCATTTCATGTGGTCAAGATGATCTAATGAAGCTCAGACTGAGCATCAGAATGGGGAAGAAATGCTATTTTCTGGGATTTTCTTCTTATCTACTGGGATTTTCTTGCACTTCCATATCTAGTTTCCCCAAGATGCCTTGTTGATACCAAAGGAAGTCAATGCCAAGCTTGATTTAAGCTAATAAAAAGGAAACAGTGACTCAAATAGTGACTCATTACAACCAAGGTCTGAGGAACAGCTTCTTTGAATGCAATGGAAATCCATCCTTGAAGCAGGTGAACCACAGCAGCAGAAGACCACACCAGCTACACTTCATGTCAAATAAGAACAGCAAATTCAGGCTGTAATTCACAATGGCTGATCAAAATTGGACAATTGAAGATCGAAAAAATCTAATGGTAGGGTCAGAATGTGCCATAAAAAACAGCATCTGATGTTTTACAGCATCTTGTTGAATCTATGCCACGATGAGTGTATGAATTATGCCAGTTAGTCTATACTGTATGTTTTACAGAGGCATTTGAGAGTGAAAGTAGTCTAATTACCTCTTTACGATGAAGTTATAAAGGTTATAAAGTGCACATGCTGCATCCTCCAGGCCCACATCCAGGCCATCCTCCAAGTCCATCAGATTTTTGGGTTTTAAATTATTGGTGAAATATAAAAATGGTCTATTCGTAATGGTTTTCTTTGCTGTTTGTTCCCTGTGTATCCTCTGTTTCATGCTCAGCCATGTTTACAGTCCCACATCTGATATCCTTGCATGAGAATCCCTCTCCTTCCTGCGGATGTTGGGGTCTTGAGGTCATGTTTGCATGTACAGAATATCATTGAATCCGTCTTTTAGTTCGGCCCCAGTCTTCTTGGCTCAATCAACATCAACCATGACCTTTTTATAAATGAATTACACAAGCAGAGAGTGTTTTTTTCTCTCTGCTTCTCCAGGGAAATGCTTCAAATCATCAACTGCTACTTTTCAGAACATCTAACAGTTTCTGAACTCTGTAGGACTGAGACTGAACAAAAAGCCAAGTGTCAAATCCATCAACATTTTCCTGTTTTCTGTAGTCATACTATAACTGGACTTGCTATTGGAGATTAGTTGTATCATAATTGCAAATCACAACTGACGACATTTACTTCATAAATATTCATTGCTGGTTGTATTTGAACAAATAACTGTGCACTTTATTCCATACAAAAGACATGCAATATCTAATAATTGTAATACATGTAATATCATGTAATTGTAATACTTAGTCACTACTTCTAACAAAATAGTTATCTTAGTCAGTGGTCACTAAACTGTACTGTACTATTGACAACTAAAAGTATGTTAATGTATTCTACTAACCCTATCAGTGAACCGATTCTTTAATAATACTCAAATAAAATGTAGTTGACATCTAGTCAATGTTGGATGTAGCTTAATGATTTCAAACCAGGCTCATTATGGATACATACCCCTGTATGCATTTCTGGAGAGCGCTAAATACGTTCGAAATACTTTTTTTGGAGTTTTTGTGAATCCACCAGAGGCCGCTGTGTATGGTTCTTAACAGCTTAAATTTCTCTCACAAGTGCCATTTGCGCCTGCTTTCTGTCCACCAGAGGCCACTGTTGACTGAATGACTGATCGACCTATCGGCCGATCGATGCCCCCACGCATCCCCTTCTCTAAACCCAACCGATATTGTTTTCAAAAGCAATCCAGAAAAAGAAAAGCCGTCTGATTTTGACCAGATTTTCAGATCTTACAACATTCTCACTGTGTTATTTACTTGTTTATTTAATTTTTTCCCTTCTGTTTTTGTTTTACCTGCTTTCTGGAACCGTTTTTCACAGAACTCAAACCCCATCCTCATGGTCAACTCTGCTCTGCGTCTCAAGTCTGCCAACGTATGTGGCGAGCCACTGGGCAAACTGGTAACAGCAGAAAAGCCGTCTACACGGAGGTAAGTGGTCAGCGCAAAAAGAAACAGAAACCGTCAAACCACCTCATGGCGTTCGTTTAAAAGACGAAATGCAGCCATACGTACCTCTGGCTACATAATTCATGCTCTCCAAAAATGTATACGGGGGTACATATTCACAATGATCCTGTGTTGAATGATTTACAAAGTAACTAGCTACTGTAATTAAATTACTTATCCACTAAAAATAAAGTTATTTTTATTAGTTACTTAAAACTGTAAATGAATTCAACAGTTCTGCATAAATTGAGTCAGAGAAGCAGAATATTTGTATTTTGTATTCTTATTCAGATACTTTTCTATTTTTCAACTAAAGAAGGTTACATTTGTCAGACAATTGTACACTAAGACACAATGAATTGAGTAATAAATGAATGACAATTTATGGCATGCATGAATTATAGTGTCATTGGTTTGAAGGTTAAAACTTTTCCATGATCCCACATTCCTAAACTGCAACCAGCCACCAAAAGTGTCATAACACATACCCATTGTGTTATCACAACAGATCGTAATAACTATTTACTAATCTGCATTGTGCTCTTTGTCATCCCAACACAATTTTCCCAGGCATGCAGTGGCGTGTCGAATCTACAGGGTGTGGCTTTGGTGGATTTTCTCAGTGGAAAACAAGTGTGTGGTCTTGGGTCAACGATCCTACTGAGTCCAGCTTGGATTAAAGTCAGCCAATACTTCAGTGTTTGGTTCTGGATCGTTTCTAAGGTGAGGTCAACCAGGTGCACTTTAACACTTTTGGAAATTCTCCTGTCTGAGGTCAGCAGCTGAAGATAAACAGTTCATTGCTGGCATAAATAACAGTTCTTTGGCTACAAAAATGAGGTACTGGCTCTATTCTTTGGGTTTGAGTGTATGGCCAAATGCACCCCGGTGACCTTCTTTTAACCACACAGTGAATACTCAGTGCTTCTGTCACAAGTTATGCACTTTGAAGAAGCTCCTATATGTTTGGTTCACAATCATGTTGCCTTCCCTACTGTACATACTTGAACCAACCTGTTGGTATTCCCACAAAATCTTCCCAATTCTTTCAGGCTGTTTTGTGATTTCATTTTTCAGAGAAAGTTGAATGAGCCTTAGGGAATAAAAGTGAGCATGACATGGTCTGCCAACATTTACAATTAGTTCCTCAAGTTCATTCAGATGCTATAGTTATTAGAAGTCTTATTTGAGTCTAAAATATAAAAATTTCCATACTTTCTTAGAGAGAACAGCATGCTTATAGAAAGACTGGCGGCAACCCTATTTTTTTTCCCAAAGTGCAGACAATTGCTGGGGGTGAACTTCGACAATCCTGTCAGTTTGCAAACAAAGTATTGAATAACATCATCTACCTGTACGAACAAGTCTCTGTCCTTTGTCTTATGTGGGAAGGCTATATACAAAGACAAGATTCCACCTTTTGATTATATGGACATAGGCTTTTAGGTCATGTTTGAATTATGAAGTTGAAGGATAGTTCTGGAATTTAAACAAGACAGCCTATAAGACTGTGACCCTTATTTCCTTGACCTTATAAACAAACATAGGCTCATTCTGAAAACATTGCCCTATATACATTTCTGGAGATCGCGAAATATGTAGCCAAAAGTAGGTTAGGTAGGTAACGAACGATACGGGGTGGTATGACGTGGTTCCCGCTGTTACCAGTTTGTCCAGTTAGCTCACCAGGTATGTCGGCAGACTTGAGACACAGAGAGGAGTTGACCATGATGACGTGTTCGAGTCCGGTGAAGAACAGTTACAAAAAGTAAGACAAAAACAGAAGCCAAAAAAACAATAAACAAGTAAATAACAGGGTGAGAATGCAGTAAAATCTGAAAACATGGTAAAAACAAGGCGAGGGCTTTTCTTTTTCTAGATTGATTTATACAACTGTTGATTGGGTTTAGGGAAGTGGGTGGGCAGGTCAATCGATGCTTTTGAAAACACTTTTGGTTGGGTTTCGGGAAGGAGGAGGGTGGGTCAGTCGATCAGTCAGTCAGTCAGTCAGACAAACAGTTGACAGCGGCCGCTGGTGGATTTACGCAAGAACAGCAGGAATGGCACTAGCGAGAGAAATTTGAGATCTCAAAAAGTGTACACAGTGGCCGCTGGTGGATTCGCGAAAAACAAAAACTGCAAAAAATGTACCTCCTAGGACGAAATTTATATATCGGTACGTTTTCAGAATGAGCCTGGGTTGTTATGAACACAACCTACAGACCGTCTTAATAAATATTGCTACAAACAAATAAAATAATTACAATAAAATTGAGCTGAATGTAATGGACTGTGTTGGAATGGAGTTCCTGTTACTGTATAACACATTTACTAAATTAGTAACAGAGTGTATTATTAGTGTACTTCCAAAATTTCCAAACATAGCATGCTACATCATCACATTATGTTAAGTTGCACCCAGTTTTAATCTTATAATAATATATATATATATATATATATATATATATATATATATATATATATATATATATATATATATATATATTTATTTATTTATTTATTTATTTATTTATTTTTTATGTTGACATTTGTTTTCTATTCTTTGTGTTTTTGGTTTGTACTTCACACATAGTTCCACGTTATTTTTTTATTTAATTTTTTTTTCTGTTTGTATTGTGTTTCTATGGTTACACATTTGTTTACTAATTATGTTCACCTGTGTCTGGTTTAGTTACTTTTCATTTAGTTTACATGCATCTATGCCTTGTTTTACATGCCTACATTGCTAGTTTCATGTAAAGCTGTTGTGTTTACTTGTGAATTGTTCTGACGTGTTTAGGATTGCCATTTATGTTTTATTTTGTAAGGTTAATACTGCTGCAGAAGAAAGCCCAGGCTCAATGGAAATACGTACCTCAGAATATTGTAATCCATGTTCACGAAAGGGCACTGTCTACATTTTTTTGAATCTGAAATACATTACTGCAGTTATATTTTCTTATGTTATGTTTTGTTTCAAGGGGCAGCATGGTAGCTCAGTGGGTAGCACTGTCGCCTCAGCAAGAAAGTCACTGGTTTAAGTCCTAGCTGGGTCAGTTGGCATTTCTGTGTAGAGTTTGCATGTACTCCCCGTGTTGGTGTGGGTTTCCTTAGGGTGCTCCAGTTTCCCCCACAGTACAAAGACATGCGCTATAGGTTAATTGAATAAACTAAATTGGCCTTAGCGTATGAGTGTGAATGAGAGTGTATGGGTGTTTCATATTACTGGGTTGAAGCTGGAAGGGCATCCGCTGTGTAAAACATATGCTGGATAAGTTGGTGGTTCATTCTGCTGTGGTGACCCCTGACTAATGAAGGGAATAACCTGAAAAGAAAATAATTGAATGTTCATTTTCATGTCCTTCTTTTACATGTCCATAAGAAGGTGAGACTTGTCGTACAGATCACCTTGCAAACCATTGACCTAACTCTTCCCTAAACCTAACCAATATTGTTTTCAAAAGAAAACATTAGATAAAAGTGTAGGCTGCGTCCGAAACCGCATACTTCCATACTATACAGTACGCTCGAAAATCAGTATGCGAGAAGTACCCGGATGACTTACTACCTCCGGCAAGATTCTGAAGTTCGCATCCCATGCACGCTGCGCTATCCCATGATGCCCCGTGAGAGAATTCATGAATGGAAGTGAAGCGACGCAACTGACGCTGGTAGGTCACGTGACCATGTCAAAATGGCGGATGTAGTACGTCCGAATTCCATTCATACTTCTTACATTCATACTGTATAGAATGTACTTTTCTAATGGTCAGGTAGTACGTTTAAATTCAAATGCAGTACCTACTGAGTAGTAGGCGATTTCGGACGCAGCCGTACTGTGACCACCTAGTTTACCTTGATTTTATACAACGCATTTATCTTTTAATTTTTGCCTGCCTTCTCTTAAGGCCCAAGGTGTTTTTTACATGTATTTTTGATTTCTCTTTGCTATTTGGGCTTATTGGAACCTAATTAGAATAAAAATCAAAAAGTATCATTTTTTATACAACAGATGTCCATATCTGTGGACTCGTGGTCCGAATTTACATAAAATACTTTTTCCCGAATTTTCTTTTATGCATATTTAACATAGAATTTTTTTTTACTTGCTTTGACTATCAGAGAGTAAAAACAAAACTTTTTCGCTTTTTGGACAGGTAAAAATAGGGTTTGGGACATTTCATATGCTACAAAATAGTTGCAGGATGACACTGTATGTCTGTAACAAAATATAAAACATTCAAAGTATTTTAAATAGCCACTTAAGAGCTAAAAATGTGCTGTCCACGTATGTGGACACTCGGGCCCTAAGAGGTTGTAAGCAGCATCATCAACACTTTATTTTGATGGTACTCTTCAGAAATCCTGTTCACCATACAAAAAGTAACTGTGCAACATGTCAGCTAGTAGTCACTGAAGTATGACTGGATTTGGATGAGAACATTTTGAGTTTCCCAAAATATTTATTCACCAAATTCAACAAAACATTATCATTTCTCTTGGGCTTCTTTTTTTTTTAGAAAAACCATTAATATTACTTTAAGCTAGAAATAGACACCGCTGACATCAAAGTTTAAACAATATGCGCAGTCACTTTGAAGTCTGTATGACCATAACACTGAGGTCATTACCACCCTTAACCCACATAAGCCACCTTGCCTGAACTTAAACATCCTCCATGGATCACTGAGCTGAGGAAAAACACTCATCTCCAACTAATCTTTTGCAGCCCATTTTACTTCAGAAACGTGACATCTTTCAAAGGGGAATTCTAGGAGGAGCCAAATCTGGACAATTATGCAAGAAAACTGTGTTACACAACTTTTGTTATGTGGTTTGGAATATTTGGTTGAGTTAAAAGCAATCTGGTGTAGAACAGCTCGTAATAGTGTCAGATTTCGACTGTCTCTCTCAGTTGCAGGAGATGAGGCAATTTGAACTTGGCTTTGTGATGGCATGTCTCAAGAATTCCTGTCCTAGATTTGATTCTGCACCCTGTGGCAGTGCTACTGTTTCCATGCATAATCAAAAATTCATGCTGGGATTGCTTTTGTCTCCGTGAAATTTACAACGATGCTACAAATGCTAATAATTTTGAAGATGTTGCTTAGATAAAGGGTGGGATCTGGGTGAGAATATTTACTTCATCGTATTTAAACCCAGGGTGTTGTTTCATTTTAATTCAGCTATGCACATCTTCTATATAAATTTGTTGAACCAAATTATTATTTTGACATTGGTGCATTCCCCAAAATAACACAAAATCAAGTGTATATATAAATGAAGAATGCCTAAATGCTATATATTTCTCCTTTATATGCATTCAGGTTATGCATAAATAATCTTTGCGGTAGACTTTGATGGTCCCCTTCAGACCATCTGTTGACTGTGCAATTTTGCAACTGCATGTCAACTCACTTTCATCACAGTCTGTAAAACGTCTGTTAGAACGTCTAGACCATCAAAATAAAGTTTTAGCAGATATTAAGAGAGTCTACTATTACTCGACAATATTCAACAACTATCTAAACTCTAACTTAGGCAAATTGACCTTATTTTGTAATTGTTTGGTCTATGCAGACTAAACCCCTTAACATCTCAGAGTTATCAACCAACAATATTCATATTAGGTGTGTTATAGTGTGCATTGGTGAGAGATGCAAGGTTAATACATGGAGCATTAATTAAAGAAGTAAACATCACATTTAAATCTGGCTGTTATTGTCCATGCATTTTGTTTTGCACCAGGATTCAATTTCTCTGGCATCTGGAAAAGGTTTATCTCACCATGCCACATGCCAATATGTGTAACCATGTGATTTGTTTTGTTGTTTTTTCAAAGATGAACAGCCTACATACAAAATGAAAAGACATGCAGTACTGTTGAAAATGTCCAATCCAAAATTGCCTACTTTTATCTTGGCAGGTCCAAACCTGAGTGTCCACAGAAGCTCCGCTGGGCTGCCGTGAGGATGCTTGCGTTGACTGGGCCGCACTGCTCTTCCTCTCTGAGAGTCTGATTGCCGGTCAGTGTTTTTAAGACATCTCCCTTCTGCACTCTCAAACTCAGCATGCCATGAGGAGCCAGTGAGAGAAAATGCTGAAAAGTAGGAGAACGGAGGGAGGAGCATGGATGCATCCAAGAGGGTGGGGTGAAAATGAAAACAACCAAAAGGACAAAGTGAAAAGAAACCTTGCAAAATCGGGGCCAGAGCAGAGCAGCTGGATGAAAAAAAAAAGTGCTGGATAGAGTGAAAAGAGCAGTGCCAGATAAAAGTGTTGAATCGCTTCTCATCTCACCGCTGATGATTCCAGCGTAAGATTAGCATTTTAAGATCACAAATATTTCAGTTAAGATTACAGAGCTATGGAAATAGTAAATCTAGAGACATTTCAATTTATTTGTCAGCTTTATCTTAAAAAAAAAACAGGAATCAAGCCTAGAATGATTGTATCACCAATTAAAACAACCTTAACATTTTCAGAAAACCGAACACTTCGGCATTGCAGAATAATGTGAATACACTGATGCCTGAAACAATGTAAAACAATTAGATTGTTTAATTCACAGCCATGCCAAACTGTCCTGAGTGCAAGCATGAGTGTGGATTGTAAAGAATGTTTCTTGCACAGATCGATTATCTCATTAATTAAGAGCTCAATTTATCATTAGGAGCCATGATATGAATTTTGTATTGCCTATAATTGGTTTGACTTTCAACAACCATGGTTTCAGCTAAAATTGTGCCAAAGAAAAGTCGCTTACATCATGTGTAGTTTGAGACTAACCACAAACTTTCATCTCTGAGCGAAGTTTCCTGTTTAGACAGATTTCACCTGGTATGATTTGATGTTTATACATTGAACCTCTGACGTTGTATAAATGTATTACTACACTTAAATCGCGATTATAAGAGTAGTTTTTTCATAAATGTTTTAAATGGGCTTTCAGTGCATTTGACATGCTGTATTACTTTCTGAAAGCATCAATGAACCGAATTGCATGGATAAAAATGTAGAATACTTAAAAATTACTGCAAAATTTAATTTAAGGAAAACTAAAATACATATACTAAATTACAAATTTGTAAAGTGTGTTGCAAGTTGTATTGTAAAAATAAACAAAGCATGGTGTTAATATACTTTATTTATTTACAGCACAGGTGTCAAAGTCAGTTCCAGGAGGGCCGAAGCTCTGCACAGTTTAGTTCCAACCCTAATTAAACACACCTGATTAAACTAATTGAGTGCTTAGATAGGTGTGTTGAAGCAGGGCTGGAACTAAACTCTGCAGGGCTCCGGCCCTCCAGGAATTGAATTTGACACCCCTGATTTACAGTAAGTGGAATTTTTTTTATGATTCTAAGTCTTGAGCAGGAACCAATCACGCATTTCAGTCTGGAGCAATGACCAATCACCTTTCTCAGCCTAGAGCAGCGACCAATCACGCATTTCAGTCTGGAACATGACCAATAACGGTTCTCAGCCTGGAGCAGCAACAAATCACGCTACTCAGCCTGTAGCAGCAACCAATCATGCTTCTCAGCCTGAAGCAGCAACCAATCAGGCTTCTCGGCATGGAGCAGTGACCAATAACAATTCTCAGCCTGGAGCAGTGACAATCATGCTTCTCAGTATGAAGCAGTTTCCAATCACGCTTCTCAGCCTGGAGCAGTGACCAATCATGCTTCTCAGTATGAAGCAGTTTCCAATCACGCTTCTCAGCCTGGAGCAGAGTCCAATCATGCTTCTCAGTATGAAGCAGTTTCCAATCATGCTTCTCAGCCTGGAGCAGTGACCAATCACTCTTCTCAGCCTGGAGCACGACCAATCACGCTTCTCAGTGTGAAGCAGTTTCCAATCACTCTTCTCAGCCTGGAGCATGACCAATCATGCTTCTCAGCCTGGAGCAGCGACCAATCACGCTTCTCAGCCTGGAGCAGTGACAATCATGCTTCTAAGCCTGGAGGATGACCCATCACGCTTCTCAGTCTGGAGCAGCAACCAATCAGGCTTCTCAGCATGGAGCAGTGACCAATAACAATTCTCAGCCTGGAGCAGTGACAATCACACTTTTCAGGTTGGAGCATGACCAATAACACTTCTCATTCTGGAGCAGTGACCAATTATGCTTCTCAGCCTGGAGCAGTGACCAATCACAATTATTAGCCTGGAGCATAACCAATCACGCTTCTCAGCCTGGAGCAATGACCAATCACGCTTCTCAGCCTGGAGCAATGACCAATCACGCTTCTCAGTCTGGAGCAGTGACCATTCACGCTTCTCAGCCTGGAGCATGACTGATCACCCTTCTCAGTCTGGAGCAGTGACCAATCATGCTTCTCAGCCTGGAGCAGTGACCAATCATGCTTCTCAGCCTGGAGCATGACCGATCACGCTTCTCAGCCTGGAAGACGACCCATCACGCTTCTCAGTCTGGAGCAGCAACCAATCAGGCTTCTCAGCATGGAGCAGTGACCAATAACAATTCTCAGCCTGGAGCAATGACCAATCATGCTTCTCATTCTGGAGCAGTGACCAATTATGCTTCTCAGCCTGGAGCAGTGACCAATCACGCTTCTCAGCCTGGAGCAATGACCAATCACGCTTCTCAGTCTGGAGCAGTGACCAATCACGCTTCTCAGCCTGGAGCATGACTGATCACCCTTCTCAGTCTGGAGCAGTGACCAATCACGCTTCTCAGCCTGGAGCAATGACCAATCACGCTTCTCAGCCCGGAGCAATGACCAGTCACGCTTCTCAGCCTGGAGCAATGACCAATCACGCTTCTCAGCCTGGAGCAGTGACCAATCACGCTTCTCAGCCTGGAGCATGACTGATCACCCTTCTCAATCTGGAGCAGTGACCAATCATGCTTTTCAGCCTGGAGCATGACAGATCATGCTTCTCAGTGTAAAGCAGTGACCAATCACGCTTCTCAGTCTGAAGCAGCAACCAATCATGCTTTTCAGCCTGGAGCAGTGACCAATCACGCTTCGCAGTCTGGAGCCCAACCAATCACGCTTCTCAGCCTGGATCACAACCAATCAAGCTTCTCAGTCTGGAGCACGACCAATCAAATAATGGCCAATGGCAAATAATTGGATGACTGATGTCCATGTAAACATAGTCACTGTCTTTCTCTGCTGCGTCTGTGTGTTGTTTTGCCTCTGTGAAAATCAGGGCGTGCTCAAACCCATTTTTATGCAAACCCTTCCCTCTTTCACCACTCAACACTCGCACATAAACAAAGCTGGTCTCACCCACTTTTCTGACTTTTTTCAAACTAGAGCTGTGAAAACTCTTTCAGGTGCGGTTCATGGCCCTTAAATCATGTCACTGACACCCCAAATTTGCACAAAAACCTCTTGAGCTGGACCTCACTTTTGTAATCGTCTTTTTTGTAAATAGTGTAATACAATTTTTTTAAATGTTTTTTTCTTAATACTAAACTTGGATTTTTAATGTTGAATGATTAGTGAAAATATTCAGTATTGCAGAATCAATGACATGTATTTTCTTGATGGAAATGTAACTTGGTAAATTATTTGAATCATTAGAAATGCTAACGGGCTATATAAAAAAAATATATATATATTTATATTTAGCCTCTTGAAAATGTTCAGTTTCTCTGGGTGCACAATTTGTAGTTGCATTTGTGTAAACCAAATTAGTTTGGAAAAACTGGACATTTCTTCCAAGTTTAAAATAAAAGGCTGTCATTTGTTGTTGTTGTTGTTGTTGCATAGAAGACAAAAAAATGTACCATGTTTTCCAACATTATTTTATGAAGTAGCAAATATATTTTAGAGATTTGTGTTGTCAAACCTTTACTAAATTAAACAAATATCAATATACATATAAAATAATAATGTACAAATTTGAACAGTCCATAAAAAGATGTGCTGGACCATTTTTATTTGCTAAAAAATTGATATTCATAATTTAACAACGGGAAACTATTTAAATTTAAACATGTAATTGTATAATAGATCAATTCTGTTTCGTCCGGTCACGGGACAAAAGTGAAGACCGGGGGTTGGGGGTTTTGGGAGGGCTCAGGGGTGGGAATTGGAGACTGGGACCCCTAATAGTAGTAACTCTAGGGGCCCCAAAAGTGCGTGGGCCCTTCGTGCTATCATCCTAACTTCATTTCAAAGTGTAACCATAAAATTACTAAAATGTTTATGATTTCTATGCATTTTAAGGCCCATGACTAAGAGTTTGAAGGCAGTTTAAAGCATTCAGCCATGATAAATTACAATGTTTGTAACTTTGATAAAGATTAATTGCATTTATGTATATTTTATGTATACTTATTATGTATACTTATTTGTTTTATTTCGGCCAGAATAATAGCGGTTTTTAATTTTTTAAAAACCATTTTAAGGTCAATATTATTAGCCCCTTTAAGCTATATATTTTTTCAATAGTCTACAGGACAAACTATCATTATACAATAACTTGCCTAATTACCCTAACCTGCCTAGTTAACCTAACTAACCTAGTTAAGCCTTTAATTGTCACTTTAAGCTGTATAGAAGTGTCTTAAAAAAATATCTAGTAAAATATTATTTACTGTCATCATAGCAAAAATGAAATAAATCAATTATTAGAAATGAGTTATTAAAACTATTATGTTTAGAAATGTGTTGAAAAAAATCTTCTCTCTGTTAAACAGAAATTAGGGAAAAAATAAACAGGGGTGCTAATTATTCTGACTTCAACTGTACAGTATATATATATATATATATATTCAACTGTATATATGACAGTTGAAGTCAGAATTATTAACCACCCTTTGAATTTTTTTCTTTTTTAAATATTTCCCAAATGATGTTTAACAGAGCAAGGAAATTTTCACAGTATGTCTGATATTTTCTCTTCTGGAGAAAGTCTTATTTGTTTTATTTCAGCTAGATTAAAAGCAGTTTTAAATTTTTTAATCACCATTTTAAGGTCAAAATTATTAGCCCCTTTAAGCTAGATTTTTTTTCGATAGTCTACAGAACAAACCATCGTTATACAATAACTTACCTAATTACCCTAACCTGCCTAGTTAACCTAATTACCCTAGTTAAGCCTTAAATGTCACTTTAAGCTGTATATATGAAAAAAAAAATTAAATGTGTATATTTATATATGTATGTATGTATATATATTCAACTTAATTCAATTCATGTTTGTTTATATAGCACTTTTTACAATGTAGATTGTGTCAAAGCAGCTTAACATAGTTCTAGTAAAGTCCAGTTTTCAGAGTTCAGTTCAGTTTAGTTTAGTTCATTGTGGTTTAAATTTCACTGCTGAAAATTCAAACACTGAAGAGCAAATCCATCAATGTACAGCTCAACAAGCCCTGATAAAAAAATATATATATATATATATTTATATATATATATATTTATATATATATATATATATATATATATATATATATATATATATATATATATATATATATATATATATATATATATATATACTTTTTTTTAAGTTCATGTAAATGTTATCAAATAGCTTCATACTGAGAATCTTCCGGTCAAGGGGGAAAAATGTATCCTTTTTTAACATTGTTAGTAATCTGATCCAGGCTTTATATGTCCTCTATGTTTAGAAAGGCTGCAAAGTGCTTTTCCTCCCAGTCACCCGATTTATCATGACATAAAGCAAGCGGTCAGTTACTGAGAAAATGTACAAGCTAAATGGCATAATCGTGAACATGACTTTGTAAAGAGCTCTTCTAAATTATATATTAAGAAATGTAAGCAAAGACAAGTCCTTAAGTACAATTCTTTATTTTATTTTAAGTGCAACTGTCTGAGTCTGCGCTAATGGAATTGTAGAATCAATGTCAGGTTTTTTGTTAAATAATAAATATATTTAAACTTTATGTATTCCCAGTACGCATGGAACATTATTAAAAGATTATTGCTAGTTAATATTCATTGCCATTAAATGAAAAAGCCATGCAGTTTTGTTTTCCTTTTTTGCAAAAAAATAAAAGGCACATGGCATTCACTTTTCATTTCTGTGGCAACTATCCATATTTCATGCGGTAGAGAAATTTTCATACCATTCTGGATTTAGACATTGTCCTATATTTATATTTTAAAATTACACAGAGGAGTATTACAGACTTGCAAAATATCTTCTTATCTAGTCTAGTCAAAATTGCACAAAAATAACCTGTGCTTTTTTCCAACCCAGATAGTTCCTGCTATTCATACATATGACCACTAGATGTCCACATTAGCAAATATATCTCCAAACAATCAAACGAATGTTATACAAGACAGTGTTTGTAGAGCTGCAACTTCTGAAGGCAAATATTAGATGGTTTAGCTTTGCTTTTTATTTTCGGTCACTGCATAATTATCCTACACCCATTTTACAATATAATAATAATAAATAATATCCTATAGCCTAACTTTAAAACTGTGTTATATAGTAATTTAAAAAAAACTAAGATGTTTTTATTACCTTGGATGCCTGAAAAAAACAATCGTGTTTTCAATAATTAATGTGTATATTTAATATTTTTATTATATTTGTTTTAATATATTGTAACTCTTTTCGATGTATTTGAGTTCAGCTGGCAGAGAGTAAAAACACATCACATTTTATTTTTAAAAATGATCATTTTAGTTCTGATAACTAGTTAAAATCTTGTGTTTAGGTCTTGATTGCGTTACACATTTCTGTTTTTCTGAACGGCTCGTTGAGTTACTCCTGGCTCTGGGTGTGCATTGAACAACACGTGCAAATGCTGTTACGCAATCTGCTGAAAACATTACAGCCATGTGACCGTGTCCTGATTGGTTCCTGCATGACTGAGCGAACGATCATGCGCCAATCAGCAAGCGCGTGGGCGTGTCCAGGGCCCTGCACAGTCCAAACACTTGAGATGGTACAGGATGTTACTGTTCCACAACTGTCCCACTTCCTCGATTACTAGTATTTACCTCGCCGTGTTTTAGGGCTCGAGACAGAGGCTTGTCCGATCAGTGGACAGTCAGCTGGACACACATAAGAGCAGATGGAGCCCGTCTGTGACGCACTGTGTTAAGTTCTTAAGCCTTCTGTTTTTCCAAAACATTCACGATTTGAAACTGTAGGTCAGCTTTATGTATAATGGACATTTCTTTTTATTAACTATTATTGATACCCACCCCCATACACACCCACACTCTCCTTATGACTTACACTCCCCATAAACAATGCATTATTTAATTATTTTTCAATATTTGTACAATTAAAATTGCACATATTCATTGCACTACACTGCACTAATTCATCTTGAATAGTACATACCCACTGTACATTTACATTTGTAATTATGTTCATATCTATCTGTCATGATCTATTGTAAATCTCTGTTTATAGTTAATACAACCTGTATATAATGTTCATAGTACATCCATCTGTAAATATCACCATAGTTTTTCTAGTTCAAATCTATCTTTTAAATTCATATTTTAATAGGAAGCTCTACAATATTATATTTGTGCATATACATTAGATTAGACAGTACTGAAGCCAAATGTGGAGCTTATCTAACAAAATGACTCACGATAACGGTCCAAAAACTAGTACACCTAAATGTATATGTTATTGAAAAATATTAAATACAATTTTAAAAAAGAGGAAAAATTAAGAGAAGCAAAAAAAAGTGTCAAATTTTGTTGAAATTTTGTAGGTTGTAATTTTTTTACAGTAAATATTTTTGCAGTATTTTACTTGAATTCAATTGTAATATCTTTCAATTTCTAATTGTTTTAATGACTAATTGTAATATCTTTCAATTTCTATTTGTTTGGTGACTAAAATATTATTTCAATAAATAAATATATCTGTTTAATAAATCTGTTTTGTTTAAATGCACCAAAATACATTGCCTATATTCACTGAGAAATCTATAAAAAAATATTCATTTTCAAAATAAAGGGTACTCAATTATGCTGAGCACTGTATATATATCTTGCACTTGCTGCTATTGCACTCCTGGTTAGACCTAAACTGCATTTAGTCGCCTTGTACATGTGTAATAACAATCAAGTTGAATCTAATCTAATCTATTATTATTTATTTAATTATAAATTTTTGAAAAATATGTATTGAAAAAAAAGTTTAAATAATTTTAGAATTTTATTAGACCCTCATTGTGTAAAAGCTCCCTTGTGTACAGTTACATTTCTGCAGATTTTTTTTAAAGTGTTGGTTATTCATTAATTTCTTTTCAGCTTAGTCCCTTTATTAATCTGGGGTCGCCACAGCGGAATGAACCGCCAACTTATCCAGCATATGTTTTTTACGCAGCGCATGCCCTTCCAGCTGCAACCCATCACTGGAAAACATCCATACACACTCATTCACACACATACACTACTGACAATTTAGCTTGCCCAATTCACCTATAGCGCATGTTTTTGGACTTGTGAGGGAAACCGGAGCACCCGGAGGAAACCCATGCCAACACGGGGAGAACATGCAAACTCCACACAGAAATACCAACTGACTCCGCTGAGGTTCGAAACCGCGATCTTCTTGCTGTGAGACGATTGTGCTACCCACTGCGCCACTGTGCTGCCCCTATAATTGAATTAAAAATAAATAAATTTTAAAAAGTTTAAAATAAAATTGAGTATTGGTAGATTACGTCTTTTATTAAACCTAATTATGTGAAGCCAAATATCTATTTTCATTAATTAATTAATTAATTCATTCATTTTTTTTTCGGCTAAATACCTTTATTAATCAAGGGTCGCCACAGCAGAATGAACCGCCAACTTATCCAGCATATGTTTTTACGAAGCGGATGCCCTTCCAGCTGCAACCCATCACTGGGAAACATCCATACATTCACACTCATACACTGCGGCCAATTTAGCACCCGGAGCACCCGGAAGAAACCCATGCGAACATGGGGAGATCATGCAAACTCCACACAGAAACGCCAACTGACCCAGCTGGGGCTCGAACCAGTGACCTTCTTGCTGTGAGGTGAGAGCACTACCCACTGCGCCACCCAATATCTATTTTCTGTTTATGAATAATACAAATAATTTTATTAATTTTTATTTTTATTAGTAGTAGTAATAGTAGTAGTATTTCAAAGTTAAAGTAGTATTTAAGCCGGTGTTTCTCAACCACGTTCCTGGAGGACCACTAGCACTGCATGTTTTGGATGTCTCCTTTGTCTTTCACACCCATTACAGATCTTTCAGTCTCTGCTAATGAGCTGATGATCTGAATTAGGTGTGTTTGGTTAAGGAGACAAAGTTAATGGTCCTCCAGGAACGTGGTTGAGAAACACAGATGTAAGCAGAGTAGAAAGCTGATTAAAATAATTCTAGGTATTTATTATTGTGTCCAATAACTAAATAGTTTGGAATTTTGTGTTATTATATTTCTGTTTGTTTTTATCTGGTTATTGCCAATAGTACATGTATACACAATATAATGCATATGGTATATGCACGTTAATAGACTTTAATTTTATTTTTATTATTGTTATTTTAAAAAAATTTCTACTGGTATCTCGTTATGTGATTTGGACATATACCAACAATACTGTACATGTTAGTTGAATTAAATGTGCAATACTGTCTATTCACCGTACCAAATGCATGAATGTAATAAAATAAATACTAGTTAGTTCATATTTATCACAGTCTCTTTGGTTCATACACGTTCACACAACTCAGTATCAGTGTTCTGTACTCACCACCATGTACATTAGTGAATTAGATTTAACTGGGACGAATGTAAAGATGTCCAAAAATAATGAATTAATTGCTGTTCGAGACAGTTAATGAGACTGACCTAATGAAACTGATCCAGCGTCTCTCCCACGTGACTGTGCCGAGCGAGCGAGGCGTTGCCAATGGGAAGTGACGTCACAGCGCTACGTTCGCGTTCACCACAGGAGATACGAGGCCCGTGATAGCTCCTGCGACGGGGGTCCGCTTGTAAAATCCACCTCCATCTTCATCATCCTTGGGGAAAACGATGACCAAACCCACGGGAGCATAATCTACAGACTCTAAGCTTTCATCTGATCTAAAAATTGTGACATTTCGGACTTTGATACGTTAAAAAAGGAATGGTGAAAAGTGAACTCCGTCAGAAGAATCCGGATTTTCCTCAGGGATTCGGGGGGGTTGGGGTCGCATAAAAATATATAGGATCGTAGCAGTTAAATAACGAGCTAAATTTGTTTGTGTAAAGTCGAATTTAAGGACTGACAGCGTCTGGTTAAGTAGAAATTTGCTTAAAATTAAATCCAGCGACTCGCTCGGCGGAAACCGATAAACAGCAATGGAGCTACGAGTTGGAAACAGATACAGACTGGGCAGAAAAATTGGAAGTGGATCGTTTGGTGACATTTATTTAGGTACGTATGAACTAAAACACTCATACACACTGTTGTCATGAAGCTGTCAATAATACGACACGGCTAATATGCAGTAATGTTTTACATCTACCTACCAGCTGTAACTGTCACAGCCGTATTTCCAAATATTGACCCGTTATAGTTTGTCTGTAGTATGAAAAATCGTGTTTTATAACCATGACAAGAACGTATTTTAAAGCTAAAGAAGTTTTGGGGTTCATAAACTTAACATCCATTTGAAAGAAGCTCCTATAATGAACGTTTGACACTTCATGGTGTTACATTTGACCGTTAAATTATGGTTTTGACATCAGACTTTGATGTGAGTGATATGACACATCACAGTTATTGATGTACGTCGAGTTATTTCACTTGGTGTTCATTTCCAAACGGGTCCTCCCTTGTGTGTAAACTCTGAATGAATCTTACCTGTCCATACAGGTTTTACTGAAAACCTGAACCACCCAAAAGGCCAAACCTGACTTGGTGAATCAGCCTGTAATGGACATTAAACCAAGACTGGTCGATGCAGTTGTTGTGATCATACTATCAGAGATCTGTGTGATTCATGCTGTCTAGTTTTCTTGATCACAGGGTCATGGTGCATTTAATGAAACCATTTTGATTGATTGATCTGTCATGGAGCAACAGTCAGGAACTTGAAAGAACTCTTTATTTACATGCTAAATGGCCTTCATGCTTGAGAGCATCAGTATCACACCAGGATGTTGTTGATTATTTGAGTATCTATGGTTGACATTTAGAGAAATCTCTGATGGCAGTAGAGAGGCATTGTTTTGTATTTGCAATATGGGAGAGATGCATCAAACTAGGTATCTGTATTAGCGTTTATAGTATTGACAGACATAGCAGTTATAAGTAAAAAAAAATAGTTATAAAAAAAATAAAGAGAAGATTTAATTAGTTTATAGCCCACATTTATGAGTTTTAGTTCTCAGTTGCCTTATTATATAATTTTGAGAGCACAATAATCATGACATTATTTTAAGCATCATTTACAGAAGAGGATCAATAAGTTGTCATTCAGTGTAGGGTTGTCGCGATACCATTAATTCGTGTTACAATACTATACCAGCTGAAGTATTGTGATACCAAGTAGTATTGCGCTACTGTAATTCATAGCTCAAATCCATGAAATAAAGAAAATTGTCAAAAATACTATATTTTATGTTATAATATGCCCACTTTAATTGAATTAATAATTCCCTTATTATTGAAAAAATATTTGCACGTTACTTCACCTAAAATGTATTCTTTCTCTTTGTTTATTTTGTAGATAACTGACCAACAAAAAATACAATAAAAAAAAGATACAAATTATACTAAATGAAATTTGTTACGAAAAGAGAATTTTTCCAACCAAATTAGGCTTTATGTAATGGTCAAAAATTGTTTTAATGTTTCCTGTACCCATTGTTTTTTTTTTTTTTTTCCTTCAGTCTTATCAGGGAAGAATCAAGATTGTTGAGGTTGTTGTAGCTACTAAGTCATAATGACAGGACCAAAATTAACTGATTCAAATTTGAAGTGAAGCGTCAGAAAACATAAAATAGGCTACCATAAAAGGCATGAATTCTACAGTGTGCAACCTTAAAGGGCTCCACAGACTATTCAAATAAATTGGTCTATTGTTGCACAAACGTGTGAGCATTTTAGTGACTTTTCCACATGCAACAATATGTATTTTAGATAGACTATTAATGGCGATACTACCGTTTCCAAATTACAATGGCATCGCCAGTATTTTGAAGCCATAGTATCACGATACTACCATAGTACTGGTATACCGTGCAACCCTACTGTGTAATAGTAACAAGCATATTTAGGTCAATAAAAAATTATAGAAGACACTTTTGTTATTTGATTTTGATGTGGACACATCTTCATCTCATGTCTCATGTTTGTTTTGTATTTATTTAAAGCAAAACCTTCCGTTCTTCTCTAAATTCAGGCATTAAAGGAAACTATGCATGTTTAGCTTTATCCGTACTAACATAGTTCCTCTTAATTGGGCTGAAACCAATCAACAGAATGTTTACCGATCAAAGTACCTCCAGATGTCAAGCTCAAATGCAATCAGCCTTTATTTTGACAGTCAAGCAGTGTTTGCAAAGGTATGTTGATCACCTTAAAGTGTGGCGAGACCTTTATCCCAAAGCTTTTCAGCAGAGATGGGATTGTTTCAGTCTGTAAGTGTATGAGAACAGGGCTTGGTGGGTGTGGTGAGACTGTAAAACTCCCATCTGCTCGTTTATTTTGTAACTGCACCCACGCTTTGGTACGTCAATATAATTCTTTTCGAATAATACATAAACGTCAGAGGTGTTGTTGAGGCAGTGCTAAAGGAAGATCTTCAACACATGACTCAAATCATCCGTGAAATGCGATCAAATCATCTGCTATTAGATGTTTAGAAGATCGAACTCAACCAGATTGAACTAGTTACATCATGTTACGCCGCTTACTGCATTTAGAACTGATCAAACAGTCAGTGTAAAATGCATTCGCCTACTACCTCTCCCTTTTTCCTGGGATTCCGTTACATTTGCATCACTTGGCATCATTGGAGGCCTCAGGTGTGTGAATCATCCAGGACTGTCCCACTCCTCTTTACTTCTGGTTCCTTTCCATCAGCTTTTATGTAACCTCACAGCGTTTGGTTTGGCTTTATGATGTGATGTTGCATGTAGATCGGATGCCAGATCTGTCACTTCCCTTCATCTTTCAGCACAAAAAATGGAGATCTCATTTTGTTATCGGGCTGCAATTTGCATTCAAGAACACCTTATCAGCAGTTTCTATCCACTTTCATGTTCATGTTTATCTGTTGGATAGTCAGTTTTTTTCTTTTCTGTTTTTATTAGCTCTTGCATAACATATTATTGGGTTTCTTTATCAAGGCTGTAAAGCTGATCTGAAGCCAGAGCAGAACCATGTTGTTTACATTGTTCGTTGACAGAGACGGGTTTGTTCCTGCTCCTCATTTGAATGTTTCTCTCATTTGATGTAAATGTTATCATGTGGTGCTGCTGATTGTTTGTACTCTGACTATATGTGTCTGGCGTGCTGATTAGGTTATGTGTAGACATGGGTTTCTTTGATAACTACCGAACAGAAGATTAAACTGTTGTTTGTTTTTAAAATATCTCAGAAACCAGCTGAACGAATCTTTAAGTTTCTGTTCAAGCAGACGTGGGTAGCCATTTCCATTTCAAAACGGTCTTTTCTTATGTCCATTAAACACGAATTATGATATTTTGCTTAGTCCACTGTGCTCATGTGTCATAATGAGGGCTGTTTTTTTTATTAATTATTTAAAAAATAAATTCATAAATATTTGACCATTTATTAGGTCTGTCACAATTTTTTTTTTACTTGTTTTTGTTAAGTTGCCTAATAATTATGCACAGTAATAGTCACCTGCACACACAGATATCCTCCTAAAATACATTGCACCAAAATATATTGCGATAAACAATATTATTGTCATTTTAAGACCATTTTATGCCACTCATTATATAATTCCAGAATGATAATATAATAGCATCATAATGCAAATACACTCTTCCAAATAACATTTTATTCTTAAGAATTTTTCATTTAATTAGTCATTTTAACAATTTAATCATTAGTCATTGGAATCAGAATCTGAAAACATGTATCAGACAAATAGATAGCAAATAAATAATAATAAATGTTAACAAATAAGTGCAAGGTAAAAAGTAGCAGAGGCTGCAATACCTGCTACTAGATCTATTTTCAGTTGTCCGACACCCACATGAAGATCTACTAAAGTAATTTACAGGGAGTGCAGAATTATTAAGCAAGTTGTATTTTTGAGGATTCATTTTATTATTGAACAACAACCATGTTCTCAATGAACCCAAAAAACTCTTTAATATCAAAGGTGAATATTTTTGGAAGTAGTTTTTAGTTTGTTTTTAGTTTTAGCTATTTCAGGAGGATATCTGTGTGTGCAGGTGACTATTACTGTGCATAATTATTAGGCAACTTAACAAAAAACTAATATATACCCATTTCAATTATTTATTTTCACCAGTGAAACCAATAAAACATCTCAACATTCACAAATATACATTTCTGACATTCAAAAACAAAAAAACAAAACAAATCAGTGACCAATATAGCCACCTTTCTTTGCAAGGACACTCAAAAGCCTGCCATCCATGGATTCTGTCAGTGTTTTGATCTGTTCACCATCAACATTGCGTGCAGCAGCAACCACAGCCTCCCAGACACTGTTCAGAGAGGTGTACTGTTTTCCCTCCTTGTAAATCTCACATTTGATGATGGACCACAGGTTCTCTGTGGGGTTCAGATCAGGTCAACAAGGACGCCATGTCATTAGTTTTTCTTCTTTTAGACCCTTTCTTGCCAGCCACGCTGTGGAGTACTTGGACGCGTGTGATGGAGCATTGTCCTGCATGAAAATCATGTTTTTCTTGAAGGATGCAGACTTCTTCCTGTACCACTGCTTGAAGGTGTCTTCCAGAAACTGGCAGTAGGACTGGGAGTTGAGCTTGACTCCATCCTCAACCCGAAAAGGCCCCACAAGCTCATCTTTAATGATACCAGCCCAAACCGGTACTCCACCTCCACCTTGCTGGCGTCTGAGTCAGACTGGAGCTCTCTGCCCTTTACCGATCCAGCCACGGGCCCATCAAGACTCACTCTCATTTCATCAGTCCATAAAACCTTAGAAAAATCAGTCTTGAGATATTTCTTGGCCTAGTCTTGATGTTTCAGCTTGTTTGTCTTGTTCAGTGGTGGTCATTTTTCAGCCTTTCTTACCTTGGCCATGTCTCTGAGTATTGCACACCTTGTGCTTTTGGGCACTCCAGTGATGTTGCAGCTCTGAAATATGGCAAAACTGGTGGCAAGTGGCATCTTGGCAGCTGCACGCTTGACTTTTCTCAGTTCATGGGTAGTTATTTTGCGCATTGGTTTTTGGTTTGGTTTTTCCACAAACTTGCGACCCTGTTGACTATTTCAAATGAAACGCTTGATTGTTCGATGATCACGCTTCAGAAGCTTGGCAGTTTTAAGAGTGCTGCATCCCTCTGCAAGATATCTCACTATTTTTTACTTTTCGGAGCCTGTCTAGTCCTTCTTTTGACCCATTTTGCCAAAGGAAAGGAAGTTGCCTAATAATTATGCACACCTGATATAAGGTGTTGATGTCATTAGACCACACCCCTTCTCATTACAGAGATGTACATCACCTAATATGCTTAATTGGTAGTAGGCTTTCGAGCCTATAACGCTTGGAGTAAGAAAACATGCATAAAGAGGATGATGTGGTCAAAATACTCATTTGCCTAATAATTCTGCACTGCCTGTATAGTAAATACTATAGTGTTTTTTTTAACCATACTGACACCTCGAATAGAGATAGATTGCGATAGGGCTGTGCAATTCGGGGGAAATATCTAATTGTTTGACAGATTTTGCAATTGTGATTTGATTTGCAATTTCATTTTGTAGTCAAGCTTTAGCTCAATAATAATAATAAAAGATATTAACTTCAACATTTATTCAGATTTGTTTTTAAATATTCAGAAATTGAACTCATTTTTCTCTAGAGCAAACAGTAAGCACACACTAAATTACTTTACCTTTGTGTAAACAAGTTAAGCTCAAATTAGGGAGATAATGTGGCTTATTATACAAACAAAAAATAATGATTATAAAAATACAGAACACTCAGCAAACTAACATGGCTGGTAAAAGGCCGATTAAAAAGTTCTGATTGGTCAGAACAAAGGTGTGCTCACTCAATTGGCTAGTAAAACTGTCACACACAGACAGCAGTCACAATTCGATTTCGATTAATTGCACAGCCCTAATGGGCGAAATATATTGCATCACCAAAAATGATTGAGGTCATGTCCATGTGCTGTGCGATAAGTCGATATATTGATTATTGTGACTGACCTACCATATTACAATTAATAGCTGTTTAATAGCACAATATGTATATTATAATATTTAAAATAATATAATGTAATAAACAAGATTTTTTTTTTTATGGTTTTTAGGGACGTTTCTGAGTGTATCTGACAGTAGCTTCATCAAATGTAACTGAAAAAGCCTGGTGTTGATGTGTGTGTCCTCATGTAGTAAGATCACAGACACTGAAAACACCATGACTATTACACAGTTTTGACTATGTGTAGTTGAAAAATGTTCACACATTTTTGCATAATAATGTTTTTTACGGCTGATACTGGCTCAAATTTTGACCATGTTTTATGCATGTCCTAATATCTAAGAAAGCTTGTCCCATGTGCAGTCATAAAGGTGTAGAAGAACCCAAGGATCACTGGATAATGCATTTTTTCAAAAGTAAAACTTATTTCTGCAAGGATGCATTAAACTGAGCAAACTTACAGTAGTGCATGTAGAAAGTATTCAGTCAATTCATCATGATCTGCAGTCATGTCAGTTTGTTGGACATTCAGGCTGTGTTCTGACCCCATTCACTGTTTTAATGGCTCTGTTCCTTCTCTGTTTCTCGCTCTGCCCCAGGCACAGACATTTCAGTTGGAGAGGAAGTGGCCATCAAACTGGAATGTGTGAAGACAAAGCATCCACAGCTCCATATCGAGAGCAAGATTTACAAGATGATGCAGGGTGGAGGTAATGAGAAACAGGGCTTTGTTTCATCAGTAAATTAAAGCTTTGGAAGCTTGATAAATCAATGTAATCATTAAAATGTTTCATACATGCCAGTAAGCATGTACAGGCTTTTCAGGTTTTGTACTTAGATGTTTGTGGGTTTTTCCTTGCAGTTGGCATCCCTACCATAAAGTGGTGTGGTGCAGAAGGGGATTATAATGTTATGGTGATGGAGTTGCTCGGCCCCAGTCTGGAGGATCTCTTCAATTTCTGCTCCAGAAAATTCAGCCTGAAAACTGTCCTCCTGTTGGCCGATCAGATGGTATGAGTCAAAATAAAGGAATATTTAGCCTTCGATACACTGGGTAAGGTTTTATAATCGTAATTTTGTTTTGTTTTTTGTATACCTTGCATACTTTAGATCAGCCGCATTGAGTACATCCACTCCAAGAACTTCATTCACAGAGACGTGAAGCCTGATAACTTTCTGATGGGCTTGGGAAAGAAGGGCAACCTTGTCTACATAATTGACTTCGGTTTGGCAAAGAAATATCGTGATGCACGAACACACCAGCACATTCCCTATCGTGAGAACAAGAACCTCACAGGCACTGCGCGCTATGCATCCATCAACACACATCTTGGCATTGGTAAGAACACACCAAGTCTTTCTAAAGAGCTTGTAATTTGACTGCTTTGTGTGTCTATATATGTATAGTTTAAAGGGATGCACTAGGTCAACAACAATATTTATTTCAGGGCTCGAAATTACCTTTTTGCTTGGTAGCACTGGTGCTCCTAACTTCAAAATTTTAGGCGCACCCACCAAAAATTATGTGCAACATTACTACAATTTTTATATAACAGATTTATTGCACTTGAAATCAAAACTAACAAAGAAAAAAAAATCAGCATGCGCCCACCGGCCCTGCACGCACTGCTTGAGTTAGCAATAATAACTGTGCTGTTCTCACGGGTGTTGTCTGATATTGCCCAGATGATAATGACATATAGCATATTATTTGCATACGTCATCTTAATAGAAATAACACTCTTCATGATTTGCAATTTTAGTTTAATCTTAGTGAATGCAAGCCCTTTTGTGATGGTGTACGCAATGCCAGTTGCTCGACTGACAGCATTGTGATGAGTAAATTAATGATTTAATAGAACATCTCACAATTAAAATGTGTAGATTCAGTGGCAAACGCTGTTACCTGCGAACTCCGTCCCACAGACTTTACAGTGAATGGCTTTAGTCATTTTCATAGCAGACTTTAACCCACTGGAAGTCTTTCATCCACTCTTCAAAAAGTGTAATTGGTGGATTAACATTCACCACATGATCACTAATAAGATGTGCCATTATTTGTAACTTTAGGTGGCTTCTAAAACAAAATCTCTCAGTGTTTTTTTTTTTTTTTTTTCATTCTCTCGTTTCCAGCCCTTTACATTTTTTCAGCTGTAGCTCCCTGTCATCAGAAGGAAGGCGTTGACTGAGTGATTGACAGCTGAAATTAACCAATCCATTCACGTTCAGTTCAACAGCAGTGAGCCAATAAGAACAGCTTGAAGGCGGGGTACTCATTGTGGGATTTGTTTACTGCAGCAAGTTGACATGACAACTGTTTTAAACCAATTCTGAGTGCTGCATTTGGCGTTTTTAGGTGCAAAGATGCATTGTGTGTGAATGTCTCCGCGCATGCGGTGAACATTTGGCAGTGAAAACTGGTCGCACAGCAACAATTGTATGCACTTGCACAAATTCTCCCAAATATATTTTGAGGTCACATAGATAAACATTTTGCGCACATATGCGACTAAAACAGTCGCAACTTTGAGCCCTGCATTTAGTCTGTAGGTTCTTAAAATATGATATTAAAGACCTAAAATTGTGCCAAGAAAGTATTACCCAAACTAATACACCACCAGCAGCCTAAACTGTCAACAGGATTTCTTGTTGATTATTAGGCTGAATGATCAATTGAAATGAAGTAAGATTATGATTCAGCAAATGTGCGGTATGTATAAATTTTTTTTTGAACGAGTGGTTACTTTGTATTAAAGGGATAGTTCAACCAATAGTTCAAATGAAAATATATTTTATTATCTCTCCTTAAAGGGATTTCAAACCTTTGTGAATTTCTTTATTTTGTTGAACACTAAAGAAGATATTTTGATGGAATACCTGAAAACCATTAACCATTCTCTTCCATAGTAGGAAAAACAAATATTATGAAAGTAAATGGTTACAGGTTTTCAGCATTCTTCAAAATATAACAAAAGAAGCTGTTAAACCAGTAAAGGTTGTGTAAATGATGACAGAATTTTCATTTTTTGGTGTATTTTCCTTTTACTTTCTATCACATGAACAAGTCTTCATTCTTCTCTAAACCACTGGCACCATCAAGGCACTTGCTGAATATTTTTTTTCTTTTTAAACCCTAGAGAAGGTTGTGCATAAAAATCACTGCTCTGTATGACATCGGTGTGCACTCATGCTCAAGAGGATGCATGTATATTTTTAGCATTTCCCAGAAGAGTTTGTGCATGCATGTTTGCGTCGACGCTAGTCCTTGTTCATGAATCACTGTACTGTAGCATTTCATCCTTGCATGCTCCACACTTCTAATTGTTCATATATTTTTACAGAGCAATCTCGGAGAGATGACTTGGAGTCTCTTGGCTATGTGCTGATGTACTTCAACTTGGGCTCACTGCCTTGGCAGGGACTGAAAGCTGCCACCAAGAGACAGAAGTATGAGCGTATCAGTGAAAAGAAAATGTCCACTCCCATTGAAGTTCTCTGCAAGGGCTACCCATGTACGTTTAAATCTGCGTTGTGCATGTTGAAATCTGTTTGTGTTTGAAAATGGTGCCTAAAAGCTACGTTATCTGTCCCACAGCTGAATTTGCCACATACCTCAACTTTTGCCGGTCACTGCGATTTGATGATAAGCCAGACTACTCGTACTTGAGGCAACTCTTCAGGAATCTGTTCCACAGACAGGGCTTTTCCTATGACTACGTGTTTGATTGGAACATGCTCAAATTTGTAAGTACATGTTTGGATGATCTTCATACTTTAGAGTGTGATCATTTTGTATTTGTGTTGCGTACTTGTGTTTGGTTTATTAGAAATGCATCAATGAACAGGGCGTAATTGGGTGTGTTTTGCTTGTGCAGATAGTAGATGGATTTCTGAGTTTTTAAATATTACAGATTATTTATGATAGTCACTTTAAATGACTTCTAAAATTACCATGTGTTTAAACTGTAATTCAGAAGTCGATGTGATCAACCAAGTTCAAATATCAGATTATATTCAAATACATCTGTGTCTGCAAAAAAAATTCTAAATTCTAATTCTTTATCTCGCTTATTTATATGCTCAATCATAAATACTTCCTAAATAGTAACAATGTACTGCTGAATCCAGTTATGTTTAACTCATTATTAATACAGACAGGTAGTTATAGTTTTACAGTGCATTTTGGAGAATTTTTTTGTCACTTGTAGGGGTGTTTCCGATCATGATCAGATCATCATCATTAACTTGTAGATTAATCCTAAATTTGTAACGATCGCAGAGAGAATGCCTCTTGTGTCGTTCAAATCACTTGTATGAAAGCATTTAGGCTTTCCTGTAGAGCATAATGATGACGGAAGAAGTTGAGGTCATTCGGGATGTGGTGGGTTTTTAGAAGGTGTTGGTTAATAATTTGTGGGTCCTTAAAGGTGTTTTCTGTCACTACTTGTTTAGCCAGCATTAATACATTCAGTGTAAGCTGCACGATTAATCATTAAAAGATCATGATCTCAACACCCACGCAACATAAATTATAAATGACTGTGATTTGCATATATTTATTAATCCTTCAAATCGCTGCATCCAAATTTGTGTTTGAAAAACAATCAAGAAAGGGATTCAGTTTTTAGTCTTTTGAGTTAGTTATGAAGTTACAAACAGTCAAATAACACAGAAGTACTGGGAGAACAGTTTAAAATTTAGATAAAACCACTGATGTTTATGGTAAGGATTACAATCATTATCGTGTGCTCAAAAATTAAAGTTGTTGGCAGCAATTACATTATTTAACCAATAGGTGGCGACAACCAGCCATCAATAATATGCCTCTGAATAATTCTAGCAATAAAACAGTTTTGAGTGAATAACTGAATCATTTATTGAAAATGAGACTAAAAATAAATATGGGTTGTACAAATTATAATGTTAGATTTCTACATTTATTGTTATCAGCAGCAGTAGTAGTAACAGTGAGTTTTTCACAGTACTGAATATTTTACAATTTAATTTTATTCAGTTGATTATTTCTTCATTTTATTTTATGAAACCAAAGTTTCTTGCAGTGCTGTTTTTGTAATAAATGAAAAGCAAATGACATTTGTCTTGTCTTCTCTTTTTGACTGATCCGTAATATGGTCCGATCCGTGACTAATAAAACCATAACGTGATCCAAACCGTGAGATTTGTGATCTGTTACACCACTAGTCACTTGTACTGGCAAACCAAACCATGATCATTTATTTGCTCAAAAAAGTAAACTATTACTGTAAAATATAAACATTTTAAATATTTAAACTGATGTATTTTATTCTTGTGATTGCAAAGCTGTATTTTCAGCATCATTACGTCAATTTTCTGTCACATGATGATTCATATGTTCTTACTATGAAGAAACTGCTTGCTTTCAATGTGAATGTTTTTTTTTTATTTACCATTTGTCAGGGCGCTAACCGTACAGCAGAGGAGGCAGATCGTGAGAGGAGAGAGCGGGATGAGCGAATGAGGCACAGCAGGAATCCTGCCGCTCGAGGGATCCCAGCAGCATCAGGCAGACCCCGGCCCACACAGGACGGTGCTCCACCAACCCCACTCACACCCACCTCTCACACAGGTAAACAGTTTGTCCACCTGCTCTCTTCCTAAGTACTTAAAATACTGATATAAGTAGTCCTCTCTTCCTTTTTTACAGCAAACACATCCTCACCGAGACCGGTCACTGGGATGGAGCGGGAACGCAAGGTCAGCATGCGGCTTCATCGTGGCGCCCCAGTAAACGTGTCATCCTCAGACCTGACGGGGCGACAAGACACTTCCCGCATGTCCACATCACAGGTATAAACCATGCTCATAATGCTGTTTTTGTTTGTTTTGTTCAATAATTTTTTTTCCTGAATTTGTGTTTTTCTGTTTATTAATAATTATTTGTTTTTAGGATTCAGTTTTTTTTTCATATTTTTTGTCTCCATTTTAATATTTAAAACCAATATTAGTGGTCAACAAGCTTGTCTATTTAATTGAAGTAATGAAACTTATTCAATGTAACAACAATTTGAGCAGTTTAACTAAATGATCATAAATTGTTTTATTAAGTTAAATGAGACTTTATTTTAATGGGTTGTCCTTGAGATAATATGAGTTTCCATGTTTACATGACAGAGGTTTTCACATAAAACAGTGAAATGCCAGCTTTGGAAATAAAGTTTATGCGTGTATGTTCTCAAAATAGATCAGATACATGCAAATATAAATACATCAGATTGTGTGCAGTAAAGCAAACCAAACCGTGTCATTCATTCAGAAAGACATGCAAAATATGCAGACCTCATATTTAAGTCTCTTTAGATTTGAAAGTCACAGACAGGAGTCCATTTTGCTTTTTGATGAACTCTTCAGCACTACTTTTGATGTAGACATTCCAGTTTAAACATCTAGGTTTTTAAAAAGAACTATGTGTCTGTGTTTTCTGCATCACACACATCATACGGCCCTAATGATGGCCTTCAGCAGAGCAGTCAAATCCTTAATAAATCTTATTAGAAAAGCTGCTAGTCTTGTTTCTGGATGAGCTGCTTTGATGTTTGTTTTGCTGATAAGAGATTCTGGCAGAGCCAAACGTATATTGCATGTTACCTCTGTATGAATACATGTACAGGTCTTGTATCTAAACTTAAAAAATATTTCTTTATATAAATAAATACGATATTAAATATCTTCCATTGTTTGCAGTAATTGATCTTTTAATTCTCACGATTGTTACACTTTCTGATGAGTCACATTAAACTTAACATGTAATCTGCTTATTAGCTAACTGAAAACCAATTTGTGGGATGCTGTTGACATTTAAATGCTAAAATCTGTATTTTTTGTTTTTGGAAAAGACTTTGAGTTTGTATTTTTCAATATGACAGACACTATGATTATGGGTTGGTGTGAGTAGCGTGTTGGTGCACAAATGGTTTTGTTGTGGAAGACTGTAATGTTCTCTCTTTCTCTATTCACCCCAGAATAGCATTCCTTTCGATCACCACGGCAAGTAGATGCTCCTCACATCCTTGTGTGAAGGCAGGTGCACCAGGTGAGTTTAATAAGCTTGTGTTAGCTGCACATTTTTTTTATGTGAATCTTGTGCAAACTATCAGAAATGCCAATGATGGGAGCTATTTTGTAGGGATGCCGAAAATGAAAATTCTGGATACACTTGGCTAAAAACTGAAACCAAAAAATGCTCATTGTAATAATTATTTATTCTATTAAACAATAAAAAGTTTTATAAGCTTTATATATTTAACTCAGTAACTTAAATTATGCTGATTAAAAAAAACACACACACACAAGCCAATATAATAATCACGTTTTATTGACAGTGAAGTTGTATTTATTTTAGTCCCGAGTCATTTTACCAATGTTGCCATGACAATACAGTAGGGATATTCCCAGCAGCAGGAAATAGTATATTTCAAGAAACCTTCTGTTGGTGCATTACTTGAGGGGACTTCAGTGAGCACGTGCGTATATGAGAACATTTGCTATTTTGAACGGAGCACAGATGCGTACACAAGCTATTTGACAGTGCTTTCCACTGTTCTTGCATTTTGGTTGGCAGATTGAAATAAATGGATTTAACTGCATTAACTGAGTAAAATCAGTGCACTGAAAAAGTAGCCTCTTTTATTTTTTTGGCTCATATTTTTGTTTTTATTTTAGTTTTTCTCTTTCAGTAGAAAACCAATTCGATGCAACCCTACTATTTTGTTTTACACAAAAAAAAAAATTGTAGTAGATATGACTAACTTTTATATAATAATTTTTTTTTTTTTTTTTTACAAAAGCAACCTTTAGAGCAGGGACTTTAGAGAGAGGAACTTTTTTTTTTTTTTTTTTTTTTTTTAAATGAAGGGCCAAAAACTACGTCTGATTGAGGCTAGTGGGCCGAAGGTAAATATAGTTGCCATGGGTAATTTCCTAATTTATTTAATAAAGTTTAAAAATGACTAGAAAACGTTGCTTTATATTAGCTAATACATCATTTTTTTACATTTTCTAATGAACTTCTTACAGTAAAAACAGAATTACACTAGTTTTTGCCTTGATTTGCTCGCCAGTGTCTTCTGCTTAGTAAGTAATGTGTATTTATATCGCACATTTATTATGTATGGCAATACACCCAAAGCGCTTCACAATCATGAGTCAAGGGTCTATCCACTCCACCACCAGTGTACAGCATCCGTTTTTATGATGCGATGGCAGCTACAGGACAACGGCGCCAGTGCGCTTACCATACACCAGCTATAGATGGATTGGAGAGACAGTGATAGAGCCAATTCAGTGGATGGGGATGATTGGGAGGTCATGATGGGTAAGGGCCGTTGGAGGGAATTTGGCCAGGACACCGGGGTTACACCCTTACTCTTTACGAGAAGTGCCATGGGATTTTTAATGGCCACAGAGAGTCCGGACCTCGGTTTAAAGTCTTATCCGAAAGACAGCACCAAGTGACAGTATGGTGTCCCCTTCACTTTACTGGGGCATGCCCCCTGCTGGCCTCACTAACACCACTCATGTGGTCTCCCATCCGGATACTGACCAGGCTCAACCCTGCTTACTTTCAGTGAGTAACCGGTCTTGTGCTGCAGGGTGATGTCCTCTCTCCGTCGAGTGACAGTATTTACGTTGAAAAAAAAATCTGATTCATTTATAACATTTAATTGAAACATTTAATTTCAGTTCGCTTTTTTGTAGCTCAGCTATAAAACAAAGAAAAAAGGTTACGTCAAATAAGAAATGACAAGCTCTGTGTTAAAGGCATTCACCCCAACCCTCTCCATTATTTTCACTCTTCTCTCTGATGGGATGGTGGGCCAAATAAAGGTTACAATGGGCCAACTTTGGCTTACAGGCCCTACTTTGGGCATCTCTGCTTTAAAGGGCCATGAAACCCCCCTGTCTCAGCAGGCTGTTTTCACACCTCTAGTTTGGAAAAGGTCAGGAAAGTGGGCGTGTCCAGCTTTGTTTAGGTGAGAGTGTCGGGGGAGGGAAAGAGGGAAGGATTTGCAAATATGGGAGTTTCCGTTTGGGCACGCACACGCAGGGGAGAAAGACAGTGACTGTGTTTACATAGACATCAGTAATGTAATTACTTGCCAAATTATTAATTTGTCGACTTTAACTGCAGTTTGACACTAACTTTTTATTCAGAAACATTTCCTGCATGTCGCCCGTGACAAACAAGATATTAAGAGCAAGGAACTGCTGGACAGTGGAGTTTTAATGGTATGTTTGATACCGCACGGCGAATGGGAGAAAAAAATCTGTATAGACTATCTAATGTGTAGACTATCCTGTCACAAAATATGGCGAAAATCCTGCTCGACAGGAATAGTTTGTGTTTACATGTTTACACTCGGAGAGCAGCATTTACAGCGGATCTTTCAGTCTATAATATTGTACTATAATATTGCAGTGATATTAACATACTGTAAACTTAGTAACTAAATCATTTTGACTATTGTATGTCTTTAAAAACTGAAAGAGCACTGCACACTCTCTGCATACGCTCTCTGCACACACTCTCTGCACACACTTACCAAATCTGTCGAGACAGGACAATCACACTGGAACTGTGTCTTTTTTTTAAAGGAGATGAGCAGCAAATCCGGATTTCATCATTTCCAGATGCGAAAAGCTCTCGGGTAAAAAATGTTCCTTACAAACGCATTTCTGCCGCGTGTCGCGTGCACTGTAATCCACATGTGAGTCAAGCAGCACTCTTATAGAGGGAAAATTAAAACAAAACCTTCGTTGCAGCACATTAATAAACACAGCAGCACACTAATAAATGCAACACTGACATTCCGTGTCTTCAAATTCTAGTTTTTTCACTTGTTTTGGCAACACAACGTGGTGTCTCTCTGCCGTCTGAACACTGTAATAGGTAAACAGTCTTCAAAGCTATCATGCATATTAATGAAGTTGCACGTCATACACAATAGAGCGCGCTGATTGGTTTGAACAAAGTCTTTCTCATGAATTAATGCCGCACCCTCAGATACGTCACAATGTTCTGGTAGGGACAGACAGCCACTCTCCATGCTGGATTTACACGCAAGTATCTCATGGCCGTGACGCAGCTTCAAAAATTCGTTTCAAACCGGAAGAACGAATTTGCTCAAAATAACTCAAAAACAACCAATTTTCACTTTTTAGTGCAATATATGTGTCCTAATAGTGTTTATAGCAGCGTGGGACACACATATGACTGTCAACAGCTCAAAAAATGTGTTTTGGTGTTTCGTGACCCTTTAAAGCAATGGAAAGGATCCATGTATTTTAAAGATACTTTGTGGAATGGCAAAAAACTTTACAAGTTACATAAGCATTTAAATATAAATGTCATTTATTCCTTCAAGTTTTTACTGAAGTGTCCGTCTATTGAAATGTCAGAAATTCTGTATAAATATCTTGCTAGTTTAATGGTGATAAATGCTGTAAAAACGTATTGTTGCTTGTTAGTGAGCAATGACGGGTAATCCATTAACCAGTGTCAACAAATGAGACCTTATCCTCAAGTATTACCAGACTCTTAATGGCAGTCATCATTTACAGTGTCCCTTTTTCTCGTTGCTGTTCACAGATTGTCTCCATGTCCCAGAAGCCTCCACTTTGCAATATGGAGCATGATGGATGGCAACCTTACTACACACGGCTGACTGACAGCTCTTCATCATCAGCTATAGATAGAGCCGTCAGTCTCTCTTCTATTGACCAAACCAAAATGGTGTAGAACCAACCTGACCTCTTTTTGCTTACAGGCTCTCTCTTTCTTCTTCTCTCTCATACGTTCTCATATTTTCTCTCCTTTTCTCTTTAAATGTTCTCGTGGACATGAGAGCTATGGCCTGTTGTGAAATCACACCAGTGGGCTGAGCGATCAGATCCTGGATCAGCCAGCCATTTCACATTTATCCTCCTCATCTTTTCTTCACATTCAGCGCTGCACAACTTCTCTGGTTCTCCCGAGGCTAACGTTTCGTCTGTGTGGTTTAAATGGGTCGTTAATTTGTTTCTTTGTATACTGAATTTTCTTTTGTATTTTAACCTGGGCAACAGACGAGTCCGTTTGGTGACGTTGGTTTGGGTTCACTCCAAATTTTTTTTTTTTATTATTATTATTTACTCAATGTATTTATTTTTTAATATACATTTTAATAGTAGCTGATGAGGTTCCTTTCTGATGGTGAAGCTGGTGGTGCAAAGGGGCCAAACTCAGCACACATCGCTCATAGCAAACTGACTGGTTTTTACTCGTTCGTCTGCTATATTGATCTCTCTAACTGTACAATACTGCCCCCCCCCCCCCCCAATTCTTGTGCGTCTTCTGTTTCCAAGCTGTGAAATAACTGTAAAATATTTGTGTAAATGTTTCCACGCAACTCTTTAGAAGGACTATGAAATGACCGCAGATGGTTTGATTCTGAAAGCTGACACCAGTTACTTTTTTAATCCACTCTTTCATTAAGCCACAACAATGAAGTGCCAGACTTTGGGGATTTCGTGCGTTCTGAACATGAACTTTGACTCTTGAGGAAGCATTTATTTCTTATCTTTGGATCATTGGACTGAATCATGGTTAGACCTGCTACGTAATGATTGGTGGAGGACGTTTGTGTTCTGACGGCTTTGGGAAGTGATGAAATGATTTGTTGCAATTGGTGATTGTATTTGCAAAGGATGAAAAGGAATCAAAGTCTTGCTCCGTTCATTGATTTTCCCTGTTTCTGAAATATTCCAGCACTGATGTGGCTTTTCTAATGCACCTTGAAAGCTGGTCTGGTCATCTCGTTCCCTCGTCATCTGTAAAGGGAACTTTGGCGACTTCTTGGGTAATATTTTCATCTGATTCTCCCTCATTTTGAAGCCCACGGCTGTTTTGGGCTCCACACACTTTTTGTGGAAGTCATGCCAATTTGTCGGTCCTGTAAGAATTTGTATTACCACCGTATTTGTGTATTTTAAAGTGTAAATAAATGAATTACTTGTATTTGTTTGAGGGTTTTTTTTCTAAACACCACTATGGAACAAAATTGACAATTTGGGGATTGTTTCTCTGGGTTTACAATTTTTTTAGTCCTGTTTCATTTAATTATTCATTCATTCATTTTCATCTGCTTTTCTGAGGCCGGGTCGTGGGGGCAGCACTCTCAGGAAAGAACCCCAGACTTCCCTCTTCTCAGACACTTCCTTCAGCTCCTCCAGGGGGATCCAGAGGCAGTCCCAGGCCAGCCGAGAGACATAGTTCTTCCAGCATGTCCTGGGTCTTCCTTGAGTCCTCCTCACGGTGGGACATGCCTGGAACACCTCCCTAGGTAGGCATCCAGTAGGCATCCAAAACAGATGCCCGAGCCACCTCAGCTGACTTCTCTCGATGTGGAGGAGCAGCGGCTCTACTCTGAGCTCCTCCCTGGTGGCAGAGCTCCTCACCCTTTCTATAAGGGTGCGCCCTGCCACCATGCGAAGGAAACTCATTTTGGCCGATTGTATCTGAGATCTTGTCCTTTCGGTCATGACCCAATTTGATTGGTTTTTCTTAATTGAGAACAGAAATGTTGTCATTTTAAGTATAAAATAACAAAAGGTCATCTCTTTAACCCAATACATGGGTTTTAACTTCATGAAAGTTAACAAAGCAATTTTTGCTGGAATAACCCATAGCAGGTCGCACACCAGAAGCGCCGCTTGGTGATGCGCAGCGCCACTCATTTCAGAATTTCAAACATAGGTTTCTATCAGGGTCCGCGGCGCCCAGCCACGACTCAATACACTGTTCATGTTTCTGCAGCGCCACAGAGCGCCATCTGATTAGCTTCATTTTAAATGGCATGTGAATGTACGCATCTGCTGTGCGATACTTTCAACTGTCATGTGCGGCGCATCAGGTGTGTGACGCCCTTAACCCTAACTAATAAAAACATTAGGGCCCAGTTTCACAAACAGCGCTTCGCTTAATCCAGGACTAGACCTTAATTAAATTAGGCTATTTAAGCCACATTTATAAAAAACGGTCTTAGAAAAATGCATTACTGGTGTGCAGCTGGAGACAAAAAATGACACTGACATATTTTAAGACATCTCAACGCAAGTTATTTCAGTTGAGACAGCTCAAACATGTAATTTAATCCATGACTAGCCTTACCTTATTTGTGAAACCGGGGGTAAATCTTTTTATGTTTTCTGAAGAAAAAGAGACATCCATTATAAAATAAAACAATTTTGAACATGTATTACTCAGTCATGCCTGACAAATCCAGTACATCCAGAGAATCAAGTGGTCTTTTAAATTTTCATAGCTGTATATGATGTGGCTTTATTTGACAAATGTTGGTCATGGAGTGTTGATGGTTCCATTACATTGTGCTTTTCCACTGTCACAATGTTCTTTAGGTTGGAAAAACTGGGCTGTATAGTTGGTCATGCTTTATCACAGTTCCTGTCATTGATTCCTCAGGCTGTGTAGTAACCAAACCCACTGATCTTTTGTCACTATCAATTTCTTCAAGAGGCCTGGAGCTTCATCTTGCCTCTATGCCTAACCTACTATCCTGCTAACTTTTTCCTTATAGAAGCTTATTATTGCTTTGTTCTTCATATTCTTCTCTCAAGATGCATTCAAAGCTTATTTTATCTATGATATATTTGCATTTAGCACCAGAGGCCCTATTTCTTTTAAGCTTTTACATTTTTGGATTCCCCAATATTAATATAAATGTTGCTAATCAAAAACCATGGAATGTAAATAAATGTTTTATTTTAATAATATACTTTTTTTTTTTTTTTTTTTTTAAGTACAGTAATGTCAATTTCTTTTGTTAAAGGTGCAGTATGGAAGTTTGACACCCAGTGGTTGAACTAGGTATTGCATTCCTGAATATAAACATAGCCGCAGGTTGTCAGACTGACGACCAACAGGATTGCCTGCCTATCGAGCCTAAAGGCTGATTTAAGGTGTGTTTAAATAAAAGCAACGGCACGTGATAGAAGTAATATTTTCCATATTAAAAGGAGTTTTTGTTCTAACCAACACCTGAAATTGATATATTAGAAACGGCTTCTAATGACGGCTGCTAATAATGTGAGCATGAATGCCATTTTACATGACATTTATTGCCATACTACTGAAAGCAGCAGCAGATAGTTCACCTCAGAACTTGACAATAAAATATACTGTTTGAAATTGAACTTCAGAACTGTGAAATAATGCAAACAAACACAACATTGACTTAACATCTACATTTAAAAGTGTTAAAGAGTATTAATTAAATTATAAACCCTACCGTTTCGTGAGTGAGTGCATCTTCTGAAAGACTAAGTTTCTGCCGTGTTTCATCTGGCGCAAACAGCCTAATTGCTTATCACTGCAAATCTAATCATGTAGCATGTTGTTAGGACACGGGGTTACAATGTAACCTGCTCACCTGATGCTTACCTTTGTAATTATATTATTTGCTAATTAATAACCACCTCATGTGAAACTAATCTGCATCATTTCAAAGGCTGTTACTGTCCACAGGAGGTCGCATTTTGGTCACGGCACATACTTTAACAGCCTTTGTGCCTAAATGAATGAAATACACTGTTTTCCATCAAGACAACCCTGGGTGCGTTCCCAGAGATGGGTTGCGGCTGGAAGGGCATCCGCTGCGTAAAATCATGCTGGATAAGTTGGCGGTTCATTCCGCTGTGGCGACCCCGCAAGGGACAAAGCCGACAAGAAAATGAATGAATGACAACCCTGGGTGCTGAAAGATATCTGGCTAAACGGACATTGGGCAGATTAAAAGAACCAAAACAAAGACAGCTTACCAGCAGGTAACTCACATTTTCGAAGCAGAATAACTGACTTCTAAATTGTTTCTCAGATAAACAAGAACGTCCACTTGGCACGTTTCTTAAATATCTGCAAACATATAGTATTTTTATGATTCAGAAGAGTCAAAAACTTACATACAGCACCTTTAAAAACAAACTTTTATGATGACAGGTTGTTGTAAAGAGGCCTGAGTTTGTATGTAGAATGGAGTTTAACCTAAGGTTACATTTTAGAATTTCCATTTACTCTCACTGATATTATCCCAAACCCTCAAGACATTCACCACCGTAATATTCGAAACAAATTATAAAGAAATTGATGCGAAGGGTTTGGTCTCTTTATTGCAAATACCTAAAACGCCGATTTAAAAAGGTTACGAAAACTTAAACGGTTTATTCCGAGAAATCTAAAGAGATATTTGCGCTACATAAACAGAACTAAATTTAGGCTATACTCACCACCAAACAATGTTCACAGGATTCAGTTTTGCTTATTCAAACTCAAGCAGACTTGTCTAACATGTTGAAACCAGACGTTAATTCTTGTGCAACACACAGCAAGTTTGAACTTCAAGAACATTAATTTTTATTGTTGACAAGCCAATCTCTTCCTGTTTGCTTGTCTCTTCTAAAGACCTGAATTACACTTTAATTAATTTTGTAAATTGCATGAACAGACTTTCACACATGCAAATCTTTCAGTGTTTAGAGGAATTACAGATTTGGAAAGACACTAGGTAAATTGTCGTAAATAAGGAGGATTGATCACTGCGTTTGTCTCGATGTTTCAGATGAACCACTACTTAAGGTGTTAAAGGCCTGATGCCTTTACAGATGGACACCAGCTCAACCGCACTGAAAATACTACACAAATCCTGGGCTAATAGGATCTGGGCTAGATCCAACCAGCTCCTACAAGTAAACCATGGGGTCATATACAATTTTTACATCCTTATATGTGCATTTCTAACTAGCAACTAAAAATTCCAGACCATTCTGTTTATTCTCAGTAATATAATAAATCAGTTTTAATTGAATGTTAGTGACAGCTGGGACTGAAGCATGTTGGCATCAGGTTTTAAAAAGATAAATGATTAACATACTTTGAATACACCATAAAAATGAGTCAAGATGGAGTGGAGAGGGTGCATTTATTTCTTAAATATTTCACAAATTGTGTACCGCTACAAGACTTAAGGCACAACCAAAAATAGCTCAAGTGTCTGAACACAGAAGAGGGTCCCTACTCACAAACTGCTGGTGAAAGCGAAAATGAGGTATAGTTTAGAAGTTTCTGTACCAAAGTTTTCATAATCTTAACGTACCATTAGGTTCTTTACAAAAATAATATCCCACAAAAAAAAAAAAAAACAAGTCAGTGTTGAACAAACTAGTATAAATTCTTTTACATAAACCTACATTAAATCAAAAAAGTACAAGCTGTGGTCCTCTCCATCTGATTGATGCAGTTGGTCTGAAAACACTGACATTTAGATGAAAATATACACACAAATATAAAGTGTAGTGTTCAACTGACCTCAACACTTCATAAATACTGATCATCTACACCAGAAAGTTAAAACTAACATTAAGAGCAAATAAAAACCACTATAAAAATATAGAAGCTCACCTTCAAACGGTTATATACTTTGAGTCACAAAAATACTCCAGCATATCTGAATTCACTACATTCCTCTAGAATAAAGGTGCCAAACTCAGATCCAGGAGCGTCGCAGTTCTCTAAAATTTAGTTCCAATCCTTCTACACGCTTACCCGCAAGTTTCAAAACAACCCTGGAGAACTCAATTAGTTTGATCATTTGAGTTTAATTAGGTTAAAGTCTTCCAGGAACTGAGTTTGACACCCTTGCTCTAGAACCAAGTCCAATTTAAAAGACTTGTGGGTTAGTCTAATTGGATTTGTCTGAAATGCAGGACCGTCCTGCCCTTTAAAATCTGTGCTCTCCCAGGACCAGTTTAAAAACTGAATAGATAAGGATACAAACCAGCAATCCACATTAGCAAACACTGAATGCCACATACTGTAGAAGCAAGCTGGTAATCTTCAGTATAATGTCGTTGACCTGCTCTGATGTGGAGTGGATCCTGACCAAAAAATAAAAAAAAATTTAAATCTAGTGCCACAGTAGATACAGAATCTTTTTGGTAAGAGCCTGTTCGCCCACTAGGCAGTGACCAGCCTGAAACTCAATAACTCTTGATGCATGGGCTACATCGGAACTGCAGAGCAGGTCTGAAAGCGGTCCTCTGCAACCACACTGGAAGCGTGATACAAAAAGCATACACCACAACATCAAACACATCCATGAGTCCTACAGGGGAAGTGTCATCCTTTCTATTGTTCTAGCATCTTCACAGAGAGGACTCTGGCTCTACGGCCACACCGTTTGGTTCTGACACTTTTTTGGAAGCATTTTCCACCTCTATCGAGTCCACCTCTATGCTTTCAGGCTCTTTGACCTCATCCTCTGATGTAGTCTTGGTCTCCGGTTCAATGGCTTGTTTCTTTTCATTCTCTGCACCACCTCCATCGTCCTGGTCATCCTTTGGCGCCTTGTTGAGCTCCTCCATCTCAGTTTCTGTAATGGCCATCTCCATCTTGGCTGGAGGATCAGGCTGTTGGGGCTTCCTTTTGATGAAGAGCAAGTTACAGATGGCCAGAACAAGTGCAGAGAGGACCACTTCACACCCGGCCAGCATGAAGACGTACATGTAGTTCTTTGTGGCGTCCAGAAGGCGACCTGTGAAATGAAACAAGAGAACTATGATATGAACTCCCCACATGGATTGAATTGTGGTGGTGGCCACGACAGGTCATGGGGTGATCTATTAGCAGCAGCTGCCAATGTTAGGACAACTACAGTGCAGTAGTTCAGGGGTCTAAAACATTCTAAATAAGGAACCATATGGTATTGCATAACTAGAAAGCCTTCCTACAAAAGGTTGTTAAAGTACACAAGAGTCACTGGTTTACGGTTACTTTAGGCAATAGGCTAAACATGTATTCTTCCTGCAGAATTTAGTTCCAATTTGCTTCATAGTTTCTAGTGTGCCTTTGATTATAGTAGAAGTTCAATTGTGCAGAACAGTTGCCCACCAGGAGCAGGATTAGACATTCTTGATCAATAGGCAGGCATAAACGCTTATCCCAAAAAAAACAAAAAAAAAATGTGAGGAACTAACCTGCTCCGGGCGGTCCCACCAACACAGCCATGGCTTCAACCAACAACACCAAGCCAATGGCACTGGAAAACTTCTCGGTTCCGACAATGGCCATCAACACTTCAAACTGCAAGGCTCCAACCATCCCATAGGAGATGCCAAAGAAGATACAGAACACCACGAGAGATGCATAGTCTTTGGCAAAGGAGCCGAGAATATCAGCAGTGCCATTAAAGATCATAGCAAAACTGAAGAGGTAAACACATCGTGGCCTCACCCACTTAAGCCCGGCGATGATGCCACTTGTGGGCCTGGCGAAGATGTCAATGAACCCTAGTATTGTGAGCAACAAGGCAGACTTTGTGTCCTCATTGCCTAGTTCCTTGGCATAGCTTACCACAAACACAGGAGGCACAAAAAGACCTAGAACCATAATGGATGCAGCAATGGTGTAAATCAAAAAGCCACGATCTTTAAAGACGGTGAAGTCAAGGAGCTTAGGCTTTGGTTTAGTTTCCTTTTGTTTTTCCTCAACTTCGTTGGTCTTTTTAGGTGCCATCAAGGGCCTCATGAGGGCTCCACATGCACAGCAGTTGAGCAGCAATCCTCCAAGGATCAAGAAGCCTCCACGCCAGCCATACTTGTATTGAAGAACCTGCCCAAGTGGAGACAAACAGCACAGAGCCACAGGACTTCCCGCTGCAGCCAGCCCGTTGGCCAAGGGCCTTTTCTCACTGAAATATCTGTTCAGCATGATGAGGGATGGCTGGAAGTTCAGAGCAAGGCCCAAACCTGGAGTACATTATATTTGAGTGTTAATGTTGAAGTCAAGCATTTCAGAAGCATTATAGAAATAAGAGTGCTCACCTGTGATGACTCCTGTACAGAGATAGATGTGGATGATGTTGGTTGCAAATGATGCCAAGACCATACCCAATGAGGCAAAGAGACCTCCAACCATCATTACAGGGCGACACCCAAATCGGTTTACTAGGATGCTGCATAAAGGCCCTGTAACAAGCATACCATGGTTAGCAATCCAATATATAAGGAACACTGACATGACTTTTGAACTCTAAAGGTGCATCACATTTGCCATTGTTCACCAAAATTGGCAAAAATCATTGCAACAAATTAATGCATTCAGGAGATCTCCCAAGAATTATCAGTTAGCAAAAAGCTAGATCTCGGATTTTGAAAACGGATTAAATACTGCATAGAACGCAAGTTAAAACAGGTTTTTAATCCCAAGTACATCCAAATAAGGGTGGTCCCCGGTGAAGAACTTAAAATATTCCACAGGATCAAATATTGGACAAACCCAGTCACTCTCTCAGGGTTCAGTACCAAAATACTTTCCCCATTTCTTGAGTCAGAATAGCTTGATTACAAAGTCCAGTTATTATCAGGCATTGGAGCCAATCTCTACAGGACAGTGGCTTCCAGGAATGAGGTTGGAAATGGAGACCACAGCATATAGACATTGTAGAGTCTGAAAATCCCTAGTACTAGAGCAGGGATGGGCAAACTCAGTTCTGAAGGACCAGTGTCCAGCATAGTTTTGCTCCAACCCCAAACACGTATACCTGTACCTTTCTAGTGCTCTTGAAAACACGAATTGGCATATTCAGGCGTGTTTGATTAATGTTGGAGCAAAACTCTGCAGAGACACCAGTCCTCGGGGATCAAGATTGCCTATACCTGTACTAGAGCCAAAAAAAATTCTCGTACATCATTGCGATCTGTACCTGTGCCATAAAGCATTGCAAGAAGAATGGAGGAGATCCAAGCGGTGTCGCTGTAGCCCACTCCAAACTCCCGGATAAGCTCTTTGAAGAATACGCTGACTGCTTTTGGAAAGGCATAGGAGAAACCGGTTATGACAAAGCAGCCGAAGAGGACAGCCCAACCCCATCCTCCATCCGGTGCTTTGACCCCACTGTCACCAGTGTCTACAACTGCTCCACCCATGATGAGCTGTACAGGCTAGGGCTCAACTGGAAAGAAAGAGAAAAAAAAAAAAAAAAAAACAGGGAAAGTTAACATTTAATTAAGATTAAGTTTCATGAGCCTAAAAACACTTTAAAAACCAGTTTGATTAAATTAAAAAAAAAAAAAAAATAAATAAATAAATAAAAAAGAAAAAAAATTCACAACAACTGTAAATTTAAATCATTATCCAACACTTCCAAATCTACATCAGGGCTAGGCCGATAAAAGATATAAAATTTATGTCAATAACCATGATAAGCTCTGGACTTTACTACTCTATATTGATCCAAGAGCCAATCACACAGCAGAAATGTGCAACAATGGGAATGGAAGGGTGCTGATATTAGAGCTGTACTAAATTTTCAGCCAGCGAAAATTTATCGGCCGAAAACGTTGTCATTTATTGGACCTAGGGTTGGGCGATGTAAACTAATTTGGCATCGTACAATGTCTGTGCATCATTGCCATGGACGATGACATCCTCGTCGTAGGCGGCAGGGAATTCATTAGGAATAATTCATAACAAATTCAAGACTTGTAGCCTTCCGTTTCAACTACCTGACCCGCATGGTCTTCGTTTTACCCATAAACAAATCATAAATAAAAGTTACACACAAATTACCACCTGTCAATCACTTTTTCCGCAGGACTCTGTAATGAATAGGCAGAGTGATCGGTGTCGTTGTAATGGCATCAACAAACTTGGTTGGTAAAAAAAAAAAAAAAAAAAAAAAAAAAAAGGGGGTGCACAACTAACAGGAACCAACCAACAGTATCTAAGGTTTTCGCTTTACTAAGTACAAGCGTAAAAGCGAAAGATTGAAGTACTGACGCTGTAACACGTTACCAGATAGGTTCAAAAGACAGAAGAGTCATTAGATAGAGACAAGATTAATTAAATATTATGTTTAACAACTATAGTGGGACGTGAGTGAGACGGGGGCAGGGGATCGTGATGCTGGCTCAGTGTCGTGATGTCTATCGACCCAACCCTAAATGGACCTTCTAACTTTTTAGGCTTCAGTCATTCTTAGGGTAAACTTTTAGATCTGGAAGCATTAACAACTTATATGGACATGCATCGTTATCGTTCAATGAGGAAAAATAATTATCGAGATTGCATTTTTTGCCATATCGCCCAGCCCTAATCTCCACTGTAGGGTTTTAGTAAAGTCTCTTTTAGTTTAGTCATGCAAGTGTACAGAGAATTCAGTATGAATAATCAAAAAAAAAAAATGCTTGAACCACATTAAATTGGCTACTGCTAAACAATCATTAACACTCAGTTGCCAAAAGTATGCCTTATACAGTTTGTTCTCTTAACATCTCAGTACAGCAAGATCTTTTCGCTTTCCCTGCATACAGAATTCACACCCTCCCTCAGTCATGTTCCTGCCAAGAGCTGCTCTCGTAATTCTGGGTACAACATATTAGATGTAATACTCCCTGCCACAAGTATACACGAAGCATCAAAAAAAAAGGCATGACTAGAACTTTTTTTGCATTTTAAAATCTGAGCGTAAACCATGTTCCTCCTAACCCAGAGTTTGCCAGTTCTGATCATGGAATACTGCCACAGCTAATGCATTGAATCACAGGTGTTAGATGGAGGAATCTAGAAAGCGTAAGGTTGGGGGTGCTCCAGGACCAGAATTAGCAGACACTTTTCTAACCTACTATGCAATGTGTCAAACATCATGCCCTTTCAAATGTCTCTCAACACGAGGAGCTGCCAGACAGCTGTTGGCCAGCTTCCTTAAGACGATTGTCTTAATGCTTGCAATATCTCCTCTCATTTCTACACATCAAGTAATGTAGAAAACATCAACTTCAATACAATGATTTGCAACAAAGGTCAATGTAGTCTAGAATTTAGCAAATACTTCTATTTAAAGCAATGTCAAAATGGCCAGTCTTCATATACTGACCTTCTTAAAGGGCAAGAGTGTTATAGGACTCGTTAAACAAGACACTGATCAATGAATGCTCATACACACTCATTCAAAACAAGCTAATGGACATCTGGTCATAGATACAGCATTACGATCAATATGAATGTAGATTCTGACACTTAAAATGACAAAAACAGTTGAAGGAGATTGTGTATAGCTATTAAAATATCAAGATAAATCAAAAACACCTCAGTGTGACAACAAGACAACACAAAGCATGTTAGCAATGTAAGAGCTCAGCATTTTTAAAAGGGACAGTTCACCCAAAAATTTTAATTTGCTCAACCTCAAGTGGTTTCAAACCTTAAATAGGTTTCTTTGTTGAAGACAATATGATATTTTTAAATCAGAAAACTTGTAACCATTGACTTCCATAGTAGGAGAAATAAATACTTTGGTGGATGACAATGGTTACAGGTTTACAGCTTTCACAGAAGAAAGTTAAACCTCTTTGGAAGTAGTATAGGGTGAATAAATGATTAAAATATCTCAGTTTTGGGTTAACTATCCCTTTACAGGTAGCACTGTGGTCCTGCAAGACATGACATTTCATTACACTATGTTCACACATGAAACACAATGACAATAAAGCTCAAGTTGACTCGAATAGATAAAAAAAAGAGAATTATTAATAATAATAATAATAATAATAATAGTAATAAAAAAAACACACACACACTTACATTTAGTTGTGTGCAATTAAACAGAAACAAAGATGTGCAACATGTTACTCAGTGGAAATTAGTTAACTAACAGCTATGATGTAGAGCAACTATATTAGCCAAGAGCAAGTCATGCAACCAACGTACTGTATGTGCAACCTACCTCGCCTAGGGTCTCTGAAAACTGACTCTCTTTCCGAACCTCTCACATATCTACCTTTCCTAGGGGGCAAGCAGGGGGTGGAGACTCAAGGGGGAATACCTCCCATGACAAAACCCTGTACCCTACCAGAGCCATGATATACATCCTAAATTAAGACTCTGACATTTGGGCCATGTGCTACCATCGTCTTTGCTGCTACTGACTGATTGCAGTGAGCCGTCATGCTGTTGAGTAACTCATATTGTTCTTACCCATATATTTTTTATATTAATTTAGGATTAGAACATGTTAAAGAGGAATAATATGTTAGTTAAAGAGGAATTATCCACAATATAATTATGTATGGCCATTGAATTGTTTGTCTGAAACAGGTCACAGCTGGTATTGGGCTGTTTGTTAATTATGGATGCTTCTTGTCTTGGCCATACTAATTAGTGAAAGGGGCTGATTCTAATCTGTCGTTAGCAGTGCAATCGCAAGATTAGAGATTAATTGTATTTATGTATATCCTACATTAAAACCTATGCAACATCGTTCCTATTTAGGTGGGTGATTCTCAGTTTATTACAAATTTTATGACTTTATTTATTAATTATTTTGGTTAAAGTTACATTTTTAGGTATTCTGAAAAGAGATAGTTCACCCAGACATTTTTAATGGATTATTTAGTCCTTTTATTTAGTTTCTTTATTCTGTTGAACACAAAAATAAGATACTTTGAAGAAAGCTGAAATCCGTTGACTTCTATTAGAAGAGAAAAAAAACAAATACTATGGAGATCAATGGCTACATGTTTCCAGCTTTCTTCAAAACATCATCTTTTCTGTTTAACATGAACTCCAAAGCTTTAAAATTGTGTAAAGTTTAAGTAAATGATGACAGAAAAAAAGAAATTTGGGTGAACTATCCCTTTAAGGCACATCTTTATCGTATATACCTTCTCCCTCTGACCTTCCTCCCCCCACAGCAAGGTCACTGGTCCTCAATTTACACACCTGATTTATGTTATTAACTAGTAGATTGCACAAGACCTAAACTGAACTGCACATGCCAGCAGCTATTATTTTTAGCTTTTAATAGTAACATGACCCTAAAATAATCGATTGCTTGGGGTGGTAACTATGACAACAGGCTGCTGGAGCAGTTTGGGTCATTTAAGGATGAGACACAAATAAAGTATTACTCAACTGCTCGTTACAGATGACAATAGTTTTCTTTGACATTTTAAGGGGCTGTTACCACCTTTTTAAAGTATAAATATTTACAAAAACGCTCATATTATTTAATTTTACTTTATAGCTAAAATTGCAGTTCAAGACTATCCTTAACATATCAAAAACAGTACCTGTTGCTCATTGTACCATACCTGTCATTGGGTTAATAAATATTTGCATGAACAGCATCTGATGTATCAGAGCTCTCTGGTCTACGTGCTAAACGTGACTTTTATACTCTCACTGCTCCACCAATATGGCACCGCCACAAGTATATAAATCCACATACTGTAAATACCCACTACACATAAGTGTATAAATATTCCCCCTGTATAACAATGTATAGCACTAACTGACAGTAAACATGACTACTTGACGGTTAACGTTATCACTCCACGTGCGGTAAACAAAATATTCACAACATGGCAGTATAGGTATGCGGATAACGACGACACATGCTGTTATAAGACATGTTTATAATCCATAACATTATCAACACAAGAATGTTATATACATTTCTTTCTTCCTAAAAACCTGCTACTTTTCATCAGTCAATAAATCTCCATATAGCCGCCCACCGGCATGCAGCATCCCCTCTATAACCCGACGCACGCGCAAAAATCGCCCAATCATTACCTTAGAACGCATTTAAAGGCATCAGTCCTCATAAACATACCTTAACGATGTTCTATGATTGATTTTTTTTCCTCTGATGAAGCTCCTTGGATTCACGACCATCACGTTCGCACGGCACACATCTTTCTGTGTGGCTGTAGAGCGCTGATCTGCCGGTAGCCGGTTTCTCTGTCACCGATGAATCACTCGAGTCGCTGACGCGCAGCCAATGATGCGCCGCTGTACGAGGGCACTACGTGCGTTTTCCCCACCGCTCTCCTTCACTCTCATCATCCCTATTCAAACCATGTGCTCAAGGGATTTAAAAGGGATTTGCGGGCTGTCCCTTCATATATGAAACACCGGCTAGATTAGCTGGGTGCTGAGCAAAAAATATTATTTGGTAATTTTCCTGCACACATCACTGTGACACAGGTAAAACTGACAGTTGTGAAACAGGACGATGATGACACTTCCTTGTAACTCAGCAATCACAAACTCACTTCTTTAGATATAGTAATATTATAGACAGCTGATGAATTTGTAAAGAAAATACTGAAGGAATTAATATATGTATTTTTGCATAAAACCTCCTCATATAAGCAGGGCCTGATTTATTAATTTGGGGGCCCTAAGCAATTCCAGGTGTGGGGCCCTAGCATTAAAACTCTCTTTCTCTATAGATTATTTTTTCCTCTGTAGATTCTTTATTTATTTGTAAATAAAATTTTGATATTTGCATGTACAGTATGAAAGAAAAGTTCCACTATTCATGGAGCCCCTAGGCTTTAAAAAGAAGCAATACTGTTAAAATCCTAATGGTTATAGACACATTTTACAACAGAAAATTAACAAAAGAGCTATATAATTAATATAGGTTTCTTGCCACTGGTTAGGGCCCCCTAATTACCTCGCTTATTCGTTAAGTCCGCCCCTACATATAAACTGTAGTATCCACAGTGTATAGTAAAAGTTATAATTTCAAATTTTTTTCATTATATTGTTACATTACATAAAATAAAATTAGAAAAATATGGATTAGATTAAAATGAATATTTTAAAAAGTATATTCTAGCATATTCATTCACAATATATTCATACATTTTACAAAAACAGTTAAATATATAATTTTTTATAATTATATATAATTATTATATAATATATATATTATTTTCTTGACCCTAAAATACAATTTGAAATCTATTTTGCCATTTAGAGCAAAAAAAAAGAAAAAAAAAGAAATACTGAACAGGATTGGAGTATAAATAATAATAATAATTTTATCCCCTTCATAAGCTGTAGCATCCATCTCCCCCCAAAAATGTATATATATGTCACATCCATAATGCATCCATATTTGCTCATATATATATATATATATATATATGAGCAATTATGGATGCATTATGGATGTGACATTTTCAGTAAAAACCCAAACTCAGTATAAATTCACATAGAAAGTATATGTTAACATTATATTGAAACATCTGTTTATGTTTTTCAAAACAACTAACCACAGGGTTATGGGATCACAAAAATATCAATCTGAAAGCAGTTTTTATATTTTAAATGAGGAAAATAAACATGTGTTATGGATGTGATGAAAAACGTCTGTGAGTTTACAGGATAAGACATACTTTGTAGAAATTCTGTGAAATAAACTGCACAATCCAAAAGAAATAGCGCTAATCAAAAGGATATGAGTTGGCTCACTACAGAACAAAAACGATTGGTTTTATTTTGTTTGACATTTTTTGCATTTATGAGGAATAAGCTTCAACATGTGGATGTGACAGATGTGAAGTTGGCACTTGTTGGATTTTGGTAAATCAAATATAATAGTTTGAAAACATTTACAGGAACATTTTTGAGTGTTTTTAAGCACTGTAAAATACCTGCTTACTCAAAAAACGCAGAAACAGTTTCAATATTTTGGCGAAAACGTAATTTTTTTCATAGCAAGGTGGACATTTGCATGGAATTGCTCATATATATATATATATATCATTATTTTGTTACATCACATAAAATTAGATTAGAAATTAAATATTTAAAAAAAAGTATATTCTAACATATTAATTTATAATATAGTCATTTATTTTACAAAACAAACGTTTTAAAACATTTCTCTCTTAAATACAATTTAAAATCTATTTAGCCATTTAGAGATAATAAAACATGGTCGCACAGTTTAGCATATACATTGATTGTATGCGTAGTATGAGGTAGTCTACATTATTTATATAAAGCACCTTTATAATAAGAGAATTAGCATCATTTCTACTCCAAATTAGAACGTGACAGCAGGCAGGTAGAAACCACGTGAATCAGGTGTCTTGTTTCATGTTGCGTCAGCTGCTATTGTGCCGTCTGTACGCCTCAAGAGAAGTTATATCACTGGGTTGAAAAAAAAATTAAGTCTCAACTTGTCAAAGTAGAACTCTGGCAGGAAGTACACGATGTAAGCATACCAGACGTGACAGGCTACGACCTAACATTAACATTACATAACATAACATTACGACCAAAACACACACACACACACACACACACACACACACACACACACACACATATATATATATATATATATATATATATATATATATATATATATATATATATATATATATATATATATATATATATATATATATATATATATATATATATATATAATACCAAATAACATAACATTTCCACTTAATTAATTCCAATTACATCCACTTATTAAAAACCTTTCCTTTCAAACAAATACCCCGGAAACATTTTATAACTTTACGATAAGCATGATGCTTTTATAGCAGGGAAATAACAGTCATGCCAGAAATTGAGCTTAATCAGAAGTGAACTCATAATTTCCGTTTTTCTAAATAACTATATGACGTCAGGTTGTAAACACGGTACCTCCCGCGTACAACTAGATTCAGCCAGCAAAAAGGATGTTGTTACTCTGCTTCCATGGAAATGATTATAGCTGTGGGGGCGCAAAGCTTGAGTTTGTGCTATGCTGCTTTAGCTTGTTAGCTTAGCTTACCTAAGCATCAACGAGAACAATTTTAGACTTGCAGCAAATTCCCTTTAGTGTGTAATTGTCGCGTGTTTTGACATTTGCAGACTTTTCGTCATCTCTGTTTATGAATAAACACATCAAATAAAGCGTTTGTTCGCTGTGGCGTGAATGCTAACATGAGGAAATAGATGCATTTTCATTCATGCTTGGGTTGATGTACAGATTAAGGTAAACTAGGCACTATTATCACTAAGTGAAATCAGTCGAATCATGTCGAAATACTTTAAAATGACTTGTTTATGTGCTTTTCTGCTTCTTGTTTTCGTATGCGAGCGCTAAAAATAATTTGACCGTCCATTGTTGTTTATTTTTGTTTCCATCATTATATTTATAAAACTTTAAATAGTAGTTTTAGTTTGAGTTGTTTGAAGACGATCGTAAATAAAAGTGAAAGCCAGAATATTAAATGTTATGTTTGTATATTTACAGAGTAACGTTAATCCAGTTTACCAGGATTACTGGGTAATCCTCTTATGTAGATCATATTCAAAATTGCAAATTTTAATATCTGGAAATGGACATGTATGTCTTTAAAATTGAAGATACAAAAAGAAAAGTTTGTAAAGAACCAAAGTCTAAAAAGATGTTAAAGTATCTTTTAAACTTTTTAAGTAACATGAAATCTTTGGGGGAAAGTTTTAGTTTTCAATTGAATTCAATAAATGTTTATCCATTTAGCGCTTTTACAATGTAGAATGTGTCAAAGCAGCTTACCATAGAAACTTAACATTTAACAGCTTAACATTTTGAACTGTCCCTATAACAAAGAAAGCAACAGAGATTGCAAAAGTCAGAAGATTGTATTAATAGGTGTAACATTACCAGTCTCTGTGTTAAAATTGCATATTGACACTGCAACATTCTAAAGAATTCTAATGTAAACTGTCATTGTGAGCCCACTCTAGGCCTGCACAATATATTGTTTCATTATCGATATTGCAATGTGCGCATCTGCAATAGTGACATCGCAGGATCTGCAAAGTTGAGTCTGAATTATAGTTGACTGCAGAACACATGTGATTTGTAAAGTCACTGCTAAGTTTAACCATAGTAGAGTGAAAGTTTAGTAAAATATTATAAAAGTATAAAAGATGTTTTAAGGCCCGTGACTGTACATTAAAAATTAAAAATTTGACCATAATTTCTTGTGCCCAAATGTAATGTTTGGAGGTGTAAAAAAAGATTAATTGTATTTATTATTTATATGATTTATTAAAAAAAATATTGCTTAGAACTTTTGTCTTGTTTCTAGTTCAAGTGTCTACACTTTAAAGCAAAAAGTTTTTTTTTTACGTACCCCATTGGCATATTATTTAGCTTGTTTTAAGGAAAAAAACCCTTTCTTCTAAAGGTGAAAACAAAATATTTTTACTTGATCTGATTTTAATCTTTAGATATTTGTGCTAGAAATGAGACAAAGCAAAGTAAGAAAAGTATTTTTTGCACTTTCTGTACCTAAATACTGTTAGACTTCCCAGTAAAACATCAAATAGAGCTAGTCAAACCATCTTGTGAAACTGTATTCACATCGCAATATTTATCCCAGACAAATTAAATATTGCAATATGAGATTTTTCCAATATCGTGCAGCCCTAGCCCAGACTAAAAAATAGTTTACAGTTTGATTATTTGTTTTTCTTCAGAAAAGTATATAGGTTATTTTATAATTTAATATATTAATATTACTTTTTTAAATTTATTTTGATAGGACACTTTATACATAGTTTAAACCATAACTTTGTAACTACAGTATGTGCCAACTAACTCATTAAAGTGTTTAGGATTAGCAGATTGTTGCGTTAGTGTTATGTAGTTGCAGGAATACTTATACTTAGCAGAATATCTAATTTCTATCAAAATAAAATGGCAGAATTAGTGTTCTCTGGTTGAATAGACACAAATAGAAGGCAGCTAAATTTGTTTTCAGTCAATTACAGGATATGTCAATACTGGGTTTTTATTTATTTACATAAATATATAATGAATAAATGGCTTAATATGATATGTGGGTTTTTATTTAGCATGTGGTGGTCACTTTGTAATCACTTCTTATGCTTACAGATTTGCTTAACAGGATGCCAAGACTTGCAGTCCCTGGTTGTTCAACTTCTGCTTCATAACCATGCAGGAAGCTGTGGACCTGGAGTCCCAGCTGGCCTGTAAAGAAAGAGAATGGAAAGAACTTCAGGGTTTGCGGATTCGGCAACTGGAGACTGCTCTGAATGAAGCCAAATCAGAGCTATACGGCCAGAGAGAGCGTTTCCTCCGCTTGCGTGATGACTTTAAATATAATCTGCGTGTGTTGGAGGAAAGGGACAAAGAGCTGGAGCGTTATGATGCCATGGCAGCTCGTGCTCAGACGGAGGAGAGCGCAAGGCGGGAAGAGGTCAGTGAGCTTAGGATTGAGATAGCAAAACTTCAGAATGCCCTAGAGGAGCAGCGGAGGGCGAAGGAGGACATCGAAGTGCAATTTCAGAATAGAGGAGTTGAGCTTAGAGTCAAAGTGGAAAAAATACAGAGGTTTGACCTTGTTTCATCATCAATGTTCATTTCTAAATTGAGTATTTGTTTTGAATTTTGATGACATTTGTTCCTTTTTAATTATTAGCAAAATGGAAAGTGAGATTCAGAAGCTAAGGGAGGAGAATGAAACATTGAGACGGGATCTCCAGCGACGAATTAGAGAATCTGATGGAGAGATGGCGCTGCAGAAACAGGTATGGCAGTCACAAACAAAATCGTCTAGTCTTTGTTTTATGGATGGGCAATAAGACCAGAATATTATTTCACTATAGCTTTGGTGTATTGATATAGTGTTGAAATGGTATTGTAATCGTTTTTTAACCTAAACAAAAGAACAAATTCAACATAACAGAGATACGAATTAATTTTTTAGTTGCAATATTTTTTTCAGTATGTGGTAAGAAATAGTCTATGGATGGCTGTTCTTTAATTATGTTAATGCACAGCTGGCCATGGATTATTCCACTTTATACCATGGTCATTTGCCCACATCGACAAGTTAAAGCTGTTATTGATATTAGAATCTGATTAGGGCTACACAATATATCGTTACAGCATCGATATCGCAATGTGATCATTTTAAATATTCACAACGCGAGTATACGCAATATTGAGTCTGGATTATAATGTACCGTTTTGCAAGTGTTTTTTGAAGCCTATGACTGTGTGAGGGTTTTAAAAGCATTCAGGCATAAGAAATTGTAACACTTGTAACTTTGATAAATTAATAACGATTCATTTTATTGAGTTGTTTATCAAACGAAGAGTATGTGGTATTATTTTACATTTGATTATTCAATTGTTGTATACCTGAATATAAATTGACTCTTCGGTAAACAAAAAAGCACTGTTTGTTTATTTATTTGGTATCTTTTTCTTTATTAAATTTATTTATGCTTGTAGATTGTTTCTTATATTTTATACATATGCACTTAGGCATGGGACGATAACCGTTTTCCAGGTATACCGCAATTTGGAAAAGTCAAGGTTTTAAAACCGCCAAAATTTTCTGTAATACCGTTCCAAAGGTATGTGTAATATTTTTTTATTTACAATTTTTTTTAGCATCTCCAGCAGAAAAAAATATCAAAAGATGTCGTTTTAAATTGTAAAAAAATCTGTTTCTGAACTAATGAAGACAGCAGAAGTCAATAATTCATTTGAATTATTTAGCCTGACATGTTTACTGCTCCAAAATATTATAAATCTTTCAAAAAATAAAATGTATTGTGTTCAAAGAGAAAAATTTTTCTTGTTTATTACCCAGACATTTAAGAAGAATATATTTTAGAGCAGTGAGCACAATATCGTGAAACCGTGATATTTTTATCCAAGGTTATCATACCGTCAGAATCTTATACCGGCCCATGCCTATATGCACTCCCCTACAGAATCTTTCCAATTAATCTAATATTAGAAATGATTTCCAAATAGTTATTCAACAAATCTAGTGCTATCTATCGCAATATATATTGCAGAATAAAAAATATTGCAATGTTAGATTTTTTCAATATTGTGCAGCCCTAAATCTGATGTTGTGTATATTTTTAAATGGAAGCAGCACAATTTTATAGAATGGTGATGAACTTACTGGAACTACTTTTGCATTAAATGTTATTGCACACACTCCAGCCAATCAGAATTGAGCATTAAGATGGTACAAATGTATGGATACAGTACGCATACACATTATATCTTCTCTCAGCTATTTACTTAACCTTAAGAGATTGACTGTCTGTGTTTATGTGAATGCTTCATACAATGGCCATTTTGAAGATTTGAATTGATGTTTGTAGAGACCCAAATGCACCATTGCATTATATTTGATGATTATTTCTTATGCACGTATTTTTCATTGTTGCTTCAAAATGTCATTAATTTGAAGTGGTCAAGTATACCGTAGTCAACATTCGAAGTGAATCAAAAATGTGTTTCAAAATTGTCCTAGGATGACCTGATGAGCCCTGTGTTGTTTATAGAACATGTTTGTTGTGTTCACAATCAAAACCAGCTTGATGGAGCACAACACAATAAAACACACCTATATTTAACTTGACACACAGCAACAGTACTAATGGCAGAAGACGCTTAATAAACACTTTGGAAAAAAACAAGATGTAGCTAAATAGCCAAAGATGTCACAGTGCACTGCACATAGATGACAGCACACCTAAAATACTGACACAAAATTAAAAAATAAATAAATAAATATATATATATAGAGAGAGAGAGAGAGAGAGAGAGAGGGTTGACCTCATTAACTAGACATCTAATGTGGCCCATCCCTCAATTTAGGTGACAAAATCTAAATCGGTAATATCTTATTAGTCACATTTTATAGCTACGTTTCTTTTCCTGGCCTAAAAATGAATCCATAAAATGGATGTCCTGGGATTAATGCCAGGCCATTGTATGTTTTTTAAAATAAACCTACTGACCTAAAAGGGTTCCAGCTGGCAGGAGTTTCTTAGTTGCTGAGCTGCGTAAACTAATCGCTAAAGCAATCCTCACTTCGCTCTGTAAAGTAAAATGATAAGGCTGTGAAGGATCACAGATAATGTCGCTGAACCAAAGCTATTTATGCTGTGGCGCATTCAGGTCAGTTCAAAAATAGGTCATTGTTCAGTGTTGTTGTCACTTGACTTTTGACATTTGTGTGTTGTTATGGCAGGAGAATGTGAGAGTAGCATTGGCAAAAAATGTTTCATGAAACAAAGTAAAAGTGTTATTTATATACAGCACTGTCAATTGTGATCCTCCACAGGAAATGATGGCAGATTTTGACAGTGAGATGAGAAAACGAGAGCATGAATTTCAGTTGAAGCTGGATGAAATGAACAGCCTGGTTCTCTCCTGTCAGCTCAAAGTAAGATCCAAATCCTTTTTAACCTTTTGCAAACTTTGTGTTGCGAGTGCCATTTTGACCAGTCTTTTATTCAAAACTTGACCACTTGACCAATATTTGTAGATCCCTCATTAACTTAATACATAATTCATCAGGTTGTACATACGAGATGTAGAATCGGACACTCAAGACTTACTCATATTCATTGAAAGGGGGAAAACTTGTGTAAGAATATTTTGATGATGATACATATTTAATAGAATGTGTTTTTATTCAGGAAATATTTTAAGGGAAATGTTTGAGCAGGTGTCTTCTGGAGGAGTTTTAAAATATTTATCATTAATCAAACTAAAAGATTGTATATGACTTGTAAATTCATGACTCTTTTTTTGATATGATTGTATGTTATATATTGTATATTTAGTATAGGTTTTGCCATATAGCCAATGCTGCTGATATGGCATTAAAACATAAATAAATAACCTAATACATTATTCTGGTACTTTTGTTGTAATTAAAAATGATGGCAGTTTAAGATAAAGTAATTCATTAAAGTAACAAAAATTAAGTAAAATTAAAAAATAAATTCAAGTGATGGTTGACCAAAACCTTGATTAGATATTTCTTCCTCTGTTGAATACAAAAGATTTTTGAAGACATTTGGCAACCAGTTGACTATACTATACTATACTATACTATCAGGGCTTAATTTGTGCCGGAACATGCCGGATCCGGCACCTTTAAAATCTGATCCGGAACCTCATTTTACCGATCCCCCTCCTCAACTGCCTTCCTCCCCTGTCTGCTGTTCACTTTCACTTTCTTCTGCAACTCCCCAACCCTCTTCACTTTCGTCCACCCCTTTGCCATCCACCGCCTCAACCCCCCGCTCTCCACTTTCGTGCACGACACCTCTCCATCCTCGGGTAACATGCCGGATCCGTTACCCTGATCTGTTCCGGGGCCTCGCAATTCACAAATTAAGCACTGTATACTATACTATACTATATGTTTGACTTTCATAGTATGCAAATAAATACAGTTGAAGTCAGAATTATTAGCCCCCCTGTTTACTTTTTTCCCCCAATTTCTGTTTAAAGGAAAAAACATTTTTTCAACATATTTCTAAACATAATAGTTCTAAGAACTCATTTATAATAACTGATTTATTTTATCTTTGCCATGATGACAGTAGGGCGACACAGTGGTGCAGTAGGTAGTGCTGTCGCCTCACAGCAAGAAGGTCGCTGGTTCGAGCCTCGGCTGGGTCAGTTGGCGTTTCTGTGTGTAGTTCTCCCTGCGTTCGCGTGGGTTTCCTCCCCAGCACCCGGTTTCCCCCGCAGTCCAAAGACGTGGTACAGGTGAATTGGGTAGGCTAAATTGTCTGTAGCGTATGAGTGTGTATGGATGTTTCCCAGAGATGGGTTGCAGCTGGAAGGGCATCCGCTGCGTAAAACATGGGCTGGATAAGTTGGCGGTTCATTCCGCTGTGGCGACCCCGGATTAGTAGAGGGACTAAGCCGAAAAGAAAATGAATAAATGATGACAGTAAATAATATTTGACCAGATATTTTTCAAGACACTTCTATACAGCTTAAAGTGACATTTAAAGGCTTAACTAGGTTAATTAGGTTAACTAGGCAGGTTAGGGTAATTAGGCAAGTTATTGTATAATGATGGTTTGATCTGTAGACTATCGAAAAAAATGTATTGCTTAAAGGGGCTGATAATTTTGACCTTAAAATGGTTTAAAAAAAATTTAAAACTGCTTTTATTCTAGCCGAAATAAAACAAATAAGACTTTCTCCAGAAGAAAAAATATTATCAGACATACTGTGAAAATTCCCATGCTCTGTTAAACATCATTTGGAAAATCTTTAAAAAAGAAAAAAAAAATTCAGAGGGGGGCTAATAATCCTGACTTCAACTGTACTACAAATGTATAAATACCAACATTTTTCATAATATTTTTTGTGTGTTCACAACAGAAAGAATCTAATACAGATGTGGAGGTTTAAATCATGACAGAATTTTTATTTTGGTGTAAGTAATTTGCTGACAATGAGGCCTGGACTCCCGGTTGAGAACCACTGCTTTAGGTACTATGTGACCAAAAGTATGTGTACAAATCTAATGCTCACACAAATTATGAATTGGAATGTTGACCATGAGCAAGGACCCGTAACCCAAAGGTCATCAGCTGAACTCAAACTCATATCTGAATGGCAGCACATTCTCACAGCAGGGTTCTTGATTATTTTTGAAAGCCTTCCCGGAAGAATAGAAGCTGTTAGGATGCATATTGTAAATATATCTCTGGGTGGCACTGTGGCTCACTGGTAAGCACTGTTGCTTCACGGCAGGAAGGTTGCTGGTTTAAGTCCCGGCTGGGCCAGTTGACATTTCTGTTTGCATGTTCTCCCCATGTTTGCGTGGGTTTCCTTCGGATGCTCCGGTTTCCCCCACAGTTCAAAGACATGCGCTATAGGTGAATTGAATAAAACTAAATTGTTGGAAGTGTATGAGTGTGTGTGAATGGGTGTGTATGGGTGTTTCCCAATACTGGGTTACAGCTGGAAGGGGATCCACTGCGTAAAACATATTCCAGAGTAGTTGGCGGTTCATTCCGCTGTGGCGACCTCTGAAATTGAGACTAAGTCGAAGGAAAATGAACGAATGATTAGTATATCCCTCTGTTATGAGTGATGTACATTCATTTATTCCAGGGGTGTCAAAGTCAATTCCCGGAGGGCCGGAGCCCTGCAGAGTTTAGTTCCAGCCCTGCTTCAAAACACCTATCTATAGGTACCAAACAAGCCTAAAGCACTCAATTAGTTTGATCAGGTGTGTTTAATTAGGGTTGGAACTAAACTGTGCAGAGCTCCGGCCCTCCAGGAACTGGTTTTGACACCTGTGTTTTTTTCATTTTCTTTTCCTCTTAGATCCTTTATTTATCTGGGGTCAACACAGCGGAATGAACCGCCAACTTATCCAGCATATGTTTTATGCAGGGGATGCCTTCCAGCTGCAACCCATCACTGGGAAACATCCATACACTCTCATTTACATACACACAGTACAGACAATTTTAGCTTACCCAATTCACCTATACTACATGTATTTGGACTTGTGGGGGAAATCGGAGCACCCAAAGGAAACCCACGCAAACACGGGGAGAACATGCCAACTGACCCAGCCAGAGCTCGAACCAGCGACCTTCTTGCTGCAAGGCGATTGTGCTACCCACTGCGCCACCGCGCTGCCGAGTGATGTACAGTTCGTTTTAATTTCTGAATTACACTGTCCAGGAAAAACTGTTGAGCAAAGAGCTAGAGGTCCATGCCAAAGCACACAGCCAGGCAACCGAAGCTCTGCAGGCCTCTGAAGAACTTTACCAGCAGGCTCAAAAAGAGATACAGCACCGAGACTGGGACCTAAAAAACACCACCGCCATGAAAGACTCCAGGTAAACTAACAGATTAATACTAGTAAAGACAGGTTTCTGTTTAATTTAGCATATCATAAGATTGCAATTACTGTTTTATAGGATAAAAGAGCTTGAGGGCACGCTGAAACAACTGGAAAACAACTGTAAAAAAGAGCAGGAAGCCTACGACAGGAAGTAAGTAGCACTACATCTGGAATATATCAACCCAGTCTAGTCAAATTAAATAATTAAACAATCATTAAGAGCAATTGACATGCGTTTGAGATCCTTACAGTGGTTAAGTTTATGACTCTTTCCTTGATAGATTAATATGCGTAGCTCAGATTACTCTTGTAGACCATGATATCTTGCTTCGATGTTTTGAAATTTGATATATGCAGGCATGCAGAGCTGGAACGAAGGTCTCGGGAGTGTAAAGATGCATTGGGCCTCTTGAGAGAAGCTCATGCCAGAGATCTCCAAGAGGAGAGGGAGAAATCCTCAGAATTGCAAGCCCAACTGGACAGGACGATCCTGGAGCAGGAGAGGAGAGAAAAAACCCATACAGATGACCTGGAACATAGAGACCAGCAGATACAAGAGTAAGACAGCTTAGAAATTTGGCATTGGCGTATATTATCTCATAACTATTTGCTTTTTTTGTGTGTGTGTGAAATGTTAAACTCCATCTGTGTGTTTAGAAGGCAGTGCATTACCCGTGACGCCTGCTGATGACTAAATTAGTGTAAATACATTTTGAGGAAATGTGTGGGTGTCTCTAAGAATGGCTTTCTGAGCATTAGTATTATATAACCTGTTTAAAATTCAAGACCTCAAGGTAACAAATGCTCCTAAATTTTCTGCTTATACATTTGTTGCAACACGGATGCTACAAGATTAATCTGTAATCAATCAAAAGCCTCGACTTGTGTTTGTACCACTGTTATTGCCAGATCCACATTAGATCTGAACCTCTTTTTTTTGATACCGAAGGCTCAGGGCACAGCTGGAAACAACTCGATCTGGCTGGGATACTTACATCACGCAGGTCTCCAAAGAAAAGGTTGCCAAGGATACAGAGCTGTTTTCTGCAGGGGAGAGAGAGGCCAAAGTGAGAGCAGAGCTGGAAAGGTGTAAAGAGGATATAGAAAGGTGAGGGGTCACAGGATGAATAACTGCATACCTTTTGCACAACATTTACATTGTTTTACTGTGAATAGAGATGCTTTAAATTCTGGATTTCAATTTTAACATATAAATTCAATATTTAGTTGTTATGGCCGATGGTCAGTAAAGGGTCCTGTACCTAAGTTTTTATAGTTAACGAAAAAAAAAAAGAAGAAGAAACTAGAATTGAAAAAACATTTTCGTTAACTGAAATAAAAATGAGAGTTTTTTGAAAACTAGAACTGAAACTGTATTGTGTACAGACAAAACTAACTGAGTTTTACGCCTGGTGTTTAAACCGTACGGCACATCGGAGTCTGTAACCCTGCTGCCATTGGCCAGATCAAGCCGGTCCTCCTCCAGTCAGTCCTTGCTGTTGCTCCTGCGACAAAAACAATGACTGGACATGACAGCAGCACGGTGACAGCATTAAATACAACCCGAGCAGACACTTAAAAGTTTTAATTTAACACATTTGTGTCCAATAATGGGTTTTATTTCCATTTTGGTGAACTCATTGAACTAGTTCACCAAATCAAATTGTATCATTTGAAACGATTTGCATCTAAAAAATTATAATAAAAATGCAAATTGTCATGAATAAACTGAAAAAAGCCCCCTGAGGTAAAGAAGGCATGGAGGTAATGGCTTTTATATTTAATCATTTTTGTAACATTTTAATCCTGTATTTTTTTTCATATGTAAATATATTTGTGTATGGCTGTACATTTTGTGTGTATTAAGCATTTGAACCTGCATAGGCGCATAACTAACATGCTCTGCGCTGGACTTTAGACCAGTTTTCAGTTGGTCAATGACTCAGTATATTTAAATTCCTCAAATAGCAACACGCCAACAATGCACCCTAACACACCTCCTTTAAAGACCGGTACACCCAAAAGTCCACAAAGTGGCGCAAATGTATTTACTATTTAAACAACAAGGCGCAAAACATGAAAATTAGGGTTGTGCAGGTCTGAAAATAGCAACAAATCGCGCCAAACATGTCTTGCGCCTTTTTGCGCCAGGTGAATGATAGGGCCCGTTGACTTTATGATGTTCTGGCCATTCGAAGCAGTTTCTCTGTGTTGGGATAAGACAGACACACATCCACTTCTAGGCAAATTTATAACACTGGACTTTCTAACTTACTGCCCTTTTTTATAGCCTCATCCCAATTTCTGAAGCTCAACAAAAGTGAGCTTGGCCTATTGACCTTATTCTTCAATGCGGAAGTGCGCTCGTTTTTGCGATTGTTTTAGAACTTCCGATCGGAGAAATGACAAGGAATAATAAACAGCAGAAAACAGTCAACTACTTGCTCTACAAACAACTGTTTGCATGACTATACAGACAAAGTAGAATAATATAAATAGAAAATATCAGTTTGCAACATCAAGCAGCGTAATGAGCTGTTTTTGACGTCTAAAAACGAATGGAAGTAAATGAGACCGGAAGTCTCGAGCTAAAAAGATTCAAATGGCTGTGTCCGCTCGTACACGGACAGTAAGGTAAATATGTGCTATCTAATTTTTTTTCGGCACAAAAACCTATTAAATACAACGAGTAGATTTTTTTTTTTCCACTGCTAACAGTTATTTTTTTTAAATGCGAATTTGCCATGTTTATTAAGTCTTGTCCTATATAATACAAGTAAAATGTATAAATCGCAATTATAATGTACTATAAATGGATACTGATATGTGTGTCCCACAGATGTAATTTAGCAGTGTTTTTTAATTAACTTTATGTTAGGATTTTTGTTTAGGTACAGGCACATTTGTGACCATTGACCACAAAACCAGTCATGAGGGTCATGTTTTGGAAATTGAGATTTATACATCAACTGAAAGCTGGTTTTCCACCTATGTTTACTGTTAAGATTATAAACTATTTGAGATACAATTAGAAAATATAGAACAAATTTGAAAACAAATTAAATATACTGATTAAAGATCGATTGAAGATCGAGATCAAGTTTTAATTTTCGCTGCTATACTTAGGAATTTTCAGTTGCATGAGGCTAAATCAGGGATGGGCAAACTTGATCCTGGAGGGCCGGTGTCCTTGCAGACTTTTGCTCCAACCCTAATCAAACACACCTGCCTGCAGCTTTCTAGTGATCTTGAAGACATTGATTAGTGTGTTTAGGTGTGTTTGACTAGTGTTGGAGCAAAAGTCTACAGGGACACCGGCCCTCCAGGATCAAGTTTGCCCATCCCTGGGCTAGATACACGTATTTATGGAGAATATTTCTGGTCACTGCCAAGAAGTCTATTACACGAAATAAGGTGCTTGATCAAAAAATTACACTAGGAGATTTACAAAATAACTTCATGAAACATGATATTTAATTATTATTATGTTTTTGGTTCAGCCTCATATTTGCACATATTTAAGTCCACATGAAGCAGAAGTTGCTGAGACATTTGTTTCAGTATGTTAATATACTTCCAACTGAAACTGAATATTGAGTAGGAGGCGGGGCTTCCTTTTTGCACATCATTCATTCATATCAAACTAACAGTAAGAGGCATGTGGTTATGAATATCGTGGCTGAACCTTCCATAGATTTATACACTAGATATCGCATACGGACCCTGAGTATGTGTCAGTAGCACCACCACATTTGTACAGTGCTCCCAGGACAAAAGTCATTCAACTGCACTAGTAAATGTGAAGATGCTGTATTTTAGCGCTGTGTACGAGTGTAGTAATGAGCAAACAAAGAAAACAAAGCACAAAGGCATCACATTTCATAGGTAAGATTTCGTTTTGTTTTTGTATGTTACAAACTTTTGTGCTAAACATGTATTGATACAGTCACTTACTGCACTGACCAAAAGGCAAAGTAGCACCAACCTGCTCTAAATTCTAGGCTTATGCTAGTTTGGTTGAATAAAATCAGCAAACAATGTAAATGAAATATGACAACAAGACGCTGCGGTGCCAGAAACTTGTGTTATTGTTGGCTAAGTGAACGAGTCGTTCATAATGGAGATTCATTCACAAACGAATCGCTCCTTCGGTTAGAATTAGAAGTGAAAGCAGGAGAGGGGGTGTGTTTCAGGACATGGATTAGATCAAATTTAACAGGGAGGGAGGATAATACATTTCCATGCACACAAACACACGCTTTGTCGTCAATGCCTGTGCGGTCACTGATCCATCAATGTAAAAAAGTGATGTAAAATTATAATTTTTATAATTAAAAAAAATATTTGCGTACTGACCACCGGGGAAACTCCCGATCATAGATATATGTATATATGGGTATATATCTCTGGCTCTGGATGGCTTAGTCCTCCACTGCACCTTGTTCCTGCATTCATTTCAAAGGAGCGCTACCCTGTACTAAAATGGCGGCTCTATTGGTGCATTCCTTCCAATAGACAGCAATAGGCGACATCTAATGTAGATATCTATGTGAAGCTTCAAACTGACATCAACAAAGAAGGACTATCACTCCAAACGCAGAAGCTAATGATCAGACTTTGATTGAAGATTACAAAAGCAATTTTTCAATTTTTTCACTTGCATGGATTAAATGTTCACCATAAAAAAAAGCAATGTGCGCTACAAAAATAGTCATTGTAAATTTTGATTTCACACAGGCTTTAAACAAACAAAAAAATGTGTATTTTTATCAGGTACAAGCAGCAGGTGTCAAGTGGTCTGCAGAGGGAACAGGCACTGGAGCAGAAGAGGGTTCAGCTGGAGTTGGACTGGGAGAGACGATGTGAGGACGTGCGTTCTGAGCACTACCTGAGGAGCGAGGAGATCATCCAAAACCTTACTCAGGCCCGAGACCAGGTGAGCTACTGCATAGTCAGGAACCTTAAAAAATGTTCTATACAAATTTAAGGGGTGACATGGTGGCGCAGTGGTTAGCAATGTTGCCTCACAGCTAGAAGGTTGCTGGTTCGAGTCCCAGCTGGGTCAGTTGGCATTTCTGTGTGGAGTTTGCATGTTCTCCCCGTGTTCACGTGAGTTTCCTCCGGGTGCTCTGTTTCCCCCACAGTCCAAAGACATGCACTGTAGTTGAATAAACTAAATTGGCCGTAATGTATGTGTGTGAATGAATGACTGTGTATGGATGTTTCCCAGTACTGAGTTGCAGCTAGAAGGGCATCCGCTGTGTAAAACATATGCTGGAAAAGTTGGCGGTTCATTCCACTGTTGCGATCCCTGATGGATAGGGGACTAAGCCAAAGAAAATTAATGAATAAATACAAATTTAAGAATATGTAAATGCACTCTATAGTTCAGACCTCACCTATATTTGCTAATATGTGTCCCACAAGCCCCTGTACTTTGATTTCTGTATGAGATTGTAAAGGTATTATGTTTGACATTTTGGGTATCTGTCCTAAGGTGACTGCTGAGTTAAGAGAGAAGGAGCGTGAGTTGCAGGAGACGATAACACTGCTGAAAAGTCTCACTGTAGAGCGAGATCAGGCTCTGTGTGGAAACAAACCAGCACTAACTGGATTTCAGGTTAGAGCACACAGAGCTTTCTCTGTTACACCAATCAAAATGAAAGTGAATTCCGTATAGGAACCGGTTACCATTTAGAATATGCTTTAGCATTTGGAAAAAGAAAAAAAGAAAAGAAAGTGGTATGATGACAGCTAAAGATCTGCTGGTGATCCTGTCCAACAATTCTCTGGGTTTCCTGCCAAGTGTCTGAAGAGTAAGAGTCACACTGCACATGAAGCAAGTCATCTGACCCTGAGTTGCCCCTGAGAGATTGTCTGTCTAGTTCCTTGGAAATTGAAGGTTAAATTACAGCTTTAATAACACAGCAGACATTATATCAATGTCCACAATGTTCTATTTATTTAATATATAACTTGTTCTTCTACTCATTCAGTAAGGCATTAGATGGAATCCAGTGGGTGTACTGCTATTACAGCCATTTTGAAATGATACATCACATTTAACTGAGAATAAAAATGTGCTTTGAATGTTTATATCTACCTTTTCAGCTGTTTCATTTGTTCAGGTCATTTGTTAAGAAACATTTAAAGGACCACTCAACTTTTTTGGAAATAGGCTAATATTACAAGCCACCTAGAGTTAAACAAGTGAATTTTTAAATTTTTTTGAATCCAAAGAGTAGGTCTCTGAGTCTGGCTGGAACACGTTTAGCTTATCCTAGCATAGATTATTAAATCGAATCAGATTAGCATCTCACTGTGTACTATCTACAAGTGTACTAAGACCGACGGAAAATGAAAAGTTGCTATTTACTAGGCAGATATGTCTAAGAACTGTACTCTCATTCAAGGAACTATTATCATTTTTTTTTGAGCGAGATGGTAATGGTCTTATCTGATTCCATGATCTACACTTACCGGCCACTTTATTAGGTACACCTTAACGCTAATTTCTAATCAGCCAATTACATGGCAGCAACTTAATGCATTTAGGCATATAGACATGGTCAAGACGATGTGCTGTAGTTCAAACCGAGCATCAGATTGAGGAAGAAAGGGGATTTAAGTGACTTAAAATGTGGCATGGTTGTTGGTGCCAGACTGGCTGGTCTGAGTATTTCAGAAACTGCAGATCTACTGGGATTTCCACGCACAACTATCTCTAGGGTTTACAGAGAATGGTCCAGAAAAGAGAAAATATTCAGTGAGAGGCAGTTCTGTGTTGATGCCAGAGGTCAGAGGAGAATGGCCAGACTGGTTTCAGCTGATAGAAAGGCAACAGTAACTCAAATAGCTACTCGTTACAACCAAGGTATGCAGAAGAGCATCTCTGAACGCACAACACGTTAAACCTTGAGGCGGATGGGCTATAACAGCAGAAGACCACACCGGATGCCACTTCTGTCAGCTAAGAACAGGAAACTGAGGCTACAGTTCGCACAGGCTCACCAAAATTGGACAACAGATGGTTGGAAAAACGTTGCCTGGTCTGATGAGTCTCGATTTCTGCTGTAACTTTCGGATGGTAGGGATAGAATTTGTCGTCAACAACATGAAAGCATGAATCCATTCTGCCTTGTATCAACGGTTCAGGCTGGTGGTGGTGGTGTAATGGTGTGGGGGATATTTTCTTGCCACACTTTGGGCCAGTTAGTAACAATTGAGCATCGCGTCAACGCCACAGCCTACCTGAGTATTGTTGCTGACCATGTCCATCTCTTTATGACCACAGTGTACCCATCTTCTGATGGCTACTTCCAGCAGGATAACGCACCATGTCAAAAAGCGCGAATCATCTCAGACTGGTTTCTTGAACATGACAATGAGTTCACTGTACTCAAATGGCCTCCACAGTCACCATGTCTCAATCTAATAGAGCACGTTTGGGATGTAGTGGAACGGGAGATTCGCATCATGGATGTGCAGCTGACAAATCTGCAACAGCTGTGTGATGCTATCATGTCAATATGGACCAAAATCTCTGAGGAATATTTCCAGTACCTTGTTGAATCTATGCCACAAGGATTAAGGCAGTTCTGAAGGCAAAAGCAGGTCCAACCCGGTACTAGTAAGGTGTACCTAATAAAGTGACCGGTGAGTGTATGCTAAGCTAAAAGTGCTCCCACTAGACACTGTAATGACCTGAACAGATTGAAAAATTATAAAACTGTACAGTTTAACTCAAGAGGACTTGTACCAATAAATGTACCTATATATGAAAAAAGTGGAGTGTTCCTTTAAGAGACTATAAATAGCTTGCCAGTAGAAGATGCTTGGCCACAAACAGAATGTTACTTAGAAAGTTCACAATCTCCCTGGACATTTCGTGCAAGGAAAAGCTGTATCCATATATTCGGCACAGCATGACTAGTCTTGTGTATCAGCACTTTAAATTGCCAGCTGGCATTTTGTCCGGTGACCATAGCCTGACCGCAAAGTAATGCCATGTTTTTTTAGCACCCATATTATTGTGTTCAGTCCTGCTATATCTTGTTGACTGATTGCAAGTTCAGATCTTTAAAAGTGGGTTATCATGCCACAATCTTTTACCTCCACCTAGTGGCAGCTGATTGGCCTATGCAGTACCATAATTTTATTGTTTTGCCACTGTTGCAGACATCTGTAATAGATGGCAGCAGTTTTCCATCAGAAGAGATCAGGAGACTCCAGCAGCAGAACAACACTCTAAAAGCAGTGGTGGCTGAAATGAGGAAAGAGATGGAGATCCTGAGCAAACAGAGGCTTGCAGCTCCAAGACAGACCACAAATCCAGAGCCTAGCACTGCAGGTACAACCAGACCTGAAGAAAACTTATTTATGACATACATTCCCCTATTTCAGGAATTGTTCCCCTATACGATACTTCATTAAATGCTACAAGTGAAATTTATCCACCGCAAATGTAAAGCATACTTTGAAATGGATTTGTTTTGAGGTGTTCCAAAGATTCAGTACTTATTAGGAAATTATTGTTAGGATTAGTATTTTAAAAAGACATTCTGAGCTAATGAGGCTAAACAAAAATACTGTTATTGATTAGCAGTAAAACATTTATAAGGCTATTACACATAAAGGCTTCAATATAATCACCCATTTTAGAAGAATGGAAAGAAATTGTTTTGAGATTGAAACATAGACTGTAAAAGATATGGACGTAGTATTCGTGATGTCACCCATAGGTTCCTGAAGAACCCAAAAGAAGCTACCAGTAGGTGTGGCCAACTGTCGCTATTTTGTTCGCGCGTCATCACACCAACCAGGGGATACCAAACAAGGATCAAAGAGGCGGATCGTGAGCGGAGCTACAGACGCATGCTGGCATTTTGCTTAGACGGGCTTTCCTATATGGGAGAAACTCTTAATACTTTATTACCTGGGACTCGTTTGTGTTCTGACCACATGTGCTTGGTTGTATACTATATCAATAAAGTGTTTAGACTTTTAAAAACACTGTTGTAATACATTGAGCCACTAAACATTGTTATTCCTATGACGTTTTTCTACAGGAGGAAATCGCAAATTACTTCCAAACACTGCAAGGCTATTGATGAAATCCAACAATAACACTGTATGACAACGTTTCAGATGACTAGTATTCTATAGCCTACAGCTAATCAATCTGTCAGATTCTGGAGTGCATTACAGCTCTAAAGAACAATATATTTTCTTTCTGAATTTCGATGAATTGCAGTTTCAGTTACTTCCGTATTTGCTTTACGAGGGAGAGCGAGAGGTTGCCGATATGATTGAAACCGTTACTTTCTCTTTAAAACTTACAGAGACTCGGAGGGGACGTGATGGTGGGGGAGAAAAATGGGTGGAAGAAAAAAAACTGGGTGGGAGTTAAAAAATGGGTGGGAGGAAAAAATAAAAATGGGTGGGAGAAAAAAAAAAACAGAAAATATATATTTTTAAAGTTTTTGCGTTTTTCCAAAAACACTTCCTGTTCACTTCATACAAGTCAACCCTCCCGTTTTTGCCAGGATTATCCCGTATTTTACTATTATACTTTTTTCAGTCGGTAATGTAGAATTTCAACTTTTATAAGTTAAAAAAAAAATGTATTTTGAAATGTCCAGGAAGTTTTCCTATGCATAATTATATAATTCAAACATAATTTTATATTGTAACGTAAAGTATAAAATATGCTATAAACTAACATTAAGAAGCCATCCACAATCCTGAAAGCGATGTTTAGATCATTTGAATATTTCAATTATATTTAAATTAAATAAATAATATTCATTCATTCGTTTTCGGCTTAGTCCCTTTATTAATCTGGGGTCGCCACAGCATAATGAACCACCAAGTTATCCAGCATATATTTTATGCAGCGCATGCTCTTCCAGCTGCAACTCATCACTGGGAAACATCCATACACACTCATTCACATACATAAACTACGGACAATTTAGCTTACCCAATTCACCTATATCACATGTCTTTAGACTTGTGGGGGAAACCGGAGCATGAGGAGGAAACCCACGCGAACACAGGGAGAACATGCAAACTCCACACAGAAATGCCAACTGACCCAGCTGAGGATCGAACCAGCGACCTTCTTGCTGTGAGGCGATCGTGCTACCCACTGCGCCACCGTGATAACCCAATAACTAACATAATAGTTATTATTAAAATATATTAAAAATGTGCTGAATCCTGTCCTTTCAATAGTATAATTCACAGAAACCACAACAGTGTAAAAAAACAAACAGAAAAGAAAACAGTAGTTAAGAAAGCATCTGATCATAGATCTACAATTCACCGGTAGCTTGTCGACTGATTATGTAATTAAAAGAACACAGATATATATTTTTGACATGATAAGCTATTGTATATAGGTCTGGCTATATAAAAATATATTTTTCCTTTAACCCCCCTTTCCTTATGCGAGTTTACAGTACATGTTCCAGGCCATAACATCCATAGTCCTCCACAAAAAAAATTAGTTTACAGCCTTTCACTGATTTGTCTTACAGTCTTAAAAGTCGAGGACCGTTTTTTTGTTTTGTTGCATGTAGTTCACACATTAGAATAACAAAAAGCAATAATACATGAAATTCCTTACATATAACTACTTTAAATATAATAGGAAATAAATTAGATCTGCATAAATCATCCTCCAGTGAAGCTCCTACAGTGGATTTCCATTACTGCATGGATACTGCAATTGTATAACTTTCATTTCTGTTAGAACATTAAACCTCCATCCTGTTGTTTGACAGCGATTTGTCTCTGTTTCAGCGTCTACAGACTACACTAAGGCTTTGGAGAAAGATATTCAGGAGCTGAAGGCCAAATGCCGAGATCTTGAGGAGCGTTTAGAGGAGTCTTCCAAGACCGTCAACCCTTCCATCAATCCTACCCCTGCGTTTCCTGTTTCTCCAGAGAATGCTTACCTTCAGAACCACATTAGATCACTTAATGAGACCATAGGTGACTGCAAAAATATGACCCACTTACACATGGACTGTTGTTTGGTGATTGTAATAAAATGCTGGAGATGAAGTAAAAATTTAGTAGTAGCGCAGTGTCCTGAAGAAGTGTTTATTTGCAGGTGGGCTGCGAGTAGAGAAAGTTGCCAATGCCGCTGCTTTAAAGAAACAGGAAGTGAGACTGGCTCATTTAGAGTCAACTGTGGAACAGCTTACCCAGCAGGTAAAGTTGAACATTTAGTTGACCACTTAGTGTGCCGTACACATGATGTGCAACTTTAATTTAGCTTTGTGTTTGTGTTTTCATGAGTGTATACGATCTGTGATTTTGTTCCTTCTTCCTCCAGTGTCACTCAAAACATTTGGAGAAGGAGAGCTTGTGTTTAGAGCTGGCCAATCACAAGAGGGCAGCAGCGGCTGAAGAAGTAAGGCTTAAACAGAGAGTGGCGGCTGCTGAGGTGGAGCTGAATGAAGTGAGGCGGGAGGCAGAAGAATACCAGAAAGGCAGTTTGCTTCACAACCTGGAGACTGTTGCTCTTGGAAACCAGGCAAGTGTCAAGGTCAAAATAAAAAAAATTAAATCTTAAGGATATCTATAAGATAATGCTCTCCAAGACAGTGACAAAATTTGCATTTAGAATATATAAACACATAAAGCTTCCTGTTTGTCACTTCCACTTATGCTGAATTCTGACTGCATGATTTCAGCCCCGATTTTGACTCGCCGACAGGTTTTGAGAAATCGCCGAAATGCCTGAAATCACAGTGCTCGTTCATGTGAGTGACAATCACACAGTGTGAACTATCAAAGACGTGATCTGAGAGAATTGCCGATGAGTTGCCAGCATCTGCCAGATATTTGGCATGCTAAATATCTGGAGCTGTCTGCGATTCAAAATCATGCCATACAGCCAATGAGAGAGCAGCATCCACTAGTATGGGTATCTGCAGGCCAGCTGGAGGTTGGGGGAGAGGTTAAGGGCTTCTTTTCAGTTTATTTGGACTCAAGAATTGGAGGAAAAACTAGTGTAAATTTGGCAGGAGCACCTGTGTCTGTTTTGACGTGTCATCTGAGCAATATCACAACTGGGTCGAAAAAGAAAAAAGCTGAGGAGAAATTGCTAATTCCCTTTAAAACCCAGGTGAGCAAAATAAGTACATTTTCTACCCCACTAAAGGCTTCTTTCTCATTATATAGTTAATAACAAAAGATATATTACGTGACACTGCGTTGTTTTCATGTCACTTCTCGCATCTGTTTGGTTGTGAGTTTGTGGACAGAGACAAAGTTTTCAGCGATTCTTCCTATTGTAAAGTCATGCAGTGTGAAACCTCCTGTCGCCGATCCATCTTGCAGTGTAAACACAGCAACAACGGAATGCTATCCCAGATAGTCGTGCAGTGTGAAAACATCTGTGATGCAACTATGAAAATCGTGCAGTCTGAACTCGGCATTAAATGGATTAATGTTTTTGTTGTCACCTCATACGTCAGTTTTCATCAAACACTCACAAAATGATGTTTGCTGTTTGTTCAAACTACCTATTTAAAATGAGCTGAAACAACACAACACTTGAGGTGTTGTGGGAGACAACTTAATTGTTTTATGTTCAATCCACTTAAATTTGTAAAAACTAATGAGTTAACTTAATTCCTTCATGTTGTCCCAACACAAATCGATTGTGTTGAACCCAGCATTTTTTTACAGTGAATCTTGTGACCAATCAAATGCTCTCTAGTATCTGACATGTTCCGCCTTCTTTAAGATGCTTTTCATTTTAATTTTCATTTGATGCGCTTAAGCTTAACCACTCTCACTGGTAGAGCTGTTATAAAAAAACGAAATGTTATTGGCTTTTTTTTTAAAGGGGAGGAGCTACTTTATATCCCACCCTATCTTCATGTTTTAGTTAAAATTACATCACTCGTCAAAGAAAAATGCACATTTCAAAGGATGATACCTTAAGTATACTGAATTTAAATGTAAATAATATTTTATAAGAGATACAAAAATACCATGATCATTTCTCCCTTAAAGAGACAGAATGATTAATATATTTCTTAATTCATCAATTTGTTTTTATTAAACTACAATTATATTTGTGGCCAGGTGTCGGCACTGAAGGTTGACCTTGCAAGCAGAAGAGAGCCCATTGTCCTTAATCAGGTACAACACCGCATTTAATTATTTAGTGCACCTAAAGGGAGAAAGAAAGAAAGAGAGAGAGAGAGAGAGAGAGAGAAAGCACTATGAATATATATATATATATATATATATATATATATATATATATATATATATATATATATATATATATATATATATATATATAAATGTCATGGTTTGCAGATGTTTATATATTTTTAGAGATAAATATTAGAATTAAATTATTTGTTAAAACTACTTTTGGCGACGCAGTGGCGCAGTAGGTAGTGCTGTCGCCTCACAGCAAGAAGGTCACTGGTTCGAGGCTCGGCTGGGTCAGTTGGCGTTTCTGTGTGGAGTTTGCATGTTTTCCCTGCGTTCGCGTGGGTTTCCTCCGGGTGCTCCGGTTTCCCCCACAGTCCAAAGACATGCTGTATAGGTGAATTGGGTAGGCTAAATTGTCCATATTGTATGAGTGTGAATGAGCCCGTATGGATGTTTCCCAGAGATGGGTTGCAGCTGGAAGGGCATCCGCTGCGTAAACATATGCTGGATAAGTTGGCGGTTCATTCCGCTGTGGCGACCCCGGATTAATAAAGGGACTAAGTCGAAAAGAAAATGAATGAATGAACTACTTCTGACATTAATTGTAATTTAATAAAAAGCATGTTTACTATTTTTTTTCTGTTATTCAAGAGTGAGATGGTAAAGGAGCTTCAGGAGGAGAACCTGTCCCTCAGAAAACAACTGCTGCTTCTGCACAGCTCATCCAGAGGGAGCGGCGTGGGGGACGTTTCTCTGCTTCAGTCAAAGCTCAAACAGGCTGCACGTATGATCTCTGGCCTCAGTCAGGACAAACAGCAACTCATTGAAATGGGCAACAGGCTGCGGGCCCAGCTCATAGAAGCAGGCCTGGATGGTTGGTAGTGCTTTTACTACTTAGTTGCAATAGTATTTTTATCCAAATATATTTATATTTTGAACTATTTTAGAAATATACAAATATACTATATATATAAATTTTATTATATATAATGTTTGTGTGTGTGTGTGTGTGTGTGTGTGTGTGTGTGTGTGTGTGTGTGTGTGTGTGTGTGTGTGTGTGTGTGTGTGTGTGTGTGTGAGTGAGTGTGTGTGTGTGTGTGTTAGTGTGTGTGTGTGTGTGTGTATATATATATTATAAATGTATATATTTTTTAAATATTTCCCAAATGATGTTTAACAGAGCAAGACATTTTTCACAGTATTTACTATAATATTGTTTCTTCTGAAGAAAGTCTTATTTGTTTTATTTTGCTAGAATAAAAGCAGTTTTAAAAAAACTTCAAAACCATTTTAAGGTCAATATTATTAGCCCCCTTAAGCAATTTTTTTGAAGAACAAACCATCGTTACACAATGACTTGCCTAATTACCCTAACTTGCCTAATTAACCTAGTTAAGTCTTAATATGTAATTATATATAATTCAGGAGCACTAATAATTCTGACTTTAACTGTATATATTTGCCATTTTAAATTATATAAGGTGATCAAAGGTGATATAAAGAACCCCCTTTTGGTTCTTAGTGAAAGGCCACATGGGGTTAACTCCCATAATTCACCTCTCATTGTTATGTTGGTGCCCCATCACAATGGACTGATCCATGTTTGTACCAGGGGATTAAAGAAGACTTAATTTGATTCTCAATAGAGAGCTTATGCTTATTTCCCCCGGAAATTCTCCATTCTTTGTGTGTTTTGTTTTGTTTTAATTTGGTCCATGTTATACAACTCAATGAGAAGTCATTCACTGGTAAATCATCAATTAAAAACACATCCAAATATGTTTACTTTTACTTAAAATTCTTTTACATTCTGAACACTTTTTACGTTTACTTTTACATTCTAAAATGCTAAAAAAATTAAATGTAAACTAAAATGTTTTTATAAATATTATTTTATAATATAACTAATATTTAAAACTAATATTTAAAGGGTTAGTTTACCCAAAAATGAAAAAATTGGTCATGATTTACTCACCCTTTACTCAATTGAAACATTTCTTTTTCTTCTCTTAAACACAAAAGAAGATATTTTGAAAAATGCTGACAACCTGTAACCATTGAATTCCACAGTATTTGTTTTTCCTACTATGTAAACTTACAATCAAACACTTTTGTTGCTTGTTCAAACTCTTTAAAATGAGCTGAAACAACACAATTTTTAGGTTAAGTTTTTTGGAGGACAACTTAATTATTTTATGTTCAATCTGCTTAAATTTCTAAAAACTGTTAAATTAATGTAATAGATTTGTCTTGGGACAACATGAAGTAATGTGTGGAACCCAGCATTTTTTATAAAGGTTTGAATTTGTATAAAGTTTTGAAACCACTTAAGAGTAAATGTTCTTTTTTTGTGTGAACTATCCCTTTCATGTCATAAATTTAATATCAGTACTTTTAATTTAAAAACAAGCACGTTTTCACAATTACAGCAGAAATACTGGAAATATTAAGGAGCTTATGAAAAATGTCCATTACAGCCAGAGGGATTTTGAGTTAAAAAGGATGAGTTTCTTGTTTTTTATACAAAAATATTATTTTCTTTTTTCCAGTTCCACGACACTCAAAGATCATTCTCAAAGCAAATGATCCAGAGCACAATCTGGCAGAAAACGACCCATCTCAACCAGAGCACGGGACTCTGCCAAAGAGTCGCTTATCTACCCTGGAACAGCTGCAGTACCAGCTAACCACTCAGGTGAGTCCAGCAGGAAAGAGACTTTGTCCAATCAAAGCTTGCATGCTGTATTGATACAGTCACATCATGTATTTCATCATATTAATCAGCTTTGGCTTGTGTAAATGTACTGATCTGAAGATTTAAAGACAGCATTTATGCAATGTTATTCTTTGTCAAGGCTTCTGGAACATGGCAGAGGTCAGCGATCACTCTTTTTTCAGATACATGGTCGATTATTATCACACAAGCATAACATTTGAATACATATGTTTTAAATCTTACTCTAGGAGCTACAGTATGCACAGAGAGATCAGAATAAGAAAACAGCAATTATAGTTTGTCCTCAGTTCTCTGAGAGTGAGAGTTCAGATAAACACAGAACCACCAACCCATGGAAGCCATCAGTCCGAGTTCAGGTACATCTTCAGCACATATACAATACTTGTATTATATACATAGATGGTAGTAACATCTTCAACAATTATACAGTAAATATATTCCATACATAGATGGTCGCTATGACATTTTCACATCATATACAGCAAATTCTAAACATAAACCTGTATTGTGAGGGGGGAAAAGCTATCTCTACCACCACTAGCATATTTTAATAGGTTGCTAGCATATTTCATGATTTAGGGGATCGTTGTACTAACATGTTTTTTGATTTAGCGCACTGCTAGCATGATTTTAACAGATTTCTACTGTAGTATAATTTAGCACACTGTTAGCATATTTAATCACATAACAGGTTCCTAGTATAATTTAGCACACTGCTCTTATATTTGATAGGCATATTTAATCAGATAGGTAACAGGTTGCTAGTATTATTTAGTACAATGCTAGCATATTTTATCACATAGGTAACAGGTTGCTGGTAAAATGTAGCACAATGCTAGCATGTTTCATTCAGTTCTAGTTTAATTTAGCACATTGCTCTTATATTTAATCACATAAGTTACAGGTTGCTTGCATGACTTGGCCCACTGCTAGCATATTTAATCACATAGTCAGAGGTAACACGTTGCTAGTATAATTAAGTACAATGATAGCATATTTCATTCAGTTCTAGTATAATGTAGCCCACTGTTAGCCTATTTCATCACATAACAGGTTGCTAGTATAATTTAGCACACTGCTAGCATATTTAATCACATAACAGGTTGCTTGTAGGCCTATGACTTGGTACGCTGATAGCATATTTCATCACATATGTAACAGGTTGCTAATGTAATTTAGCACAATGCTAGCATATTTCAGTCAGTTCTAGTATAATTTAGCACACTGCTAGCATATTTAATCACATAAGTAACAGGTTGCTTGTATGACTTGGTACGCTGATAGCATATTTCATCACATATGTAACAGGTTGCTAATGTAATTTAGCACAATGCTAGCATATTTCATTCAGTTCTAGTATAATTTAGCACACTGCTACCATATTTAATCACATAAGTAACAGGTTGCTTGTATGACTTGGCACGCTGATAGCATATTTCATCACATATGTAACAGGTTGCTAGTGTAATTTAGCACAATGCTAGCATATTTCATTCAGTTCTAGTATAATTTAGCATACTGATAGCATATTTCATCACATATGTAACAGGTTGCTAGTATAATTTAGCACAATGCTAGCATATTTTATCACATAGGTAACAGGTTGCTTGTAACATTTAACATTCTGCTATCATATTTCATCACATACTGTAGGCTGCAGGTTGCTAGTAAAATTTAGCACAATGTGAGCATGTTTCATTCAGTTGCTAGTATAATTAAGCACACTGCTAATATATTTAATCACATAAGTGACAGGTTGCTAGCATGACTTGGCACACTGCTAGCATATTTCATCACATAGGTAACAAGTTGCTAGTTAAACTTAACAGAATGCTAGCATGTTTTCATCAGATTGCTAGCATGATTTTCAACGCTGCTAACATATTTTATCACATAGGTAGCATGTTTCTAGCATGATTAAATATTTGTAGTATAACCTGACACTGCTAGTATGTTTTATGACATTAGCATGTTTTAACAGGTTGTTAAAATTGTATTCCCAACTATTTGGAATATGATTTATATAATGTTATTTGTTAAAGCTAACATGTTTCCATTCCTTTTCTCTGTTCCGTTTTGAAGTCTGTGGGCAGTAAAGAAAACACTCCGCCACAACAGAATAAGCCTGAAGCTCTTGTACGGCACCACATTCTGTCATCTACAAGCACCGATGAATCCCTTCAGAAAGTGTGGCAGATGTTGGATCAAGGTTTGAGTTCCTCTGTGTTTTCTCCAAGTGACCGTGAGGACAAAGGTGAGCAGAAAAGTAAAAGAACAGCCACTACAGTCTTTAATCAAACCATCTATAGTCAAATACATACATGTTGTGTTTTGCTAGACTTAACAAGACACTTAACTCTAGAAATATACTAGGCACTTAACCAGAAATTTTAAAAATCTCACATGTTGCACAAGCCGCTCCTTTTTGCAATTTATTTATTTAGATTGTTTAGCCTTGCATAACCGATAACTCCACAATTTCTTCTGCGTATGAAATTTCATCACTTGATTTGTCAAGACTTGCTCTGTGAATTGGGGGAATCATGATAGAGCTGCATGATTGGACTCAAGGCCAAAGGATAGTTGCCCAATCTATAATCATAATCCTGATTAGACCATAGGGCTGTTTTACTCTTGTGACTTTTATAGACAGTGTCATATACTGGCATTAAACAAAACCTCATCTTGACAGGTCTGAATGAAAGTGCACTCTGCAGGCACATTATCTAGTATTAGTTCTGTAGATCCAATACTTTCTTAAAGTAACATTCCTTGGATTTTAGTTAATTAATGACTTGATCACATTAGGTTGGTGCATCAGTTTCATCACACACACCGATGAAGCCATTTAGACAAGAGGCAAAATGTCTTCAATAAACTGAAAACTAAGTCCAGCTGCTTTGATTAAAAATATACCAGACGTGATTTTTATCCCTCTGTACCCTGGACAGACTTTTGCATCATTTAAAAACCTTGGCACTGAAGTGAGTACTTGCCATGCAGACCGGCATTGACGTGCTGTGTGTCTAGGAGTTAGACCAATAAGAAGCCTTGAGGCAGGCAATCATGCAACCAGAGACTGGGTTTCTGCATTGCTACATCATTTAGTCCAAAAATCAAGGAATATTTACTTAGAGAGTATTTCAGCAAGAGCCATGTGCTAAAATAAAATGAATTGTGTGTGTGTGTGTTAGGGCTGCACAGTATATTATATCAGCATAGATACCGCAATGCAATCATTGGCAATAGTCACATCGCAAGATATGCAGTGTTGAGTTTGTATTAGTATTGATCATTTCCATGTGTTTTTTTAGGCCTGTGACTGTATAATGTTTTCAAAAGCATTCAGGCATAAGAAATTGTACTGTTTGTAACTTTAATAATGATGAATTTTATTAAATTATTATTATTATTCAATTATTGTACCTGAATAATGTTAGTAACGGAATATATTTTGTATTTATTAGATTTGCGATTTTATGCAGATGCACTCCAATACAGAACTATCCCAATCAATATAAAATTATACATTTTTTCAAATAGAGATATTCAGGTCACCTGATGAAATTGTATTTATATCACACAACAATATATATTGCAGAATAACAAAATATTGCAATGTTAGATGTTTTCAATGTCGTGCAGCCCTAGTGTGTGTGTGAACAACCGTTTTAGGGTAACTTTGATGAAAGGTTTTGAACCACTTCAAATGTTGATTACTGTATATATACTGTAAGTTCATAGGTTATTCAAAAATAAATATATATTAACACACACACACACACATATTACATAAACATATTATGTGTGCATGTTAATATACACTCACCGGCCACTTTATTAGGTACACCTTACTAGTACCGGGTTGGACCCCTTTTTGCCTTCAGAACTGCCTTAATCCTTCGTGGCATAGATTCAACAAGGTCCTGGAAATATTCCTCAGAGATTTTGGTCTATATTGACAGGATAGCATCATGATGCGTATCTCCCGTTCCACCACATCCTAAAGGTGCTCTATTGAATTGAGATATGGTGACTGTGGAGGCCATTTGAGTACAGTGAACTCATTGTCATGTTTAAGAAACCAGTCTGAGATGCGTTATCCTGCTGGAAGTAGCCATCAGAAGATGGGTACACTGTGGTCTTAAAGGGATGGACATGGTCAGCAACAATACTCAGGTAGGCTGTGGCATTGACATGATGCTCAATTGTTACTAACGGGCCCAAAGTGTGCCAAGAAAATATCCCCTACACCATTACACCACCACCAGCAGCCTAAACCGTTGATACAAGGCAGGATGGATCCATGCTTTCATGTTGTTGATGCCAAATTCTGACCCTACTATCTGAATGTCACAGCAGAAGATTCATCAGACCAGGCAACATTTTTCCAATCTTCTATTGTCCAGTTTTGGTGAGCCTGTGCGAATTGTAGCCTCAGTTTCCTGTTCTTAGCTAACAGGAGTGGCACCTGGTGTGGTCTTCTGCTGTTGTAGCCACATCCACCTCGAGTTTCAACGTGTTGTGCGTTCAGAGATGCTCTTCTGCATACCTCAGTTGTAACAAGTAGCTATTTGAGTTACTGTTGCCTTTCTATCAGCTGGGACCAGTCTGGCCATTCTCCTCCGACCTCTGGCATCAACAAGGCATTTGCACCCACAGAACTGCCACTCACTGGATATTTTCACTTTTTCAGACCATTCTCTGTAAACCCTAGAGAGGGTTGTGCGTGAAAATCTCAGTAGATCAGCAGTTTCTTAAACTCAGACCAGCCCGTCTGGCACCAACAACTATTCCACATTCAAAGCCACTTTTCTTCCCCATTCTGATGCTCGGTTTGAACTGCAGCAGATCGTCTTATCCATGTCTACATGCCTAAATGCATTGAGTTGCTGCCATGTGATTGACTGATTAGAAATTTGCGTTAACGAGCAGTTAGACAGGTGTACCTAATAAAGTGGCCGGTAAGTGTACATTTATTTTTGAATAACCTTTGAACTTGTAACTTATGAAATTTCAATTAAAATAAGTAATTTACATAAATCATTTCAATACTGTTTTTATTTCACTCTTTTTTAAGGTGCTTTTTTCGAAGTTATAAAAGTGATACATTAGAGCTAATGGGACCAATGACATTTGTATAAATGATTTAAACTGTTATTTATTGTGTTTTAGGTAGAGTTCCTACACCTGACAGAGGACCGGATATTACTCAGCCTCCAGCTCCACTGGTCAGCGTGGAGGGCACAAAAGCATCACTCCAGGAGAAGAAGAAACAGAGTCGAACAGCATCTGTACCTGCTAAAAAGACACTTCCTGCTGGAAAACACGCTAAGATTCGAAATTACAATATCAAAGACTGAAATGATGCATTATTTCAGGCCATTGACAGACTATGCTGCTTTTCTATTTGTTCATTTTCTATCGTGCAAAAAAGCATTTTTTTTTTATTAATTTTAATAAATTATTGCATAATTTGACCAGTATGCATATAAGTCTTATATCATAAGCAGAACCAAGCATAAATAATATTGTTTTAATTTATCAACACATTTAGTATTATGGCTCAGTGAGAAAAAAAGACAATAATTATATTTCCTATTATATAATATGTAATGCTGTGGAATTTTTTTTACTCTTTACTTTTTAATAGTCAGAAAACGTATTATTATTACTTTTTTTAGTGTGTGTGTGTGTGTGTGTGTGTGTGTGTGTGTGTGTGTGTGTGTGTGTGTGTGTGTGTGTGTGTGTGTGTGTGTGTGTGTGTGTGTGTGTGTGTGTGTGTGTGTGTGTGTGTGTGTGTGAGTGAACCGAACTCCAGTAACCCCTGCTGTCCAACCCCTCATGATGACATCACAACCTCAGCAGGTGTAGGATTCTGCTCCTCCCATTGTCCTGACATCACCCTATCTCCTAGCAACTCCCTTGCATTCATTCTGATTGGCTTACTCTACACACCTCCGCACAGGGATTGGTCAATGTCTTTTCACTGGCAACTGTCAAAACTTTATGTACAGTGTCTCACATGTCTCAAAAGCTCCACAGCGCCACTATAAGACTTCCAGTATAACAACATAATACAGTGTGTGTGCTGCCTTCATGCTTTCTTACTTCTCCATGATCCAACCAGCAGTTGGATCTACAAGATTTGTATTAGACAAACATTATTATAATGTAATCAGTTTTTATCCACAAATAGACTATTTTATATATATATTAACTATATCGTGTTTTAATGACTATTAAAATGTATCCTCAGGTTATTCAATACTTTTATAAATCTAAACTATATGAAAAATGACATTAAAACTAAGGTAAAGTTGGTTTTATATTCGCACATTCATTCAGTGACAACTTGTGACATGCTGCCTGTATTGTTTACCATGGTACTTTGAATATTCTGCCTGAAATCACTTGTAAGTATGACTTCAAAACAACATTAGCATTATTTATTTGACTGTGAACAATGTTGTTCTTTGATAGTCATTGGCTGCTGATATGATTTCACTGTTTTAATACTTTTTTGAAACTATTGATTATAATTTAAACGTGAATACAAAACCAACTTTACCTCAATCACATTAAAAGACTATTTATGAATCACAATTGCAGCCCAAAATTACTAATTTCTCAACCATATTCCTGGAAAACCACCAGCTCTGCACATTTTCCATGTCTCCTTAACCCAGGGGTATCCAAACTTTTAGTCCTGGAGGGCCTGTGCCCTGCATAGTTTAGTTCCAACTTCCTTCAACACACCTGCCTGGAAGTTTCTAGTATACCTAGAAAGAGCTTGATTAGCTGGTTCAGGTGTGTTTAATTGGGGTTGAAACTAAAATATGCAGGACACCGGCCCTCCAGGACTGAGTTTGGACACCCCTGCCTTAACCCAACACACCTCATTCAGATCATTTGCTCATAAGCAGAGACTGAAAGACCTATTAAGCTGCGGTCACACTGGACATTTCTCCCCATAGACTTCCACTCATACGCACGCGAATGTGTCAGACCGGAAACGCAAGCTCGTGCAACAAGTTTCGCAGTTCGCTGCATTGGAAAGTTCAAGCTTGGTGAACTCTGATCTGCGAAATCGCATCACTTGACTGCGTGAGACCAATCGAAGATCAAAACATGACCTCTCTGTACAGAAATGTAAAATGTGGACCAATTGCTCGCTTTTTTAAATGTCTAATCATCTTGTATAATCCTGCCCCTTTTTGCAGCGCCGTACTACAGAATTTAGCAAGCTCAAACTCTAGTGTGACCGCAGCATAACTAGGCTTTCTAGAAACATCCATGCAGGTTTGTTGAGGCAAGTTGGAGCTAAAATCTGCAGGACACCTGCCCTCAAGAACCGAGTTTGGGCACGCTTGACATAAATCTTACATATATAATGATATGATATATACATATATAATGATATATTTCAATAATTGAAACTAGACATTTTACGTATGTTTAATATAATTCTATGCATATAAAAACACTTCAAATTATTTTAATTCCATGGAACCTTTGAGGCATACATGTGTTTTAAATAATTACATCCAGTGTGCGAATTACAGGAGGGTTTGGGGGGTCTGACCCTCCTAATTAACCCTTAAACCCCCCTGAAGGACACCAAAACAACATGTGTGGGGGGTCAATTCTTTAAACCATGGGTCTCAAAGTCGATTCCTGAAGGGCCACAGCTGTGCACAGTTTTGCTCCAACCATAATCAAACACAGCTGATCCAACTAAGCAAGGTGTTCAAGACTACTAGAGACTATTAAGCAGGTGTGAGTTGAAGCTAAAATCTGCAGAGCTGCGGCCCTCCAGGAATCGAGTTTGAGACCCATGCTTTAAACAGTGGAAAATAGCTATCACTATTCTGTCTTAAATAATAACATTAACAATAAAAATAAAGACATAAATATAATATAAATATACATTTGACCACCCCTATAACAATTCATACCATTGTGCCCAGCAGCCTCATTATGCAGGGAAACTGCATCTAGAATCTGAACACCAGCAGATCTAGCCTACAGATAGATACTATAAGTGTTCAAAAAATATGGGTGTTTTATCTACATATAGCCCAATGTACCATTAAAATAAATGTAAAGTTAAATATGACATCTAAGAAGTGAATATATGACGCATTTTAGTGTAAAAAATGGACTTTGGGCAAACATATGATTAAATATTTCCTTAGATTAAGAGGATACTATAAGCCAGTGTTTCTCAACCACGTTCCTGGAGGACCACCAATACTGCATGTTTTGGATGTCTGCTTTGTCTGTTACACCCATTACAGATCTTTTGGACTCTGCTGATGATCTGAATCAGGTGTGTTTGGTTAAGGAGAGAAGGAAAATGAGCAGAGCTGGTGCTCCTCCAGGAACGTGGTTGAGAAACACTCATGTAAGCTATGCTATACTATAATGTTAGAATATTATAACAAATAGCATCTCACATAATTGGAGTATGTGCATTCAAATATAGAAGTTAACACAGTTGTAAAGTGCTGGAACAGTTTGAAAAATGCACCTATAAAAGTGCTTAAATTTGACTTTGTAAAAGATGAAATAACCCATCAGAGGTTACTGTATAGGTCAGAATCAGCTCATTATCCCTCAAAACAGAGAACACTTAAATAGGTTTGATAACCAATGAGATGTAATTGAATTAAATATGAATTTGGTTCACTGAAGCATGCATATTTATTTACACAAACTATAGTCAATGTATAATTCGCACCCTGATTACATCACACTTCAGATTTAGCTATATAAGTATATTCCATTGACAATACAAAAACATTGCATATAAACACTACAAAACAAAGAACATACCTCATCCCATAATTATAATTCTCAGTGTTTAACCAAGCAATCCGAACTGTAAGTCATGAACAATTATGACACCAAAAAATCGACGCACTGTTCCAAAATCAGCTCAAGTGTGTTGCATGCTAAATTTACCCAGATCGTTTGCAAAACGCACACGACCCCATAAGTCTCGCCTTGAACTTGAACTTGCACGATCAGACCGGTGAAGCAGAATTGTGTACTGCTGTGCATGTGATCATTCCGGAATGAACCTTAGTAACCCAGGCTTTTCAGACACGTTTTTTTTTTCTATGCGGCGGTAGGAAATCAGCCCATCACTGGCTGCGTCTCCAGCCCAGCCTCCTCTCTCATTGGACTGCACCTCAGAGCCAAACTGTCAGCCCATGTGGCGTGGCCAGCGAGGATGTCAGACATTTAAATGAAACACACAGGGACTCAGGAGGGCGAGAGTAATTTTTTAGGGCTTGGCCAAAGAGGGAATCACGAAACTCTCCGTTCTGTAACGTTACCGGGAGCCGACCGAGATTTAGAGGAATACAGAAGTCGACTCTGCCCTGAAGCATCTGCGTGAAATATTGCGTTAAACTGTACCGGCGTTCAGGTAAGCGAGCATGTTTTTATTAATCGTGTCAATTCTGCATCTGTAGTTTAAGCAGACTGGTAATTGGTAGTCAAAGACATACAAATTTATGTTAAGCGAGTGTTTTCAGTAGCACGCTGAAAGATAATTACCTCAGGTTAAATGACTCGTTCTTGAGAGTCGAGTCTTTTCAATGAATCACGAAACAGCCACACACACACACACACACACACACACACACACACCGGCTCGTTGAAAAAGGAATCAAGAGAGCGTTTAGATGAAATCGGGAAATGTGTACGTTACATGTGTACACACAGTACACATGTTCAATTGCTTATTTGTTTAATTTAAAAGACCTCGGCTCTAAAGTTTGATTGTTTTGGTTTTATTGTATGAGATCTGATAAAAGTTTCTTCCAAATTTGAAATAAATATTTGATCATTTAGAGCTTTAGTCTCCATAAAAGGACACTTACAAAAACATAAAACGTATTCATTTGTTGCGATTGAAAATATTTATTTTTGATGAAACGCTAAACATATTTTGAAAACAATTATTTTTATATTATGATAACACAAATGTATGTTTTTTAAATTTAGGATATTTACATACATTTAAAAATGTATAATGTAGCTAGTATCATGTAAAGAATGAGATGTGATGTTGGGGCTGCGTTGTGACGTCATTACGTCACGACGTAAAAGACCAGCAGAATCGCGTTTTGGACCTGTTCACTCTACAGAGTCGATTCTTGTAAAGTAGTTGAACTTAACGTTTCTAATATCAACATAAAATGGCTGCACATACGTGTGAAAATATGAAACCAGCACATTCTTAACGAAAAGTGAGTGGATGTTTAGCTGTAGGCTGCAAATGATGACATGTCGAGCTATTTCCGAGTGATTACGCCACAATTCTACTTTGCCTGAGAGAAACAGCATTATGCCATTTAATAATACGATTATTGTCTATACAAAGAAAACAAAATGTATAAATATTAGACCAGACATATGTAATGTGTTGAGATGTGGAAAAGTATGAGGTCGGTGTTTGGTCATTGTAAAGCCACTGCGGAATTTGTCACTGTCTGAAAGCTTTTTGACAAGGTTTGGCTTCAAACCAATGTGAGGACGCCAGATCCGAGATGCTTTTAAGACAGTATAGTCTGCATGTAATTATTATTATATTTTATTGACTTTCCCTACCTTCTCTTGTAGTTAACCTTTTTTATTATTTATTTATTCTCTGAAAATTCATGAAACATTTAATTTATACATTTTCCTTAAAACCAAATTAGTCCGACAGCTTTGCATGTGTTGTATAAAATCACAAACTTGGTATGCTTGACTGTCATTCTGTTCTGTATAGTGAAATTGACTTCTGATGTATTTTTACAGCTGTGGGAAAAATATTATGAACCACTTAAAAATCAGTTCATATCTCAGTTCCACTGGATTTTGAATTAATTGTTATGAGAATGACAAAATCTGACAAAGCAATACCTATCTTTTATCTTCAGAATAGTTAATATATATGAGTATTTCTTTGAAATTCTGCCTGATTTTCAATCAAGACAAATAAAAACATCAGATTTCATCTTATTTGGAAAAAATGTTGTCAGACTTTAATAGAATAAAAGTAATTTTAAAGCTCCAATTAATTGTTAAATGTATATATTTTTAAATTCTATAAATTGTTGGTGACTTTTCTTTCAAGTGTAATGTAATATGTCATCTATAGCATGTTTTTGCTTAAAAAAAAGTTTAATTTTGATAAGGCATTGGCTGGTATAAGTTTCTGGCGGTATGATAACCTTCAATAGAAATATCACGCTTTCATGGTATCACTGTATTGTGATTACTGCTCTAAAATAAGTTATTTTTAAATGTCTGGATAAAAAAAAACATTCCCCCATTAAACAAAATGCATTTTATTTTAGGAAACATTTATAATAATTTGGAACAGTAAACATGTCAGGCAAAATAATTGAAATAAATAATTGACTTCTGCTCTCTTCATTAGTTTCAAAAACACTAATTTCTTTACAACACATAAAAAAAATAAATAAAAAAAAAAACTCTTGCGTACACCTTAGGAATGGTATAACAGAACATTTTTGCGGTTTTAATTCCTTGACTTTTCCAAACTGCAGTAAACCTCAAAACCGGTTATCGTCCCATACCTACTATTGTTTTTGTTTTTTTTTAAATACTGCCTGATTTCCAATCAAAACAAATGAAAACATCAGATTTCATCTTATTTGGAACAAAATGTTGTCAGACTTTTATGGAATAAAACTAATTTTAAAACTCCCAATTTAAAACTGGTTTTCAATTAATTGTTCTGAGAATGGTAAAATGTGTATATTTAAACGCTTTAGATTGTTGGTGACATTTTTTCCAAATGTAATGTTACATGTCATTTTAGCTGATTTTTGCTTAAAATAACAAAAACAAGTTGATAAAAATATTGATAAAAAGTTAATATTTTTTCACAGAAACAATACCTATCATTTATCTTCATAATAGTTAAAAAATTTGCACAGTGCTCAGCATAATTGAGTATTTTAGTCCCCAAACATCTTTAGAAATAGAAATATAAGACAATTAAATTCAAGCAAAATATTGCAAAAAAATTACAACCTACAAAATTTTAACTGAATTTTTACATTTTTTTTTTTTTTTTGCTTCTTCCTCTTTTTTTAAATTTGTATTTAAAATTTTTCTATAACATTTAAATCTGGGTGGACTAGTTTTTGGACCATTATGGTGAGTTATTTTGTTAGATTAGCTCCAGATTTGGCTTCAGTACTGACTAATCTAATGTATATGCACAAATATAATATTGTATAGCTTCCTATTAAAAATAGGAATTTAAAAAATAGGTTTATGAGGGGTGTACTCGTATATGCTGAGCACTGTATTTCTTTTAAATACTACCTAATTTCCAATCAAACAAAGCAATTTTTTTGGAAGAAATGTTGTCAGACTTTTATGGGATAAAACTAATTCTATAAAAAACTCCAATTTTAATAGTTACAGGTTAAAATAAAGTAGCTTTATTTTTAACCAAATATATATTATGCTAATGAACGAAGGTGAAAATTATTTCACCTTTTAAATTTTTTTTTATTATTATTAATATTATTATTTTTCCATTTATTTACATTTTTTGAGTCTTTGACCCATAAAAAAACAATATTTTCCCGTTTCTCAACTTTAGCAAATCCGCTGCATTTAGTTAGTACTGTAAATCACATGGTTGAAGCACTGCGTGAGTGTGGCTGATGTTTTAAGAACTTTAAGACTGTAATACTGTCATCAGCTAATGACACACACTGCACCACGGGAGGCGGTTAATCGGAGCTGTAGCGAGGCGAGTGGTCAGTCAGTTACATCAGTAAACTCAACGGCTGCTTCGGATCTGGGTCAGGTAGATTACAATCCCTTCGGAAATCCCTTTATTTTCTCAATCTGCTATCTGACGAGCATAAAGTTGTTGTATTGTGGTTAAATATTATTATGCAATTATGAGTAATTTACTATAATAGAGCTAGCGTAATAATCTTAACCGGAAGAGTGTAGCATGGCTATTTTTGGTGCTGGATTATCTGTAGCATTGTTGTGTTGTGTTTAGTTTATTTGCTGCTGTTTAGATGGTCTATATTTTGCTATCATGTTACAGTATATATACATATGTATGACTCACACACAAGCTGTTACATGTGAGCACCTGCCTGACAAAGACTTCTTATGTTTGAAATCAACAAAGAGCAGTTATTACTTTGTCCAGACTTGCATTGCTGCATTTGGTGTTTTTAAGTATTCTGTTTTTCTAAATATACCTGTCATAATTAATAAAAAATGGATGTATAGTGACTAAAAGCTTTTAAAAATATGTTTTTTAATGAATTAAAATGTATTACTTTAAAAAAAGTATTATTTAAAGCAATGTATCTTGCTTTATATTTATTTATTTAACCAGGAAAGTCTCATTGAGATACAATATGTCTTCTAAAAGGGAGTCCTGGACAAGACAGGCAGCATACACCCGGTGCAATAATGCGCAAAATGTGTTTGGCGCGATTTGTTGCTATTTTCAGACCAACGCAACCCTAATTTTCCCGTTTTGTGCCACGTTGTTTAAATAGCAAATCAATTTGTGTCGCTTTATGGACACATGGGTGTTCCGATCTATAAAGGAGGTGTGCTAAGGCGCATTGTTGCTATTTTGAGGAACTAAAATAGACTGCACAGTGCACAATAGACCAGTCTAAAGTCCAGCGCAGAGCATGTTAGTTGTGTGCCTTAAACGCCTATACATTGCTTGATACACAGAGGATGTACAGCAATACGCAAATATCTTTACAAATGAAAAATAATTAAAGGATTAAAATATGACAAACATTATTATTTTCTACATAAATATAAAAAACACTGTCTCCATGCTTCATCTCAGGAGGCTTTTTTCAGTTTATTCATGACAATTTGCATTTGAATAATCTTATTATTATTAGTAGTAGCATTTATTATATGCATATTTATATTTGTTTTATTAACAACAAGCTTAGATTTGTCCACCTGTCTGGTTTTGGACCATATGGGGCATAGGACATGTGTTTGGCTAGCCAATAACTCAGTTTTTTGACCACACTATTGTTTTTAGTATTCATTTATTCGTTTGCTGGAAATTGGCACTGAATTTAGAAATAGTTTTGAAAGAAATCTTTGTGCTTAAAAAACGAAATTAATTATGTAGGTTAATGGATGTCTTCAGTGAAGTTTGTACAACACCGTTTCCTTATCCACGAAAGTAAAGAAGTAAAGAGAAAGTAAAGAGGCAGAATGGAGGAGGCTCGTTCTTTATCCTCACATTGCAGATGGTTTGTTTACTGTTTTCTCGCTAGTGAAGCGTTCAGTTTTTCCACTTAGTCCACCATGTAAATAGCAAATGCACCATGGTGCGACACAACTGACTCTTAAAGGGAATGGGAGATGAGACTCTGATTGGTTTAAAGCACGTTATGCTCCAAACACACCCATAACTCATCAAGAGAATAAGCACAACCCTGTTTGACCATGCGCCGTGGCGCAAACCGTATTTTTCCATCTTTAAAATACCAAAAGTGGATTCGGACATGCCCTTAATGTTTTTTGCGACATGCGCTTTAGACTTTGAGCCTAGATCATTGAAATAGAGCTCATAGACTCACACAAAAATAATACAAACCGTAATCAATTATTAAAACGTGCATTGTTTTAAATAGATAGACTTAAAAAAAATTAAATATAGTGATAGATAGTACAGATTTCATTTGTAGCATATCTTGAAGCTCATTCCATACATATGGAGCATACTTGGAAAATGCAGTTTGACCTAAGCCTGTATAAAAAATGGCATCTTAAGTAAAAGTATTTCTGCTGATCTGGTATTATAAGTATTTAAACAAGAATAACGAATAACATTTGAGGTGATGCCCTATAAAACAAGTCCGCTATATGCCCAAAACACGAATTGCCATGAGATTGTGTTAGTTTGTTAAATAAAAAAAAATATAGCCTAAATAAAATCAAAGTGAAATATTGACAGTTTCAGAGAAGCCTGTATTAAACTGTTTTCACTATTTATGACAAATTTGAATAAGCAGGAAATGCTTTTGCAATGTTTTCACAGCAATGAACATGTTCCCAGATTACATCAGAACTCAGAAACTCGTTTTGAGAATGGAGATGTCTGCATATTTGTGCCAGTCTGTCAGATATTGCCTAAAACACCTTAATATTTTTCTTAGTATTTTTTTGCTGAGCACTGTATATATGTACATATGCATATATATATATATATATATATATATATATATATATATATATATATATATATATATATATATATATATATATATATATATATATATATATATATATATAAAGATCAGTGAAGGCTTCCCCTTTTATTGTTTTTATTAGGGCAATTATAGCTAAATTAATTGATTTATGATAGATCATTTCTGCTAAATTACTTGGCACTGATGTCTTTTACAACTCATTCAGGCTGTGTGTAATCTAAGTTGTGATAAGCTGCCTTAACAACTAGCCAAGCAAATCTCATTTTCCTTTTTTTCTTTTTTAAAATAATTGTTAGGAAAAAGTGTGCTACTGTAACTTCTACATATAATCTGTAATGCAGAATGAGTATGTAAAATAGTTTTGCCTATGTATTTATACATTTATACAATATATTTTAAATATTTAGGAGCATTTATTGATAGTAAATTGACATTTGCTGGAAATGTGAAATGTATTTTTAAAAAAGCAATGCAGAGATTATGTCTTATTGGGAGGTTACAACAATTTGGTGTGAGTCAAGATATTCTGGAGATGGTATGCAAGAATTAGTTGAAAGTGTTGTGAGTTTTAACTTGATTGCATGGTATGGATTGTTGCCAATTAAAGAAAAGCAAAAATTGTATCGAGTAGTGAACATTGACGGTGCAATTGTAGGTAAAGCACAAAGACAACTTTTGAAATGTATTTAATGAGAATTAAACAGAAAGCTCATCTCAATATTGAAGATTGTTCCCATCCTTTAAAAACAGAACTTCATTTTGTCATTAAAAAGACGTTTTTAATGGCGTTTCAAGTAAATAAAAATGTGTATCAAATGTCTTTTGTGCCGACTGCTATTAGAATTTGAAATACTGAGTTTTAGGTATGAATAGGGTTTGATAGAGTTTTTAATGTGATGATATTGAATTTAATCGTGTTGCCTGTTTTCTGTGGTATGTGTGATGTGAACGCTGATGTGGTTGTGTGGTGAAACCAAAGATACATTTCCACTTGTGGACAATAAAGAAAGTAAACAAACATTTTATTTTCAGAAAAGTTATTAAACATTAAACACTTTACTTGCATTTAATACTCTTTCTATGCATAGAAAATCTCATTTTAAAATTTACTTTCAAGTTATAATATAATATAATATAATATAATATAATATAATATAATATAATATAATATAATATAAATATATCAGCCCACATGGCATACAGTAAGATGAGGCAATTTCTCTCTTGGCATATTTTGATGGCAGTTCTATTGGCCAACTAGTTAAAATGAGCTTTCCTTTGTGTTAGGAGGAAAGTAGAACAGAGGGACACTTTGTACTTGTCGCTGCTTTTTGATTGCATTGAATGAGCAGGAATCCCATCCATTCTGTCGCTTTGAGTGCTCTGACCCTGAAACCAGAACAAAAGTGTCCAGCTTTCCAGGCCACGCCTCCCCAAGCTCACTGTCCTGCCTTACATTTACACTTGCAGCAACTCTGTGACCCCAACGCAGATTTAAATCTATAACACTCTCGCGTCTGCATAGTTTTTAGAGTGAATGGAGTAAAAAAGAATTAATATTTATCCCCATTTCCCCCCCAAAAAAATTGTATTGCAAGCTCTCTATAATCTTTGGTCTAAAATTTCATGCATTTCTAGCACAATAATCTTGTTAATTTATTTGTACATGTTACAGTCAAAAGGTTTTACAGAGGGAATTTTGACACTCAGATTTTGTATAAACGTGTCCCTTTATAAAAATCTTCAGAATATAAATATTAGTGCTTGGCAAAAATTCATTTTGACAATATATATGTGTGTACTCTGTATATTTATGATGTGTATATATAAATACATGCATGCATGCATACATTTGACAAAATATTTATTTATATTTAGATATAAAATGTATAAGTATATGATACAAATTATATATAAATTTACATATCTGTTTTGTTTTGTTTCTCTGTATGTGAGTGTATCACATGTACATAATATATATAATACAAACACGTATATTATGTCAAAATAAATCTTTATTTTGGATGCGATTTAATCTTTGCCCAGCACTAATAAATATGAAAAAAAACTGTAAAGTTTGGTGTATATATAAGGGGAGATTTAAGGCTCACTGCAGGAGACCAAACTCCTTTAAAAATATGCATTTCATTAGAAATCTGCAGACAAAATTAATAAAGTTTGTAAAAGGTACATTTTAGATGTTCTCCTTGGATTCTATTTTTAAAAAGGCACTTTAGGAAAAGCCTTAATGTCAAAATCGACAAGTACATGAAAAACTGTGTTTTTGCCTGCAGTATCTTGCATTAATTCAAGGTCATTAAAATTGCTACTTTTTTTTTTTTTTTTTCGGGGTTTTCACCTTTAATGGATAGGACAGTAGAGTATTAACAGGAAAGCATGGGGAGTAGAGAGAGGGAAAGATCGACATAGGACCACGAGATTGTAATTGAAATCGGGTCGTGAGCACTGAAGTGCATGTGTCGATGCACTAACCGCTACACTATTCGCGCCAATGAATTGCTATATTTATTTTGAAAAGATTTTGGTGCACTGACTGACAACATTTTTATTTTATTTTATTTTTTTCTCTAGAATCAAGAAATAATCATTTGGACATGGAGGATATCGTTATAGCTGGAATTTCAGGTCGCCTTCCTGAGTCAAACAATTTGGAAGAATTTTGGCAGAACCTTTTCAATGGAGTGGACATGGTCACAGAAGACGACAGGCGGTGGAAACCAGGTATGGCTGACTGAATTAACATGATTTTGATTGCAAATGCTGCTTCTGAGGTCTGTGTTCCTGAGGTCTCCCATTCTGTGCTTTTCTTGTCTGTCTGGCTTTTTGGGTCTTATGAAGGGCCCGTCTCTCTTCTCTCTGTTGGCACCAAGCTAATACTCTCATTCATGTGCTAAAGCACAAGCAAGCTTAGGCTGTTGAGTAGAGGGCGCTTTTGATTCCTTTTTTATCTTCTTTTTTAAAATTCTAGGTCTGTATGGCCTTCCCAGAAGAAATGGAAAACTAAAAGAAATCGACAGATTTGACGCAGCCTTCTTTGGCGTGCATCCCAAACAGGCCCACACCATGGACCCACAGCTTAGGCTTATGCTAGAGATATCGTACGAGGCCATCGTCGATGGAGGTCAGTATCAGATGCCCTGTTTTACATTGGGTGTTTTGTAGTAAGTTATGTTGCAAAATACAATAGATAAAATAATCTGCTAAAAGGAAGAAAAAATATCTGGATATGCTGTGCCTCATGTTTTGCCACTCTTATCATATTTTTTGTAAACTACATTTAAAAGTTTAGCCAGTGAAGCATCTTTCTGAATAAAATGTATTTATATTCAAAGCCATTTATATTTATACATGGTGCTGAAAATATGCATAATTGTTTCCCAAAAATATTTATCAATGCAAGATGAAGATAAGATATCTGCATGTGAGAAATCATTCTAAGATATCTTGGAATGATTTCTGAAGGATTACGCTGTAAAAAGTGATTAGTTACTTAAAACGAGCATACTAATTGCCTTAAAAGCAACAAGTTGACTTTACTTAAAAACAATGTAAGTGAACCCATTGTAACTTGGAGCTGTTTAGTTGACTCAACTAAATATTTATAAAAATGCCAACTTTTCTAAGTCAACTAATCGCTTTTCACAGTGTATGTGACCCTAAAAATGCAACAACTGCTTAAAAGTTAACTTTGCATCCATAAACCAGGGTGTCCGTGGGGTTTTAAAAAGTCTTAAATCTCAAAATTAAAATTTTAGGCCTTAAAAGGTCTTAAATTTACTAAAATGTTGTGTTGTGGGTCTTAAATCTTTTTTTAAACAGGTCCTAATTTTCTTTTGTTCATGTATTGCTACATGTATTGATCTGGCCATTAACACTAATTTAAAAAGGTAATTGTAACTCTTAAACTATTTACCATAATAGTTTATTATTTTCCTTACTGTTATTTGTTGTTGTATTTGTTGTTTTGTTGTTTATTTATTTTTTTATTATTAAATTATTTTGTATTATTAAATGTTTTAAAAAATATTTATTTGTTTATGTAGGGCAAATAAAAATCTTTTATATCTGGGCCATTTGAAAAATTCCTTAGCGTTTAGCCCTTTAAGAGTCTAAAATTTCATTTATAATGGTCTGAAAAATGTCGTTAAAAAAACCTGATAAATACACAATTTCTGCACAATTCTGTATTTTTAATCAAATAAATGGTAATTTGGCAAGAGTAAGAAACTTCAGTATATGGTATATTAATACAGTCTACAGTATTTTCCCTAAATAAAAGTATAAATATCTTGGCTCTACATGACCAAAGTAATACAAATACTTGCATCTCTATATATATATATATATATATATATATATATATATATATATAACCATTGTACAAACCAATTGTAATTCTTGATTTTAGGCATAAACCCGGTGTCCATGCGTGGCAGCAAAACTGGTGTCTATATTGGAGTGAGTGGCTCGGAGGCAGGAGAGGCCTTTAGTAAAGACCCGGAGGAGCTGCTGGGATACAGCATGACAGGATGCCAGCGAGCCATGTTTGCCAACCGCTTGTCTTACTTCTTTGATTTCAATGGTATGCAAACATTACAAGTTAATTACTGACTCCATGCTTTCTGTGAGAGAATTATGTTGTCAGAATGTTTTGAATGACCGTGTCATCATCGCTCTGTCAGTATGGTGTGATGTGTCGTGTGAGGTGATTTAAATAAGTGACTCATAACACAATCACGTCTTTCACTGGTGTAACTTGACTCATACTCTCATGTAAAACTGAGACAACCAGTTGAGATGGATTACTTGCATATTCTTCCACAATGTAATTCAATATATCACCCTTGTATGCTGTTGGGGATGTTTTCATCCACTCTGGGGTGATTTTGGGTCTTAATTTGCCCACAACTTTCTCTGTGTTTCAGCAAAAGGAATGATTTTTGATGACAAATAGTTTTTTAACACATATTTTGGGAAAATGATTTGGGAAAATTAAAAAAATTCTACAATACACTTAAATTGACTACTTTTCCGTTATGTTAGTGGCTGTTTTTGCCCCATTTATTTTCATTATAATGATTTTTTTTTTTTTAAACCATGACAGCGTATAATCATGCATTCTTGATTGTTACTGGTTTTCACTGTTGGGAAAAGGTAACATTTTTAATCTTTACTGTTGATCGTCAGTTGCAGTGCAAAAAAAAGCGTAGTTTCGACCTTCAATATGGAGCATAAACTACCTGACAGAAGTCTTGTCATCGATCCCAGTTGTAAGAGCAACAAATACTAACTTGACTTTAAGTTGATAAATTGGGAACGCAGCAGAAGGTAGATTATTCCGATGAACAGTCTGTTGTACTGCATCCCAATCATCACAAATACTCCAGAAGACCTATTGGAACCAGCATGAACCCAAGATTCTCACAGAAATTAGTCAAGTTTGGTGAAGGAAAATTCATGGTTTGGGGTCACATTCAGTATGGGGACGTGCGAGAGATCTGCAGAGTGGATGGCAACATCAACAGCCTGAGCTATCAAGACATTTGTGCTGCCAAACCACAGGAGAGGGCAAATTCTTCAGCAGAATAGCGCTCATTCTCAAACTTCAGTTTCCACATCAAAGCTCCCGAAAGCAAAGAAAGTCAAGGTGCTCCAGGATTGGCCAGCCCAGTCACCAGATATGAAAATTATTGAGCATGTCTGGGGTAAGATGGAGAAGGCATTGAAGATGAATTCAAAGAATCTTGATGAACTCTTGGAGTCCTGCAAGCACGCTTTCTTTGTCACTCCAGATGACTTTATTAATAAGTTATTTGAGTCATTGCAGAGATGTATGGATGCAGTCCTCCATGCTCATAGGACTCATACACGATATTAATTCTTTTTCCAATGCAGCATGACTTTATATTCTATACTGTACATTATTTCTGATAAGTAACAAGACTTTTGTTTAAGCAAAGTCAGACCTTACTGTCCTAATTAAATCCTTAAAAATCAAGGCATAATCTTATTTTACATTGGTAAAATAAGCGTAATCTAAAGGCCTTTGCCATTTATATAAGCCACTTCTGATACCAAATGATCAACTAGAAGTCAAGTTATTATTTGTTGTTCCTAAAGCTTTGATAGGCGACAAGACTTTTGTCAGGTAGTGTAGTGTGTGTGAGAGAAATTTTCACGCACTCGTGTCTGAGAAAATTAAAATAAGCAGCTAAAAATAGTAAGTGTGTTTATGCACACACACTATAATCTGCCGTTTTACTCCATAGAAGCCAGAAACCTTTTTGCACAGGCCTATCTGAAGGGTTAATGCTGCCAACTGATGATCAACAGTTAAAATGACACATTTTACCTCTTCCCAACAGGAAAAACCACCAACAATCAAGAATGCATGATGATATGGTATCATTGCTTTACAATCAAAATATGTTCTTATAATGAAAGTCAATAGGGCAAAACCGCCACCAACAAAACAAAAGGTTTTCAAAGTCAATTTGTGCAGTACACAAGGGTTAACTTGTGTTTGATGTATTGTGAACATTCAGGTCCCAGCACAGCCATTGACACGGCATGTTCCTCTAGTCTGCTGGCTCTGGAAAACGCCTTCAATGCTATTCGCCATGGCCAATGTGATGCCGCACTCGTTGGCGGAGTGAACCTGCTGCTCAAGCCCAACACCTCAGTGCAGTTCATGAAACTGGGCATGCTCAGTCCTGAAGGAACCTGCAAGTCATTTGATGCCTCAGGTGAGATTGCGTGCATCACTGTCACGTCTGCTGTTTTTCAAAGGAAGGTATAAAAGGAATCTGGTCTACAAACATTGGTCACCGCATAACTGATTATATGACCTTCTAGGAAAAAGATATACTCTTTTTATTTGAGTTCCCTTTGGAGTTTAAATCAATCATAAAACATTTTTAAAGAAATTCAACCATTAATGCTTTAGAGTTTATAAAAAGTAATGGGAAAAATCACAATAATTGCTTAGACATTCTCTAGATTTATTAGGTGTATGTTTAAATGGGAAAAGAATCACTCAGTCAAATTTACATTATTTTGTACATTGGTTTCCACTTTAATGAAATTATATTTAAAAAACTTGATTAATGTAACCATTTAGCAGAAAACAGCATGTTTTACTATAGATTTTAGACCTAGTGTGCTGCCATCTTGGAATGTTGCTGTGTTACGGGGTTGGTTCTGTTGCTTCAGCTGAACAGATACAGTGGAAGTAATGTACTGAACACGGAGACTGCAAAGCCTAATTTAACCCAAGGCGTGAAGTTGTGGACGTGGAGCTGGTGCAAATACAAGCATCAGATGTGTCTAATATAAAAATATATGTTGATTCTGTTTTTCGTTTTTCCCCTTTTAATTACTGATCATTTGATGTGCTTTGGTCCACTCTCTGTACAGTATTACGCCTGTATGGATTTCAACCATGGTAGTAACGGACTGAACACAGAGACTGGACAGCTTAATTTAACCCAATGCATGAAGTTGTGGGTGTGCATCGCAGAGCTGCTGCAAATACAACAAATACAAGCATTTAAGTGTCTTCAGTTGTGTATTTTTCTTATGTTAATACCTTTCGTTTAATGCGCTTTGGTCCACTCTCTCATGCTGCTCCAGTGCTGCCTGACGAGGGGATTTACATTCAGACTAATGCAACAATTAAAATGATACATGACTTCACGCTTTACTAAGTCACGTCTTTGTGGATTATGTCAAGACATATTCCCTTTTCAAGTTGATCAGATCGATCTCTCAACGTGTATGAAGGATGTAAAAACCTGCCATGTGAAAATGGCACTGACCTTTGTTTGTTTGGTTTGAACATGAAAAGAGATGAGCAGCTGTATTAGTGAAAAGTGAAAGTACCTGCCCCCATTACATCAGCACCGGACCTTGTTGAAACCATGGTTGAAACCTATACAGGCAGGCAGGCAGCGTAATACAGAGAGTGGACCAAAGCACATCAAATGATGGGTAATTAAAAGGGAAAGAAAAATAGAATAAACATATATTTTTATATTAGACACATCTGATGCTTGTATTTGCACCAGCTCCACGCCCACAGCAACAGCTCCATGTCCAGTCTCCATGTTCAGTCTGTTACTACCATGCTTTGAAACCCAGACAGGCAGCGTAATACAGAGAGTGGACCAAAGTACATCAAATGATTGGTAGTTAAAAGGGGAAAAAATAGAATCTATATATACATTTTTATATTAGACACACATCTGATGCTTGTATTTGCACCAGCTCCATGCCCACAAGGTCACGCATTGGGTTAAATTAGGCTGTCCAGTCTCCGTGTTCAGTCCATTACTTCCACACTATCTGTTCAGCTGAGGGAACGGAACCAACCCCGTGACGTCAGACACGGTGACATTCTAAGATGGCGGCCACCTAGGCTTATAATCTATAGTAAAACATGCCGTTTTCTTCTAAAGGGTTACATTAATCAAGTTTGTAATATATATTTCCATTAAAGTGAAAATCAATGTAAACTTGACTGAGTGCTTGAATTCCCCTTTAAGTAGCATGTAAAAACACAAAATATTCTATCAGGGTTTTATTGTTGAAGTTTTAAATTTAAATATTGTAATTTAAAGCATTCTTGCAGAAAATTACAATCATTTACAGGAAAATTATATTATTAACAGGATTATTCCACTAAATACTGATTTCATAACTCTTCTGAAGTTAAAATATAGATCATTTGTTGTCTGAAAATTAATAAAAGCAAATCTGAAACCTAATCTTTTTGTTAAAAAGAAAAAAATGCTCAGGATGACTACCTTTTTTATTTATTACTAATGTGGAATCTACTGTATGTGTGTGTATTTTACATCTAGGGTTGAAAACATCAACAAACTAAGCCTTCTTAGTGTTTAGTGTTGCATAATGAATACCACATACTAAATAGTATATGAAGCAGCATGCATTATGCAACAGTAGCTTTTAAGCTGAAAGCTTTTAAGCAGTGCTATGCTATATTGTTGTCACATGGCATGTTTAATTCAGTGAGTGCCTTCTGGTTATCTAGGGAATAAAACAGTTAGCTTTTTTGTATTCAATTTATTATAATGTGGTTTTTAAACCCTAATCTAGTGCTGTTTACTTTGTTATACTACAAATCAAACGTTGCACATATTGCTTTTTTGATTTAAAACCCAATTCAACATGTTTACATGAGTATTGAACATATTGGCACAAGTAATATTGCTTTACACAATAAGCACACTGCACCCATAGAACAGTATGTGACTATATTCAGGTTTGCACTTCTGTTAGTAATTGTAGGCTTTATTTAAACCATTTTAATTTCATTTAACCCTTTAGGAAATGGCTATTGTCGCTCAGAGGCTGCTGTTGCAGTACTCTTGACCAGGAAGTCAATGGCTAAGAGAATCTACGCAACGGTTCTCAATGCTGGCAACAACACAGACGGCTACAAAGAGCAAGGTAAACTCACCCATCCCTCCCACATACGTCAAATCTGCCTCAAATCCCCCCAGCAAGAGTGAAATCAGCTCAGTTAATACCTGCTTACCTCTGGGTATTGGCATTTACAAGAACACTGGCATGCCAAGTGTCATAGATGGCTTTTCCCCCAGTGCCTCCTGCCACACTTTACTCGCCAGTGTTTTTAGGCATCACATTTGGCTGAGCGGGACAGTTGAGGGTGTTTGAAATTTCTGGAATCTCGTAGAAACTGATTACAGATCCCTCCATTTCCTGCTATGGGTCATGTGCTGAAAAATCTGTGCTGTGCGTTCCAGAAAGGCATATGTCATAACCGCTGTTGTACTGTACATGTTCTCATTTCCTGGAATGTGGTGTTTCTTCTCTTTTCTCAGGTGTGACGTTCCCTTCAGGTGAGATGCAACAGAGACTGGTCCGTTCTCTTTACCAGGAGGCCAACATCTCACCTGAGCAGGTGGAGTACATTGAGGCCCACGGCACCGGTACTAAGGTTGGTAAAAGTAAAGTTGTGCACAAATCACCACATACACACTGGAATTTGATTTTAAGATCACAATGTAGTGCTTTATCCTGTTTTGTACTTACAATGTTCAGTAATATGGTGAGTAACAAGTGTGTTCAGCAACCAGATTAACTCCTGCACTGCAAAAAATGATCTTTTGTCTTGTTTCTAGTCCCAATATATTAAAAAATATAAATCAAGAAGCTTTTTCTAGACAAACAAAATATATTGTCTTTATTTCAGAAATATGTCAAAATAATATAATAAATTGTATAATAAAATGAGTTTTTCCTTAAAACAAAAAAAATAAGAAGCGAACAAGCTAGATTATTTTACTTTCCCTATTAGCAGATGATTTTACTTGTTTTAAGGAAAAACTCACTTAATTCTGGCATATTATTTCTGAAAACAAGACAATATCTTTTGCTTTTCTAGAAGATGCTTCTACATTACATTTAGATTAGTTTACACTTTACATTTGGATTAGAAACAAGACAACCCTGAGGCAGTGACATTTCTAAAAACTCTGCAGTGTGTGTAGAGCATAGGTCTCAAACTCAATTCCTGGAGGGCCGCAGCTCTGCACAGTTTTGCTCCAACCCTAATCGAAGTGTTCAAAACTACTAGAGACTATTAAGCAGGTGTGAGTTGGAGGTGCTTGGGGCTAAAATCTGCAGAGCTGCGGCCCTCCAGGAATTGAGTTTGGGACCACTGGTGTAGAGAATTGAACTGAACAACTAGTTAATTATATGTTTAAATGGGTGTCAGAGTTTTTCCATCTTCTTTATGTAGCTACACAAAAAAATCACAGTGACCGAGGTGCATCTTCACTCATTATTAGTATTGGCAGATATGGCTAGTAAAAATAAAGCAAATTAAAACAATAATGCTTTAATTTAAGAATAAATTGACCAAAAATATACCAAAATGTCTTGCGTCTGCTTACTTTATTAACCCTATAAACTGGATATCTTAAGCCCAAAGACATTGTTTATAATAAGTGGACATGGCAACACAAACAACAGCGCATTGATGTAACATGACACCTCTGTTGATGGTGCTCTGGTTAAAATCCCCAACCATAACAAGTCTTTTAGTCACTGTGATATTACTTTAGTCAAACATAGCAGATACCAAATACCAAAAGGGATACCGATTGCATGATTACCACTCTCAATCAGCGCAAATTCTTATTTACTTGATTAGAGTAATACTTATGTATTCATTTGGAACATTATTTGACTATATACTTTGATATTTTGTATTAAAAAATGATCTGAAACATAAAAATAGACACTTTACTTGCATTTAATAGGCTTTCAGTTTATATAAAATCTCTTTTGTGACTTACTTTAAAGCAGACATCTTATACTTTACATGTAAAATACTTTAATTGAGCAATAGCCATGGCAGTGTTTTAATTTGTGAATGATGAAAATGGCTGTTCTCCAAAACAGGTTGGAGATCCTCAGGAAGTGAACGGCATCGTGAGTGTGTTCTGTCAGTCACCGAGGGATCCTCTTCTGATTGGTTCAACCAAGTCCAACATGGGACACCCGGAGCCTGCCTCTGGATTGGCAGCTCTTGCTAAGGTAGATAAAAAACGAACATGACTGACCATCACACATGCTGAATGTGAAGTAAATCAAGTAACTCTCTATCTCTGTGCATTCAGGTGGTTTTATCTCTTGAACATGGCGTCTGGGCTCCCAATGTTCACTTCAATGAACCAAACCCTGACATTCCTGCACTGACAGACGGTCGGCTGTGTGTGGTGTCCAAGCCTACACCAGTCCGCGGTGGCATCGTGGGCATCAACTCATTTGGGTTTGGAGGCTCAAATGTCCATGTGATCCTGAGTCCACATGTTTCAGATTCATCGGATAAAGCACCAGCACTTTCAGTCCCCAGACTCCTGCAGGCCTCGGGCCGCACTGAGGAGGCCGTCACTGCCCTCTTCAGCAACGCCCAGCAGCATCCTGAGAACTCCAGCTACCTGTCTCTGCTCAATGACGTGTCTGGGGTCCCGACGGCAGGAATGCCATACAGGGGCTACACACTGATTGGGGCGCAGGGAGAGCTAACAGAGGTTCAGCAAACACAGCCCACACCAAGACCACTCTGGTACATTTGCTCAGGTGAGTAAATGTTCTTTTTTTTTTTAGATGAAATAACCTGAACTATTGTAAAATAATACATACCATAACTTTTAGTTGAACTTCCAGTCAAAAACGATTGATAAAGATATGTATTGTTCATTTTATTATATTTGATTTCATATGCACATTGGCATTTCTTAAAAGCATAGCACTCATTAAGTAATTACTTTATCATTATCAATGATGTAGTGTGATTGACTGTGGTATAAAAAGGGTGGAGTGAGAGGATTGTGTCACACACCGAGGAAGGCATTGTGCCAAAACGTCTGTGTTTTGTGTCCCCTAAGAATGTAAAATAAAGCTATATAAATAATTATTTAATGAGTGCAAATCATGACCTTCTGAATAATATTACTAACTAGATTAACGCACCAAAAAATGTAAAAAAAAAAAAAAAAAAGCAAGTGCGCAGTGCAAACTTCATTACTTAAAAGCAGAGCAGCCAAAATCTTAAGAATTTCATGTGTAAAAATTTATTAAAACAGCATTGCAAATGAACAACTTCTTATAGCCTATATTGATCAAATCATACTTACGTTTTTGAAGAAATTATGCTATTACTTTTATTATAAGCAATATAATGCATTACAACTTAGCGATCTTAAAGTAATATTTATCTATTTTTATTTTTATTTATTTAATATATATATTTTTTTTATTTATGGCAGAGCTGACATTAACTTTCAGAAAGTATTCTAACATGCTGCTTTAAACACTTTTATTGTTGTTGTTGTTGTTATTATTATTATTATTATTAGTTATATTGTATGTAAATTGTACTTTTTAAATTTTTTTTAATAAAATGAAATTTATGATACATTTTTTTTTATTCATTTTTTTTTTTTTTTTAAAGCTCGTGACTTAAATTCAGTCATCATCAGGGAAACCCTATGCGCATGATCTTATTGGCTGATTGTTTAACTCTGTCTGTGTCTGTTGTCAGGTATGGGCACGCAGTGGGCAGGAATGGGCCAAAGCCTGATGCAGCTGTCTGAGTTCCGAGAATCCATCAAGCGCTCAGACATCGCTCTGAAGGACACTGGGCTGTGTGTGAGCCGCCTGCTCATGGATGCTGATGAGAGCACTTTTGAAGACACGGTTCACGCGTTTGTGGGTCTGGCAGCTATTCAGGTCCGTTTTTCCTCAGTGTTACAGACATGTAATATTGCCAATGGACTGACATCAGCAGAATTTCCCAATGAAAAAAATGACCCCTGCCAACAGATATCGGTCTGCCAAATGTTGCAATAGAGTGGCACAATCAGTCATGATTTCTACAGTCGCTCCGTCTGCAAGATTGAAAGAGATCATTAATCCAGAAGTGACCATTCTGTCATCGTTTACTCAACCTGTATGACTTAACCCTTTTAATCGATTTAAAACACAGTAGCTACGTTTCCATCCACCTATTTTTATGCACATTTTGGATATGCGCATGAAAAAACAGTGGATGGAAACACAAAGATGCGCATAAATTTTGAAAATGCACATAAAAAAAAAAACGTTAGCGCATAACTGAGTAGGATAAACTTTTTATTCGACAAGAAAAGATGCGCATAAACTACGATGGAAACACTTTTACCGAACAAATTCCAGTATGCGCATTAAAAAATGTCATGTGATTTTGTTATAAGAGATCATGTGATGATAAAAATGTATGTGAATGAACAAACCAGCAAGCTTTGCAAAACATCTGAAATGTTGTTTTGGTCATTCTAAAACGCCTTAACCATTTCAGTATTAGTGTTATCATATTATTAATGAATTGTCAAGAGTGTCTGAGCTCTGCGTCTTATGCCTTTTAAACACCACCACGTGTTCATTGCGTGTCGGCATCGTCTTCTGAGGCACAAGTAATTTACTGAACAAAGAAAAGATTCACGCAGCTTCTCCTACCATCAGCAAATTCGTTTTTACTTTTGATATTTGGTGCCAGTATTTCAGTTTTGCGCATAAATTTAATTTGCATCTTTGGATGGAACTACTGACACACAGGTCCAAAGAAGTGCCAAAATGTCCATGTCAAGAATTCAAATCAGAAAAGTATCATATTTTAAAACAATTTGACACTTTCACTGATATCCATACCAACACACTCACATAATTATAATATTAATATTAATTGGTCAGCGCCAATAGCCTAGTGGTTAAGTGCACCGGAATTTAGCACCATGGTGCTCACTGCGACCCGAGTTCGATTCCCTACTCGAGGTCCTTTGCCGACCCTTCCCCTGTTTATATCCACCACAGTCCTTTCTTATTCAAGGCAAATTTATTTATATAGCACATTTCATACACAGTGGCAATTCAAAACAATTTACATAAACAAGAATAAAAAGTCAAGTATAAGAAATAAAAAATCAGATAATAAAAATGATTAAAACAGATAAAAATGTGTTAAAAAGGGTTATAAAAGAATGAAAAAGAAGAGAAAAACATAATAGTGCGATCTGTCGGACGTAGCACAGTGCTCATTCAGTAAAGGCACAGCTAAACAGATGTGTTTTCAGTATTGATTTGAATGTGCCTAATGTTGGAGCACATCTGATTATTTCTGGAAGCTGATTCCAGCAGAGGGGGTGCAGTAGCTGAAGGCGGATTCACTCTGCTTTGACTGAACTCTTGGAATTTCTATTTTATATGATCCTAAAGATCTGAGTGAAAAAATAATAAAATATTATTAATATTAATTATATGAATAATATAATAGTTACAATTGTGAAGCCTTGCTAATGAAATGACAGCCTATTACTACTACAAAGTATGTGCAACTTTTTACTTGAATGGCACTTGTCATTTAAGTTTAAATGTGGACATTTTTGTTTTGATGGTCCTGAATGTAAATCTTTTCTTTGTTTGTATTTAGTGTAAAATAGATTTAAAAAAGAAAAGGGGGTTAAATATTAAAATATCAATAAAAATACACATTTTTGTAGAAATGTATTTTTTAACGCTGCCTAAATGATAAAAAAACTAAAAGATGTCAATTAGGATGCACAAGGGTTAAACAAACCGCTCTTTCCTGTAGAACTGGCACACTTGACATGTACAAACTCATATTTTTTTGCATTATTGAAAACCAACCCAGTACTTGTTCCAGCTGTGGTGATCAATTTCACGTATGACCATTAGGCCACTCATGATATCTATTTTTTTTTTGAACGATATATTGCACCAAAATATATGGCGATAAACATCATTATTGTCATTTTATTTGTGCCACTTATCACATAATGACAATATAATAGCCATCATAACGCAAGTACACTCTTCCAAAAAACATGTAATATTTTATTCTTAAGAATATTTCATTTAATTGTAGTCATTTTAACAATTGAATATTGAGGCATTGCAATCAGAATGTGAAACGTCTATCCTAAACGAATAAATAATAATAAATGTTAACACAAAAGTGCAAGGTAAAAAGTAGCAGAGGCTGCGATATCTGCTACCAGATCTATTTTCAGTTGTCAGACACCCACATGAAAATATACTATAGTAATTTATACTATATATAACCACTGACACCGCCAATAGAGATAGAGAGGTTGCGCAATCAGCTAAAATGTTGCTAGAATTAGTTTTTATGTATGGGCGATATATATATATATATATATATATATATATATATATATATATATATATATATATATATATATATATATATATATATATATATATATATAGCATCAGTAAAAATGATTGAGGTCATGTCCATGTGTTGGGCAATAAGTCAATATATTGATTATTGTGACAGGCCTTAATGATCATCCTTCACCAACCTAAACATATTTGTGTGGGTTTTCCAGGTTGCCCAGATTGACATGCTACGGAAGATGGGTCTAGAGCCTGACGGGATTGTGGGTCACTCTGTAGGAGAATTGGCTTGTGGCTACGCCGACGGTTCTTTGAGTCACAGTGAGGCCATTCTGGCTGCTTACTGGAGAGGACGCTGTATTAAAGAGGCCAATCTGCCACCGGGAGGCATGGCTGCTGTGGGTCAGTGTTTTAGCAGATTCCTTCATTCATCAGATGCGTCTCTCCATGGGGGATTCGCCTGGTCTTTTGTTCAGCAATGTATAGTAGAATTTTTCTAGCAGCTTTCCTTTACCAAGCCTCCCATTATTCTCTCATCAGGCCTGACGTGGGAAGAGTGCAAAGCTCAGTGTCCACAGGGTGTTGTACCAGCCTGTCATAATGCTGAGGATACAGTGACTATCTCAGGCCCTCAGGTACAAAGACTAAGAACAGAAATGCTTTTTTATTATAAATGTTGACGAGAGTTGCTCTGAATACATTGCAAAAAATTAGGCGTGAGGCGTGAGTTTTTGTCTTGTTTCTAGTCCAAATATCAAAAATTTCTTAAATCAGGAAGCATTTTCTAGACAAGCAAAAAATATTTTCAGAAATAAGTAAGTTTTTCCTTAAAACTTAATAATCTGGCAATGGGGTAACAATCTTGTTTTTACTTTGAAATCAGTTTATTTTGCTTACCCCATACTATCTTTGCGAAGCCAAAAAAGCAGGTCTTTTTTGTGACGTTCTAATGCAAGTGTACTTGACTTTTATACAGCAGTTCATGAGTATGCCAGTTCAGTATGTGGCAGACTACATAAAGGTCTCTCTGAGGAGTTAGAGAGGATCCAAAAGCGATGCTGTCAGATAATGGGTATTCCGACTTCAACTTTTCCAACACTGAGTGAAAGGCATGAGGAAGCCACCATACGTACTCTCACTAAAATACTCAATGGCTGTTTATCACCACTGCATTGTTTCCGGGCTAAGGCTCCTGTGTCATCCTACCTTCTTTGGTAACATAAGACATTTGCTATATCCAAGAGTAAAACTAAACGTCATGAACTTTCCTTTATGTTTCGTGCTCTAAATTTGTTGTATAGATAACTTATAATTTATAGTGTATGATGTTTTTTAATTATTGTTTTTACTTTGTTTGTTTATCACGTTATATATCAGGCTCGTAGCCAGCCTAGTGAAAAGTTTGGTGGACAAACTCAAAAAGTGGATCTTTTTGCAGTTATTCGACTCGTTTTCTATTTAATTATGAGGTTTAAATTTAAACACTGCATTCTAGTGAGATTTTAAGCACATTGTTTTGCTGGATTAGCTTGTAAGATGGTCACACTTTTTGATGTACCAAAAATATTTTCTTAAGATTTAGAATAACAAAATATGAAAAGGCTACTTCTTTTTAGGCTACTTTATGATATATCACTAGGGGGAAAAGTAGCAATCTATTAAAGTTTTCAATTAAAAACTGTGACCTATTGTAATTTATTAGGCAAATAACAAACTTGCCCACACATTTAACTTTCCTCAGTCTCAGAAATTGGCCACTTGAATAATACAAAAGTAAACATAATAATAATAACAATGTGGAGCTTCACGATTTTTCTAGCTTTTCTTGTAAAAAAAAAAGAAAGTACATTTGAAAATTCATGGATGATAACAATAGCCTAATAAGTATTAATATGGGCTGCTTTTGGTGCTTAACAACTTTTTATCGGTCATTTTTTTTCTTTCAAGAATAAGGTCAAAGATTTAGAATAAAAGTTACTTATAAAATGTTTTCTCTATTACAACAATACGGTGAAAGTTGACTTTTCTTGCATCAGATCCGCTTGGTCTTAAAACCTTTTTTCGATGGGTTATTTTGATAACTTATGATGGCATAACAGCCAAAATAGGACAAATGAGCTCATGTATGGGACAAATACTGGACTTTTGTCAGTGGGGTGGTGGGTCTTCCAAACCATCAGAACTACCGTCCCCGCCCACCCCTCCACCCCATTTCAGGGAATTGTGCTGCAATACCCTGTCCTGGCAAATTTTTAAATAAACTAAACTGAACCCTATTGGCAGATTATTTAGTTATTTTAACTGAAAAATTCACTTATTTTGACTTACTATTTCTAAAAAGAAGATAAAATTTTTTACTTGTCTAAAAATGCTTTTTGATTTTAAGTATTTTTGGATATTTGGACTAGAAATGAGACAAAAACAACTGTTTTTATGAAAAATTTAGTTTTAAATGCAATTTTAATTGTATAAAGCGATTGCCTTTTTAATAGAACATCAAAATTATTATTTCATAAAATTTAAAAGGATTTCAATCAGATTTCTTTTTTTCCCTTGATCCAAAAATGACATTTTGTTAGCATGACTTACAAAAGACATACACTTATTGTAGCAATAGTTTATATATCTTGTGAGAAATGTTTTAGAGCAAGAATATTTGTCATATTAATGGCTCAGTGAATCGCAAAATATAAATTAAATCTCATTTAAAATCTTATACCTTGCCACTATCTTTTAAATACATTTTTTACTAATTTGTTTTATTAATGAGTTTTGTTCCATTTTAAAACATAGTAAAATTAGGTAAGATCACTTATTCATTCAAGTCTGAATAAGCATGTTTCGCTTTTGCATATATATATATATATATATATATATATATATATATATATATAGATATAGATATAGATAGATAGATATGTCATACTGAATGACATTTTCAACCATATTTTGTGATTTAACTTGCATTTAATATGTTCTCATTTTATGAAAAGTCACTTTAATAAATGTCAGTGTTGTTTCCGACCCCCATATGAAATGAAAGTAGGTGTACTGTTACCTTACTGTTAGTGTTTGGTTTTCCAGGACTCTGTCAGCAAGTTTGTTGCCCAGCTGAAAGAGAGCGGCGTGTTTGCCAAAGAAGTGCGCAGTGCCGGTGTGGCTTTTCACTCGTATTACATGGCCTCCATCGCTCCAGCTCTTCTGTCTGCACTACAGAAGGTAAACACTGATTCTGCAGCGCCCTCTGCTGGACATTAACCTATCAGACCCTCAACACAGATCAACACTGACACCTCTTATGTGTTCCTGTAGGTAATAAAGAGCCCAAGGCTTCGCACAGCTCGCTGGATCAGCACATCCATACCGCAGTCAGACTGGGAGAGCCCACTGGCCCTCTATTCTTCAGCCGAGTACCATGTCAATAACCTGGTCAGCCCTGTGCTCTTCCAGGAGGGACTGAATCATGTGCCGGATAATGCTGTGGTTGTAGAAATCGCCCCACATGCGTTGCTGCAGGTAACCGTTTGATTCAAGGTTTTGCTTTTTATTTTTCTTCAATACATATTGTCAAAGAAATATTATGTTCTCAGGTAGAGATGAGTGTGTTGAAGAATTAGTGATGGGGCAGTAAGCAACCACAAATACACTTCATTGTACACATAGACATCACCTTTATGCTATATAACTGCAGGTTGACTGTTTATATATACTGTAATAACTTTAACTGTTAAAAGCTATTAGTTACTAGTTACAGTTAACTGGTACTCGCAAATATGACCACATTTTTCGTGTTAGCTTCGCTTCATTGGTTGCCAGTGAATTTTAGAATACAGTTTAAGATTATTTTATTTGCCAAAGACTCTAAATGGTCTTGTCCCACCTTATATCTTTGAGCTGATACACCCCTATAAGCCCACTCGTTCTCTCAGGATAGCTGATCAGCTTCTCCTGATTGTGCCAAAAACAAAGCATTAATTTAGAGGGGATCGTGCTTTCGCTGTGGTAGGTCCAAGACTTTGGAATGATTATTAGACTGGCCTCTTCTGTGTGCTCTTTTAAATCAGCTCTTAAAACTCTTTTTTTTTTCGTTGACATTTGACACCTGATCTTACTAACTGGTTATTTTAATTTATATACCTTTTGAGATAGTTTAGCTATATTTTATCTTGTATTTTATACTATTATGCTTATTTTGTTGTATATTTTCTGTACAGCACTTAGGCTCACTTCTATCTTGCTCTATAAATAAAGTTTAACTTGAATTGACTAGTTAATTAGTTAAAGTTATTAGTAACTAATGAAGTTCTGGTAACTAATAACCTTAACTTTTCCGAATTTGATTGTAATGCAATAATCTGCACCTTTTGTAAAGCTGCTTTGAAACAATCAGTGAAAAGTGCCATACGAATAAACTTTAATTGAATTGAATTAATGTTAAAACGCATAAGGATATTATGATGCATTTCTTCCTAAATTATTTGTTTGTAAATGGCCCCTTTTATGCTTATTGCAGGTATTTCCCTCAATGTAGTGTGTAAGACAGCTTTTCGCAAAAGTAAAAGCCACAATACAGTTACAAGTTTTCAGACCTTTAATATTCGGGGGAAAAATATGTGTATATATATATATATATATATATATATATATATATATATATATATATATATATATATATATATATATATTATATATATATATATATATATATATATATATTCATTCATTCATTTCCTTCAGCTTGGTCCCTTATTTATCAGGGGTCGCCACAGCAGAATGAACCACCAACTATTGCAGCATATGTTTTACGCAGCGCAACCCAGTACTGGGAAACACCCCTACACTCTCACATTCACACATGCACTCAAACACAACAGTTAATTTAGTTTATTCAATTCACCTATAGCCCATGTCTTTGGACTGGGGGAGACCGGAGCACCTTGAGGAAACCCACGCCAACATGGGGAGAACATGCACGTGCAAATTCTGACTTAAAGTTACTTTTATTCAACCAGCAAGTTTTTTTGTTTGTTTGTTGTTGTTTTTTGTGACTGGAAATGACACGGGCTTCTCCCAAAAGACAATAAGATCATGTTCAAGACACATCATTGTGGAAAAAAATATTTCTCAGCTTTTATTCACATTTAAACAAAAACTCAGAATTTGCCAAGTCAGAATTTGCTAAGGGATAAATAATTTTTGGCTTGACTGCAAAATATACATGCATGTGTGTGCATGTATAATGTTTAAAGACACATTATTACTAGTTTCTAAAATATTAATATATGAACAAATAAATAAACATATTTTTTAAAGGAAAAAATTATGAGGAAAAACCCAAAGTACCTATGATGGATGTAAAAGGAAAGTCAATACCTATACATCTGCTGCTAGTCTGCTCAAATTCAAAAAATTCTAAAGTAAATTCTAGTAATGCAGGGCTCAGCATAATTGAGTACATCACATTTTGAAAATGAATATTTTTCTCCATTTCTCAGTGAATACAGGCAATGTATTTTGGTGTATTTAAACTAAATAGGAAGATTAATATTAATACAAGAAAAATATTGTAAAAACAATTACAACCTACAAAAGTTCAACTGAATTTTTCTTTTTTCTTTCTCTTGATTTTTCCTCTTTTTTTTTTTATTTTAATTTTTTATTTTTTATTTGTACTTAATATTTTTCCCTAACATAAATTTGGGTGTACTAGTTTTTGGACCGTTATTGTAAGTTATTTTGTTAGATAAGCTCCAGATTCAGTTTCGGTTCTGACAAATCTAATGTAAATGCCCAAGTATAATATTGTATAGCTTCCTATTAAAAGATAGATTTGTGAGGGGTGTACTCGTATATACTGAGCACTGTACATTTTTCATGTTTTTTCCACAGATTTGTTGCATTACAAAGGCTACATTTAAATTACAAACATACCTTTTAATTTACTTTTAGGCCATCCTGAAGCGGAGCCTGAAACCCACCTGCTCCATCCTCCCCCTGATGAAAAGAGGACATGCCAACAATCTAGAGTTCTTCCTCTCTCATGTGGGCAAGGTCTACATGAATGGGTTGGTATTAAAATGTTTACACCCTAACCGTTTTGACCTGAAGTTATCAGCATTTGACCCCATGCAAACTTTCTCGCATTTGCAGAATTAACGTGGACAGTAATAAGTTGTATCCAGCTGTGAAATACCCTGTTCCCAGAGGAACTCCCCTCATCTCCCCTTACATTCAGTGGGATCATTCCCAGAGCTGGGACGTCCCGAAGGTGGAAGATTTCCCTGCTGGCTCAGGGGGATCCACTTCTGCCACAGTGTACAATATTGGTGGGTATTTGTGAAGCTGGAATTCTGGTTTGCTGTGTTTTTATGAGGCTTTGTGAGTAACTGTATCTGTGTTTTGTACAGACATGAACCCAGAGTCTCCTGATTACTACATGATTGGTCATTGCATTGATGGCCGAGTGCTTTACCCAGCCACAGGATACCTGGTTCTGGCCTGGAGGACTCTGATGAGATCCCTGGGCACGGTCATGGACCACACGCCTGTTACTTTTGAAGACGTCACCATCCATAGAGCCACCATCCTGCCCAAGACGGGTAAAAGATTTGTTTGTTTTGTACTGTAAATCTAGAGTTCTTTGGAATTGAAGCATTCTTAACACTAGAACCGCCGGAGGTCGCTGTATACTGTACCTAAAATCGCCAGTGCGGGTAAATTTTACCCAGAACAAATTTTGTTTGGAAATTGCTAAAAAACAAACATACTATTTCACTGTTTTTCACCAGTGTTAACAAAAAGTGTCTAGACTCATGAAATTATTGTTTCAGGATAACAAGATTATTTTAGGAGTAGGTTATGAGTAGGTTAAAACTCTCCATCTTTCATTGCATTTTGTGTTTTTAAAAGCTCTACAAATCGCCTTCTTTTAGTCATTGTGACTTTATTCATTTATTATAACTACCAATTTAGTGAGCAAAATTGAAAGTAAAAGTCATTGGTGAGTAATTTCAAACATAAGCAGTGCATAAATACAAGCATTTTTTATAGTGGGTAAATTTGACCCACGCTGGCGCTTATAGGTATAAATGTCCCACTTTTTAATCTATTTTTATCTAAACAATTTTTAATATCTGGGAATTGTAAATAAGGCAATTTTAGTAAAAGTCAATGACTGGGAGGCTTAAATGCTTTATTGAAGGTCTGTTATGTACATTTGAATAAGAGTGATGGGTAAAATTGACCCCATAGCGATTCTAGTGTTAAGGATTCTTTGTGCTCCTATATACAGTTGAAGTCAGAATTAATAAACCCCTTTAATTATTAGCCCCCCTGTATATTTTTTCCCAATTTCTGTATAATGGAAAGAAGATTTTTCATTTCTAAATATAATAGTTTTAATAACTCAATTCTAAATAACCGATTTCTTTTATCTTTGCTATGATGACAGTAAATAATATTTTACTAGATATTTTTCAAGATACTAACATTCAGCTTAAAGTGACATTTAAAGTAATTAGGCAAGTTAGGGTAATTGGGTAAGTCATTGTAAAACAGTGGTTTGTTCAGTAGACAATCTGAAAAAAAATATTGCTTCAAGGGGCTAATAATATTACTTAGTTTATATTTATACCTTAGTTTTATATTTGAAATTAGAGAAAAATAAATATTTAATAAAGGGATTTGTCCTAAAATTGTATGAGACATGGCAACCTATGATCACATACTTTGAAAAATGAAGACTCTCTCCTTTAATTGATTTATATAAAGAAATTTGTGTAAACCGGTCTAAATGTGATTACTAATATTGTTTGACTCCAAACTGTAGAAGACCACTGTAAACGTCAGATTATTGATTTGTATTATCATGTAGGTGTTAATTTATTTGAATTATTTTTACAATTGATATTTTCTAACTGCTAATACTGTAAAGTTTTTATTTATTTTTTCTTTCTGTTGTAATTTTATTTTAATTTAACTTGTTTGTTTGTTAATTTATTTTGGTGGCAATGGTTATTATAAAAAAAATACAACCTTGATTATATAAAATGTTTTGCTAAAACTCTGAAAAAAAATCACAAATAAAATATTTTTTAAAAATTATTGACCTTAAAATGGTTTTAAAAAAAAAATAAAACCTGCTTTTATTCTAGCCTAAATAAAGCAAATAAGACTTTCTCCAAAAGAATATTATCAGACATACTGTGAAAAATTCCTTACTCTGTTAAACATCATTTTGGAAATATTTTGAAAAGAAAGAAAATTTGTCGGCACCAGTGGTGTAGTGTTTAGTGCGTCGACACATGCACTCTGGTGCTCACGGTGACCCGAGTTTGATTCCCGCCTTGCGGTCCTATGCCGATCCTTCCCCTGTCTCTGCTCCCCATGCTTTCCTGTCAATACTCTCCACTATCCTGTCCATTAAAGGTGAAAAACCCCCAAAAAAATTATTTAAAAAAAATAAAAAGAAAGAAAGAAAATTCCCTCGAGGGCTAACAATTATGACTTCAACTGTAGTTTCAACATTTTATTTATTTTTTATTATAATTTTTTTTCACTCTAGAAAAAAATATCTAGAATCCCTCAAAGCAAAAGAGAGCAAAATATGTATATAATTTCAATTGTTTCAAGTAAGGGAACAAAACTTTGCAAGTGCTTAAAGATCGTCAGAATACACATCTATGTATTTATCATGATTTGTTCACCACAATTTTTAAAGAGACTTTTTAACTATTTAAAAATGGTTACACACTTTGTCTTGAGGACAGTTTGTAACTGGGGGTGTATCGGGTACAATTAAAAATGTCAAAATTACTTTTTATTAAATTATACATGAGGTTAGTGTCAAAAAAAATAAAATGCTTTTGGGACTGAATTTTGACATTAACATTAATAGCTTGCAAATAAAATACATTTATTTTCAGACATAAATGTATTTATTTTTTATTATTATTCAAAATCCAATAAATGCAGAAGTAGCATAGTAACAGCACGTTAACATTCAAAAGTGAGATTTACTTGCATTGCATCATTATGAGAAGTCAGAAACAGTCAGTTTTTCAAAAAATAAAAATCATCTATAGTGTACTTCTATACTTTGTAGTACATTTTACACTAACTGAAGCACACACTTGTAGTTAACTAGTTCATATGAAATGGAGCTAACGGATTTGCTAACTGATATTTATGTATATTGCATCTCAGGGTCCGTCCAGCTGGAAGTGCGACTTATGCCTGCCACTAACCGCTTTGAGGTTTCAGAAAATGGAAATCTGGCAGTCAGTGGTGAGTGTCTAGATGTCTACATAAGACTGCATTTGAGGTTTTCAATTAAATCATATCTTTGTGTATTGAAAGCACTCTGTTTTTAATCATTATAACACTCTTGTTGTACCTTTGGTGCTTTCAGGTAAGGTGAGTGTGTTGGAGGACTCTGGACTTGATGCTTTCCATGCCGAACTGAATAAACCTATGGCCGTAGACAAGGAAGATCCCAAACTGCGTTTAAAATCTGGAGACATCTACAAAGAGCTACGTTTGCGTGGATACGACTATGGCAAAACCTTCCAGGGAATCCTTGAATCTAACAATGCTGGTAAATCTCAATTCCATCTTAAAAGTGATCGTTCACCTAAAAAATGAACATTTGCTTACTATTTACTCATCCTCAAGTGGTTTCAAACATGTTTGAGTTTCATTCTTCTGTTGAACTCAAAAAGAAGATCTTTTGAAGACAGCTGAAAACCTGTAACTATTGACTTCCATAGTATTTGTTTTCCTACGATTGAAGGCAATGGTTACAGGTTTCCAACTGTCTTCAAAATATCTTCAACAAACAGGTCAAACAGGCTTGGAACAGGTGTAATGACAACAGAATAATGACAGAATTCAAAATTTTGAGTGAACCATCCCTTTAATCTTGCATTGTGGGGATTAAATTGACTTGAATATATATGTGGTCCATCCTGATCTCTTTATATTCTGGTTCTGACAGGTGACAGTGGAAAACTTCACTGGACGGGGAACTGGGTGACATTTTTAGACACCATGCTGCAGATGATTGTGGTTGGGCTGCCTGGCCGCAGCTTGAGACTGCCCACACGCATCCGCTCTGTGTGTGTGGACCCCAAACTTCATGAGGAGAGGGTGAACGAGTATGAAGGAGACCAAAAAGGTATCAGTCCTACCAACTAATGGACTTAATCTGACTTCATCTGAAATGCTTCTGATCAAGATGTCTTCTCCTCAGCTGTCAATGTATTTGTTAACCGCTGTCTGGATAACATAACTGCTGGAGGAGTTCAGATTTGTGGGCTTCACGCTACCGCAGCGCCGCGTCGTCAGCAGCAGCAGACGCCACCTACTTTGGAGGAGTTTGTCTTTGTTCCCTATGAAGAAGCCGACTGCCTGAGAACCAATGAGAAGCTTGCTGATCAGCTGAGGCATTGCAAAGGCATGTATTTTATTCTCAACAAGGCTGCATTTATTTGATTTGAAAATTTGTGGAATATCGCTAGAATTTAAAATAACTCTTTACTAGAGTATGTTTTAATATATAGTTTGTGCTTGTGATGCACTGCAAATTTTCAGTACCGTACGATCCATTATCATTTTAATATAGAAATCATTCATTCAAAAGGAGAAGAAAATCATTTAAATCAATCCAATATGCCTGTTTGGGTGCTTACAAAACATTTGTTATTAAAGAATCAGAATCAGTTTTATTGCCAAGTGTGCTTCACACACACACAAAGAATTTTTTTGGGCTACAGAAGCTGACAGAAGTGACAACACAAAATGAATATGAAAAAATGCGATAAACATTAAACAGAGATGCAGTTAGTCAAAGGATCTGAATGTTGAGTTGTATGTACAGATTTGTTATAAATATACAGGTTATAAGGTGCTGTGTACAAATGCGTGTGAGAAAGTATTGCATTGTATATTGTTATAAGGTGCTGTGTACAAGTGCGTATGAGAAAATATTGCACGTTTATTGCAAAGTAGGGGAATGTTTAACTGTTCATGAGGTAGATGGCCTGAGGAAAGAAACTTTTCCTGTGTCTGGCTGATTTTGTGCTTGGTGCTAGCGCCGACCAGACGGTAACAGTTCGAACAGGTAGTGTGCTGGGTGCGAGGCGTCCAGAGTGATTTTGCGAGCCCTTTTACTCACTCTGGAAGAGTACAGTTCTTGAAGTGTAGGAAGGGTAATGTCAGTTATTCATTCAGCAGTCCGGACTGCTGTCTGTGTGAATCAAAGTTTACTGTTTATTTTGCTAGAGCACATTGTTGTTCTTTTGGTGAACATTTTATCAGTGCAAGTTCAGTACAGAGAGATAAAAAAAGTTTGTTTCAGTAATCTTCAATCAAAGACCATTTGCATCTGCATTTGTAGTGACGGTCCTTTTCCGATGACATCAGTTTGACTGCTTCAGCCACAGTATTCTTAACTGCGCCCCTCTTACTGTTACGCCGCCATCACACTGGACCTTTTGACCCATAGACTTCTATTCATATCAATGCAATTGCAAATACAAAAGACCGGAAATGCAAACTCGTGCGACAAGTTTTGCATGTCGCTGCTTGGTGAACTCTGACCAACAAAATCGCATCACGTGAGTGCGTTAGACCAATAAAAGATTAAAACCAGACCTCTCTGTACAGAAATTTAAATTGTGGAGCAATCGCTCGCTTTATCAATGTCTATTCATCTTGTTAAATCCTGCCTCCTTTCGCAGCACCATACGACAGAATTTCGCAAGCTTAAACTCTAGTGTGACCACGGCTTTAGCTTGCTATGAGGTAATGATGCACAGAAAAAGAATCCCCGTCCCCTACTTCAGATTCAGTTGGATGTACATCAACATACTGAAAAAAAAAAAAAAAAAAGTCTCAACAACTTCAGTTTGACAGAAATCAAATGTTGAGAACAGCTGCCTTTTTTTTTTTGAGAAAAAGTGTTTATTTTTTTGCAAAATTACAAAGGTCTTTTAAAATCTTTGGTCTTTTTGATCAGTTCAAGAAATCCTTTCTGAATAAGTTACAAATTCAAGTTGCCTTGAACGGCATTAATGGGCACCTCTGGTAAAAATCATCTTTTGTAAGCTGTTTGGACAGGACTGTGTGTATGTATAGTGTGTCCACAGTCATATTTCAGTGATAGAAACACAATGTCTTTTTTTTTGTTTCCTGACGTTAAAATGAAATCCAAATCCCTCTCATTTTGAGGCCCACCACAACGTGATGTAGGAGTGCGGTTTCCCCACCCACTGAATTGATTGACAGCCGCGTATTAACATGTCTCAGTAGTAATGCATATAATCATATCAACAAGACAAGATCTGTTCAGCTCGCTGTAATCGTTAATCATCATCACATGTGATCAAGAATGAGTTTTACAAGTTTAAAACGTTTTTTAAAACAGTTTGTAATAAAGTAAAGACAGTAAAAGGCTTGAATTAACTCCACAACAAATACATCAAATAATCACTGGGAAAGTTCTTACTGTAGTATTTCTCACAAACGTTACGTGAGATCTGCTTCCTTCATGTCTGTCACTGTGCTGTTTATCCGACGCAGCCAGAAATTGAGGCACACTCTGACAGGCACGTGGGAATGGTGGGCGGGGAGAACTAGCATTAAAGGCACAGGCATCAAAAACAGCTACATTGTGTTCAGAGCAGAAAATTCAATATTTTGAAAGGTGCAAAAAATTATGTGATGGGTGTTTTGAGCTAAAACTTTACAGACACGTTCTGGAGACACAAAAGACTTATCTTAAATTTTGAAAAAGGGGTAAAATAGGTGCCCTTTAAAATATAAACTACTGATATTAAAACGTATCTCACAGATATTAGTTACTAGAGCCATATTATATATTAATAATGCATACATAATGAAACATGCCTGCTGAAATTGAATTCTCCTCGTTGTCAATTCTTATTGTACTTACTTTCTGCATTTTGTATACACAGGTCTAGTGCAGCGTCTGCAGAGAAAGCTTGCGAATCAGGGTGTGAAAATCTCCATCCCTGGGTTAGAAGGTACAACAGATGGCCCCGCTGATTGAAGCGGAGGCAGAAAAAGGTCTTTTGCGTCTGCTCTCGGTTCTGTGTGGACTGGAACTCAATGGGAATCTGTGCTCAGAGCTGGAACAGACAGTGCAGAAGGAGAGAGACTGTCTGCTGCAAGACCCGCTGCTCAATGGCCTGCTGCACTCACAGGCCTTGCGCCACTGCTTGGACACTGCGCTTGAAAACAGCATTCCTGGAAAACTCAAAGTCCTGGAGGTACATCTGGTGTATTTAGGATCAAATGTGTTTAGAGATTGAAAACATGAATAAAGTTCTTCAAATTTTTCTTATCCATTAGGCTCTTGCAGCAGATGGCCGTGTGTTTTCTCAGGCTGTCAGTCTCCTCAATATCCAGCCGATGTTGCGTCTCGACTACACTGCTTCAGACATCTCTGCTGATCAGCTTTCTGCTCACCAGAGCTCCCTGGAGGAGCAGGGCATCTCAACTGCTCAGTGGGACCCTCTTCAGGGGCCAGTAACAGCCGGACTGGATGAGGCCGATCTGGTTGTGTGCAACTGTGCAGTTGGACCGACAACCAATCCAGCACTTCTGATCGAGAATCTGACCTCAGCTGCGAGGGAAGGCGGCTTTGTTTTACTTCATACTTTACTCAGAGGAGACACTCTTGGGGAGACGGTAGCCTTCCTCACATCTCAAAACAATAGGGAGGGTTTGTTGACACAGGTGAGTACTTTAAAAGAGAAATCAATAGTCTCCCAATATTAATATTATATGACTTTACTGTCAGACCTGGATCTGTAATGTTACACTCTTTACAAACATACAACACATAATGCAAACATATATATAGACAAAAAAGAAAAGAAATTAATTTTACTCTGACCTTAATTAACTCTAAGACAGCCTGAGGTACAACAAAGGAATGTTTTAAATTCATTTCATTAAATCTTTGGAGTTAATGGGTCACGAAACACCAAAACACATTTTTTTGAGATGTTGACAGTCATATATGTGTCCCACGTTGCTAAAAACACTATTAGGACACACATATTTTACTAAAAAGTGAAAATTTGTTGTTTTTGCGTTATTTCGAGCAAATTTGTTCTTCCGGTTTGAAAAGAAAGTTTGAAGCTACGTCACGGCCATGAGATCCTTGTGTAAATTCCAGCATGTAGACTGGCTGTCTGTACCGGCGGGTACAACATGGCGTCTTTGAATTTTCATCATTAATTGAAGAGATAGACTTAGTTCGAACCAATGAACGTGCTCTATTGTAAATGAGGCGCAACTTCCTTAATATGCATGATAGCTTCGAAGACTGTTTTTACCTGTTACAGTGTTCAGACAGCAGAGAGACGCCACGTTGTGTTGCCAACCGTAATTAAAACAAGTAGAAGAAAAAGAATTGTTAGAGACAAGGGTCATCAGTGTTGCGTTTATAAATGTGCTGCAACAAAGGTTTTGTTTTCATTTCCCCGCTATGAGAGCGCAGCTGGACTCACGTGTGGATTACAGTGGTCTGCTAATATGCGACAAAAATACATTTGTAAGGAACAATTTTTTTACCTGAGAGCTTTTCGCATCTGCAAATGGTGAAATCCGGATATGCCACTTGTCTCCTTTTTAAAAAAGGCGCAGCTCCAATTTGTGTTGATTGTCCTGTCTCTACAAATTTGGTAAGTGTGTGATCAGTGGTTATGTTTATTCAGAGGCAAAGTTAGTATCATCAGCAGTACTCTTTTGGTTTTTAAAGACGTACTTTAGTCTAAATGATTCAGTTACTAAGTTTCCAGTACGTTAATATCACTACAATATTATGGACTGAAAGATCTGCTGTAAATGCGGAGAGTCTATACATCTATTCATCTAAGTTACCAAAGAATGTGGAGGTTTTTTTTTCTCCCATAAGGCGTGCGGTATCAAACATTCCATTAAAACTACTGTTACGACCCCGAATGTCTAGGGATGAGGTTGAACATAAAAGTTAAAGAAAATAAATAAACAGTTGGCAGGTTATGATTTAAATGACCTTAAAAGTTCTTTTATTATGAGAAGGCGGAAAAAGTTTGTATTTACAAGAAAACAAGAATGAGCGCAAACAAAAATAGCTTCAGGGCTGAGCAAGGCCAAAATAATAAACAAAACAATAACTAACTCCACCCCAAAGATAGCTTACCTAATAAACCAAAAGAAATACAGAAAATAAATTACAAATACTACCCTTACTCCTTAACTAAACCAAAAACAGGAGAAAAAGTCAGTGTCAAAGTAAATGGCACTCAGCCCCTACGGCGCTCAGCTTACAGCTTTTATATACAAGTGTGTGACAAGGAGGGGAGAGGAAAAAGGTGGAGAGCACCTTAAAGTTCAATTTAAGATCAACAAGAAATCACTTCAACAGGTTTTAAACACAAACACCACAGTCTTTGAAAAGCTCTCCGTCTCTCCCCCCGCAATCTGACTCCGTTGGTTTCTTTTTCAAAAGATGCTGCGTTCTCCGAGCACCAACCACAGCGCACGCACGCAGCACGTCCAATTAGGGCGGGGCGACTTGGAAACAGGAGGGACAGGACGAGGCCTTTTTTAAAACTAGAGGTGTTTCATGACCCTTTAAATCTATGTTTAAACTATAATGGTGCAAATCCTTGATTCAACACATGGCTTTTGTTCGAAACATTATTCTTAGGCAGCCTTGTGAGGTTCTTATGATAAGAAAGATCATATAATTATTCAAGAGGCTGCCCAACTACCTTTTGAGCAGATTTTAAACTGGTTCATCAACTTTGTCTTTAGTGTTTTTAACTTAAAGACTTTTATACTTAGCAAAATTGCAATGTTTTGAAATGCTCATCAAAGTGACATGTTTGTACAACAGTGCTATATTTAAATGATAACATTAAGCAACATTAGGCATTGTTTTGTCTGTTCTTTTATTTCATTTTGTCTGCATCATTGCAATGTCCTCAGATGCTAAAATGTGTTGTTTTTTTTTTTTTTTCAGACTGAATGGGAGGAGCTTTTCCAGAAGGCCTCTTTAAATGTGGTCATGCTTAGAAAATCTTACTATGGCTCTGCTCTCTTCCTCTGCCGCCGCAGCCAACAATCCTCTCAAAAACAGCCTATACATATTTTCGTGGACCCTACTGACTACAAATGGGTTGAAACTTTAAAGGTATGTGTTAAGTCAGCATGAAAGTAAAATGTAACTGCTTACAAAACAAATGTAAAAAAAATGTAACCTATTATTGTTGACTTAATTAACTTTTAAAAAAAGTGACAGGTGACGGGGAGCGTTAAAGGAGACTAAATGTTTAGAGAAGCCCTGCACACATCTACAAATGTGTACAATGCTCTAAATGAAGAAAAATGCCCTCCAAAGGGCACTTCAGAATGAGAACAACCATGGCCACCATTTTGAAGGGTCTTTTCAAACTGAAGTGGTCAGTAATGGCCACTTGAAAGGGGCCTTTAAAAGAAAGCTCACATGGGCTGTTTCTCAATATGCGTTCGTCAGCGATCTTGCATCCTCGTGTTCTCGTGTAATGTCATCATCAACTGCCAAAGTTCAGTTCCAAATCTCAAGACCGCAAGAACAGAGGACGCGTAAAAGTTCCCGGATGTGTTCTTGATATCGAGGACGCATCAATGCAGACTTGAGCGCTAAACTCGCTCGAAGTCACAGAAGTCATTGCAGCTGAATGAAGGAGGTGGGAAGTGCAGCATTCCCTAAATTAGTCTGTGACTGTAAACATCACCATGAAAATCCTAATAAAGCCGTAAACGCATTAAGGGTGTTTATTTGCTGAAATTTGTATTAAAATTAGTTTTATTTGTATTGTGTAAAGTATATTTGTAAGGCTTTTATTCATAGTTTGTATTGTGAAAAGGGGAAAAACAATAAATCGTTGTATGAATGCTGTAATGTTTAAATCGTTTTCCATAAAAAATGCGTTAAGGAACCACGTGACCATCAGGAAGAACCAGGGAAGAACGTAGCATCTCATTTCGCAGAGCACACGTTCTCTGTTCTCGCGATCTCCCGAGTTTGTTCTTCCGAGGTAACTTAGCAAGACCGGTCTCTACAAGATTGCGAGTTTGTTCTCTGCGTTTTTGGAATTGAGAAATAGTCAGGATTTATTTTTTGCATGTTTAATTTGTCATTCACATTGTGAATTTTTACTTTACTTATTTTTTGGTCACCTGTCCTACAAAACCCCATAGGGATGAGCTGTTCAGAATGGAACGCAGACCAAAGCATACTTTAAAAACATAGGTGTTGCTCCCAAAAATTAATTCAATTAAATGGTGCATAGACTCGGTCTCTCCCCTACATTTTTATTAAACCATAAAGCCATAGGGCACCCTAAAATAAAAACTGCATTTACTCAGCCTCAAGTGGTTCCAAACCTTTAAGTTTCTTTTTTCTCTTAAACCAAAAAAAGATATTTAAATAAAATGTTGGAAACTGATAACCATTGACTTCCATAGTATTTTTTCCCTGCTATGGATATATAACATTTCTCAAAATATCTTCTTTTTCAAAAGAAAAAAGAAACTCCATAAATGTTTATGACAAGTGAATGGTGCATAAATGATGACAGAAAGTTCAGTTTTGGGTGAACTATCTTTTTAATGTGTCTTCTGCAACCACTTGATTGGATTTCATTGAGATTTTTCCATCTTATTTCATCACATCTTTTGTACATCACTTTCATGGGAGTGTTTGCTAATATTGAATGAACAAACCCAAGTTGCTAACAAGCAAGTAAGAGAACAGCAAAGTTAAAGCAGATAAAGATGTGTGTGACAGCTACTATTTTGATCGTATTACTTGTATTGTGATACAAAGCAGTGAAATATGATATTCTTTGTATTAATATGCTTTCTCACAACACATCCCATAACCATCATGCCTTTTGTGGCTGTTCAAACAATCAACTACTTGAATCTACACTATGAAGAAATCTATTTTATCGAATGTTGACAAGCTCAAAACATTATATACACATATATTTGGTGTTCTCCACTTGCAAAAACACATCTTAATACCAGGTATAAACAAGGCCTCAGATGTACGTCACAGTATGGTAGTAAAGATGTCTCTCTACTTGTGTTTTATCACAAATTTAATCACACAGACTCATTAGTGGTGTTGTCAAAGCCACCAATAATACTCTGCAGTCGCCTAGCTGCATGCTAAATCTAAACAGCAGGCTCATTAAACAAATCCTAAAGCATGCCTCTAAACCTTTCTGTCTCCCTCTTTCTCATTAGAGCACTTTAGCTGAGTCATCTGATATCCCAGTTTGGCTCATTGCCACCAAGGGCCATAATGGAGTGGTGGGAATGGTGAACTGCCTCAGACAGGAGCCTGGAGGCAACCGTATACGGTTCGTCCACTTACTTTTCCACATACCATGAACTACTGTAATGCTGTATTTTTGAAACAAGACTTAAACATTTGACTTAAGAATTGTTAAATATTTACTGCAAACATGTACATGTAGTATCCATGTAAATGTTGTTTTTTTTCTTCTTTCTCAATAGGTGTACATTTGTTTCTAATCTAAGTAAGGGTGCTGCTGTTCCCTCCCTTCTTCCTAACGAAAAGGTCATGAAGGCATTATTAAAGAAGGATCTGGTTATGAATGTGTACCGGGATGGACTCTGGGGCGTTTTTAGACACCAGATGTTAACACAAGGTAAAATGGGAAGACTTTCAGTGGCTTATTTAAAGATTGAGTGTTTTATGTACATGTTAAATTAACATGTACTTATTAAAATATATCAAATAATAAGGTTATCCTATTAAATCTAATTATACTTTAAATGATTAAAAAGTTTGGAACCTTTTTTTATTTTTATTTTTTTTATTTGGGCTATATACACTCACCGGCCACTTTATTAGGTACACCTGTCCAACTGCTCGTTAATGCAAATTTCTAAACAGCCAATCCCATGGCAGCAACTCAATGCATTTATTCATGTAGACATGGTCAAGACGATCTGCTGCTGTTTAAATGAGCATCAGAATGGGGAAGAAAAGGTGATTTAAGTGACTTTGAACGTGGCAGGGTGTTTGGTGCCAGACGGGCTGGTCTGAGTATTTCAGTGCTGATCTACTGGGATTTTCATGCACAACCATCTCTAGGGTTTACAGAGAATGGTCCAAAAAAGACAAGCCAGAGGTCGGAGGTGAATGGCCAGACTGGTTCGAGCTGATAGAAAGGCAACAGTAACTCAAATAACCACTCCTTACAATCGAGGTATGCAGAAGAGCATCTCTAAACGCACAACATGTCCAACCTTGAGGCGTATGGGCTACAGCAGCAGAAGACCACACCGGGTGCCAGTCCTGTCAGCTAAGAACAGGAAACTGAGGCTACAGTTCACACAGGCTCACCAAAATTGGACCATAGAAGATTGGAAAAACGTTGCCTGGTCTGAGTCTCGATTTCTGCTGCGACATTCGGATGGTAGGGTCAGAATTTGAAATCAACAACATGAAAGAATGTATCCATCCTGCATTGTATCAATGGTTCATGCTGGTGGTGGTGGTGTAGAGGTGTGGGGGATATTTTCTTGGCAAACTTTGGGCCCATTAGTACCAATTGAGCATCATGTCAACGCCACAGCCTACCTGAGTATTGTTGCTGACCATGTCCATTCCTTTATGACCGCACCATATGTCATAAAATGAAAATCATCTCAAACTGGTTTCTTGAACATGACAATGAGTTCACTGTACTCAAATGGCCTCCACAGTCACCAGCTATCAATCCAATAGAGCACCTTTGAGATGTGGTGGAACGGAAGATTCACATCATGGATGTACAGCCGGCAAATCTGCAGCAACTGTGTGATGCTATCATGTCAATATGGACCAAAATCTCTGAGGAATATTTCCAGTACCTTGTTGAATCTATGCCAAGAAGGATTAAGGCAGTTCTAAAGGCAAAAGGGGGTCAAAACTGATACTAGTAAGCTGTACCTAATAAAGTAGCCAGTGAGTGTATTTGGATTATTTAGAACATAGTTTTTGCCCCGTACTATTGTAACCGTATTATTATCTGGAAAATAAGCAGTGATTTTTATTTTTATTTATTTATTTATTTATTTTTTTTTCCCTTTTTTCTTTTTTTTTCTCCCTTGTTTTGTTTTGAAATTTTTCTTTGAGTGTCTTTTGAAGATGTATTTTTATGTCTGTATTATTGTGAAAATTCTATAAACATAATTATATATATTAAAAAAAAAGTGTTAGGACAGTAACTTGTAAAACTTTTAAAAACAATTTGCCTCTATCTCTAAATTGAAACTTTTGAGTCTAATTAGTGTGATGTGATCATTTTCTGTACTGTGCGTTCCCGTTTAGATCTCAGCGAGGAGTTGACGGAGCAGGCTTACGTGAACGTCCTGACTCGTGGTGACCTCTCATCTCTGCGCTGGATCGCTTCCCCGCTGCGTCATTTTGTCGCTTCCAGTCCCAACATACAGCTCTGCCGCGTTTACTACTCCTCCCTCAACTTCAGAGACGTCATGCTGGCCACTGGCAAACTGCCTCCAGATGCCATCCCTGGTTTGTATCCCATCCTCTTTTGGACTATAAGTGAGATCTTGCACGTTAGCTTTACCTTAAAGGTCCCATGAAATTAAAATGTTAGTATCAGTATTGTTAGTTTTTAAGATGTATATAAGCTAGTGTGCTCCAAAACAGTTACAAAACTTGCGATTAGAAGATGTAAAACTGATATAAACATGTAAAGCTTGTAGTTTGTCACTTCCACCAAAATGAATCAACTGTTTTATTCACGTCACCTTATACCTTAATTTCTCATCCAATCATAACCAATCAAATGCTCTCTAGGATCTGACATGGCCCGCCCCCTTCAAGACGCTTATCATTTGCCTTTCATTTGATGCACTTTAGCTCAACCACTCTCACTGGCAGAGTGGTGATAAAAAAATGGCTATTGACCGTTTTTTAAAAAGGGAAGAGCTACACTATGTCCCACCCTTTCTTTGTGTTTCGGTTAAGTTTACGTTTAACATCGAATAAAAATGCATATTTCAAAGCACTTGGGATCTTTAAAGAAACTTTTTGTTATTGCCTGTGCAGGAGACATAGCGCTGCAGCAGTGCATGCTGGGAATGGAGTTTTCAGGGCGAGACCCCAGTGGGCGACGTGTAATGGGTTTGCTGCCAGCTAAAGGCCTAGCCACTTGTGTAGATGCAGACAAACGCTTCCTTTGGGACGTTCCATCCAGCTGGTGAGACTCTCTGCACTTATAAAAGCTTCTTTTTTTGGCTTTAAAATGTCTTGGTGTTAAGTGAAGCTCTGTTTTTGTGCAGGACATTGGAGCAGGCTGCCTCTGTGCCAGTGGTGTATGCCACCGCATATTATTCCCTGGTGGTGCGAGGCCGACTGAGGCCTGGAGAAAGTGTGCTGATCCATTCAGGCTCTGGAGGAGTGGGACAGGCCGCTATTGCTATTGCACTTAGCATGCGCTGTCGAGTCTTCACAACTGTTGGTGAGTGGCACACTTCTACTTCTAGTTTAAATGTTTCACAATGAACATTATATCTTAATTATTAGAGTCCTGCTGTGGTTTATACATTTCTTTTAGTGCATAATGATGTTTTGGGGCCATAAAAATGTCTTTACAGAGTGAGTACAATAGAAAACTCAAAGAGAGTTTATGCTTGAGGGAAGATGAGACGTCGGTAGTGTGGGAGTTTTTCACCTTTAAAAAAGTAGATTTTAAAATTGCAATTTGTAATGATTTTGGAAAGGGAAAGATCTAGATGCTGGCAACGTGGTGGCGCAGTAGGTAGTGCTGTTGCCTCACAGCAAGAAGGTCACTGATTCGAGCCTCGGCTGGGTCAGTTGGCATTTCTCAGTGAAGTTTGCATGTTCTCCCCGTGTTTGCGTGGGTTTCCTCCGGGTGCTCCGGTTTCACCCACAAGTCCAAAGACATGCGCTATAGGTGAATTGGGTAAGCTAAAATTGTCCGTAGTGTATGTGTCAATGAGAGTGTGGGTGTTTCCCAGTGATGGGTTGCAGCTGGAAGGGCATCCGCTGCGTAAAACATGTGCTGGATAAGTTGGCAGTTAATTTCGCTGTGGCGACCCCAGATTAATAAAGGGACTAAGCTGAAAAGAAAATGAATGAATAAAAGATCTAGATGACCTTCTAGATTCTTGCTATCTGCATTTATAGTTTTAAAATAAAATCACTTCCATTGTATTTATTTCTAATGTGTGTTTGTAATCAGGCCCAGAAAAATTCATATATAAAGTGGATGATACCTATTTTTATTGTATTTATTGGCTTATATAATGGTTAAATGTATCAGCCATAATTTCCATATCTGTCCATCCCTTCTTATATTAAATGTTGTAATTGGGACCCCTGATCCACCAGATCACTTTTCAAGTTTGTTATATTATTCCAAATGAAAATATTTGTCTCGTTTTGATTCCCAGGCTCTAAAGAGAAGAAGCAGTACCTGCAGGAACGATTCTCACAACTTACAGCTGAATCCTTTGCCAATTCCAGAGATTCTTCATTTGAGCAGCATGTAATGCTCCACACTCAGGGCAAAGGTGAACTAACTGTATTACAATGATTCTGATTACAGAGCAGCGTTGTTGTGGATTGAAATGTAAATCAACGGTTTGTAAATGTGTCTTCAGGAGTCGACTTGGTGCTAAACTCTCTTGCTGAAGAAAAGCTGCAGGCCAGCTTGCGTTGTTTGGCCAGACATGGTCGCTTTCTGGAGATTGGCAAATATGACCTTTCCAACAACACGCCACTAGGTAGAAGAATCAATCAACGATCTTCTTCAGTCTATTATTTGTACTTTTCCACCTCCATATTTTAAATGCAATCGTTCCTGCTTCAGGTATGGCTCTTTTCCTGAAGAACGTGGCTTTCCATGGCATCCTGCTTGATGCTTTATTTGAAGAAGGGAACAGGGAATGGGAAGAGGTGTCTGATCTGCTGAAGAAGGGAATCTCAAGTGGAGTTGTTCAGCCATTGTGTACCACAGTCTTTGAGAGAAACCAGGTAGAGGAAGCTTTCCGCTACATGGCTCAAGGCAAACACATTGGAAAGGTGCTGCTACAGGTAAAGATGGGTAATGTTCATGAGTCTGCTTAGAAAATGAGATATTGTTAGAATTTTTAAATTCTTGACTTTGTAACCCCTCAGGTGCGTTCAGAGGAGTCGAGCAGCTCTGTTCCTGCAGCCTCTGCCCTCTCTATCCCAGCGATCTGCCGAACATTCTGTCCCGCTTCTCTCTCTTACATCATCACTGGAGGCCTGGGTGGCTTCGGGCTGGAACTAGCCCAGTGGCTCACTGAGAGAGGAGCTCGCAAACTGGTGCTGACGTCACGGTCTGGTATCCGCAATGGTAAATATAGACTGGAGATTGAACAGTTTTCATGTCAGTGTGAGTTAGTAATAACTAAAATTTTACATTTTGAATATTATTATTTTTATTTAATTAATTGAAGGCGACGCGGTGGTGCAGTAGGTAATGTTATCGCCTCACAGCAAGAAGGTCGCTGGTTCAAGCCTCGGCTGGATCAGTTGGCATTTCTGTGTGGAGTTTGCATGTTCTCCCCGCGTTCGCATGGGTTTCCTCTGGGTGTTCCGGTTTCCCCTACAAGTCCAAAGACATGCGGTACAGGTGAATTGGGTAGGCTAAATTGTCCGTAGTGTATGTGTGTGAATGAGTGTGTATGGTTGTTTCCCAGTGATGGGTTGCAGCTGGAAGGGCATCCGCTGCATAAAACATATGCTGGATAAGTTGGCGGTTCATTCCGCTTTGGCGACCCCAGATTAATAAAGGGACTAAGCTGAAAAGAAAATGAATGAATGAATAATTAATTGAATTAAAGGCGAAAGAAAATATAAATATTAGATGGAAAAATCTTTTCAATTAGTTCACAAGGCCACAATATTTAGTTCTACAATTACTTAAAATAAAATGAAGTAAATTTATATTAAAGGTAAGCATAACTATAGCAAAACTATATGAAGAGTTTAGATGCAAAAACCTCTAAATGCCGTTTAATACTTTCTTCTAAAATGAGCATTTTTCTCAGACTCCTGTGTGTAGGCTCAGTAATTTAACTTTTATAGTGACGAATCTTCTTTTCATTGCCTTTAGAGTGAAATAACTGAACATAAACATAGGAGGCTGAGAAAATTTCAGATGGCATTTAGAGGTTTTTGCATCTGAACTCTTCATTAGTATTTCTTTTTTTATATATGTTCAGATAGATAGATAGATAGATAGATAGATAGATAGATCTCTTTGCTTGCACTGCGATTTCCTTTGTTCATGCACAACTTCTTGCACGCCCCCTCAAATATACGCAGATTTTCTTGTGCGCTCTCAAATAAACACTGCTGAAGTGCGATTTTTATGTGATGAGTATGTCTTCAACATGTATTAGATTGGCTAGGAATATTTATGAATGTCTCCAATAGACCTACAGAGCGGCATTGATGCATCCTGAAGTAAAGTGAAAAGGCCATAAACTCCAGCAAGATAAAGTCATTGTATGCAGAGCCATAGACCTAGATCTATAAAGTATAATTATGGAAACTGTGTTCATCTTAATTGAAAGCTATACATCGTGTTTGCTAGACTCATGCATCACGCACCTGTCAGTCAGTCAGCCAGCATGTCACCTTAAAGGGTTAAACAAATAACGCGCAGCACCACTACGGTTACAGAAAGGTTTGCGCTGTTCTAATTCACTTACCTTTTAATACGTTTTGGTGCGATTATAACCCGCTATTAAAAAACAAAAACAGCTACTGAATGTTTTGAATGAGAAGCTGTAATGTAGCCGTGGTGGGATGATTTTTGGTTCATCTCGCTGAAATAAAATAAGCTAAAGGAATAAAATGACTAAAATAAACGAAAATGAACGAAAATTAACCCTTTACGCCAATAGCCTCGCAGACCTTTCCCGATCTTCCCACAACCCTCATCTCTCCAACTTTGCTTCCTTTATAACTACTGTCCTGTTACATACAAAATAAATTAATAAACAAACAATAATTAAAGCTAAAGAAGATGTAGTTTGGTTATAATGGTTATAAATTTGTCCAAAAATCACAAAAGTACTGTAACTAAAATTTAAAAATGAAAACTAACAATAGGCAAAATAAATATTAACACTCCCTTTAATAGAACATGAATAATACAACAGCACTGGTGTTAGTTGTACAGGGTAATACTCTGGGGTTTTGTTTACAGGTTATCAGGCCAAGTGTGTTCGCGAGTGGCAGGCCATGGGCATCCAGGTCCTTGTGTCCACCAGTGATGTCAGCACCCTGGATGGCACAGAGCGGCTCATCACAGAGGCCTGCCGCTTGGGTCCAGTCGGCGGCATTTTCCACTTGGCCATGGTAACATGCAGTTATTGCTTTTAGTTTACATTCATTTATAGTCAATGGACAGACAATGCATTAGTGGCATTTCTATCTATAATGTAGGTCCTTAAAGACGGCATGCTGGAGAACCTGACCCCACAGGAGTTCATTGAAGTCAACAGACCGAAATATGATGGAACCATCAATCTTGACAGGTGAGGTGATACATCCTATTGTGGATGATGATCAATTTTAGAACATTTAAGGTAAAACTATTTGTAATTATGTGATAATGTTGAGTGTTACACATATTTTAGTAGATTCTTTTTTTATGATAACAGACAGAATGTTTATGCATAAAATGTATGATTATATGATTTTGATTATTATATTATATTATTATATATTATATTTTATATTATATGAGTTATATTATATTTTTTATCCTATATTGTTTTAAGATTTGGTTTGTTTTTTAAAATGTTTTATTTGTGTATTTATATATGTTATGTATTATATGAACCTTTTTAGGACAAAATCTGTAAATTATTATAATTTGCATGGAAATTATACTGTTTGCATGATGAAATTGAACTTTTTTTATCTTATAATCTAATCTTAAATATCTTAAAATGTATTTATTAATATTGTTATTATTTTGAATGTGGTGAATTTTACAAAATTGCTCCTTTTCCACAGCGTGACTAGGCAGAAGTGCCCGCAGCTCCAGCAGTTTGTGGTGTTTTCCTCGGTCAGCTGTGGTCGTGGCAATGCCGGCCAAAGCAACTACGGCTTCGCCAACTCCACCATGGAGCGAATCTGCGAACAGCGCCGCCAAGAAAACCTTCCAGGCCTGGCCGTACAATGGGGTGCCATTGGAGACGTGGGTGTCGTTTTGGAAACCATGGGTGGCAATGACGCTGTGATAGGTGGCACTCTGCCCCAGCGCATGTCTTCCTGTTTGGAAGTGCTGGATCGCTTCCTGTGCCAGCAGAGGCCTGTAATGTCCAGCTTCGTGTTGGCAGAGAGAGTGGCGGTTGCTAAAGGAGAAGGAAGTGGACAGAGGGACTTGGTGGAGGCTGTGGCTCATATTCTGGGTAAAAGCTCACATATGACATCTTTAAAGCAAGGCGAAAAGTGCAAACAAACAAAAAAAAGCACTAGTTTTAGGTCTTCAACCATACTTCCCCAGTTGACTGATGACATTAAGAGTTGAAAACATTTTGTGGTATTTTAAGAAGTTTCTGATATGTTGTTTAAATGTGCAAATTAGGTAATATTACATTTAAATATGCACTAATTCGCATTAATTACATTTTATATATATATATATATATATATATATATATATATATATATATATATATATATATATATATATATATATATACATACATACATACATACATACATACATACATACATACATACACACACACACACACACACACACACACACACACACACACACACACACACACACACACACACACACACACACACACACAGTTGAAATCAGAATTATTAAATCCCCTTTGAATTTTTTTTCTTTTTAAATATTTCCCAAATGATTTTTAAATTTTCACAGTATGTCTGATAATATTTTTTTCTTCTGGAGAAAGTCTTATTTGTTTTATTTTGGCTAGAATAAAAGCAGTTTTTAATTTTTAAAAAACAATTTTAAGGTCAATATTATTAGCCCCTTTAAGCTATATTTTTTTTCCGATAGTCTACAGAACAAACCATCATTATACAATAACTTGCCTATTTACCCTAACCTACCTAGTTAACCTAATTAATCTAGTTAAGCCTTTAAATGTTACTTTAAGCTGTATAAAAGTGTCTTGAAAAATATCTAGTAAAATATTATTTATTGTCATCATGGCAAAAATAAAATAAATCAGTTATTAGAAATGAGTTATAAAAACTATTATGTTTAGAAATGTGTTGAAAAAATCTTCTCTTCGTTAAACAGAAATTGGGGAAAAAAATAAACAGGGGGGCTAACAATCCAAGGGGGCTAATAATTCTGACTTCAACTGTAAACTTTATCGGAAAAAGGGGGATTTTGTTATTTTTATCACTCCATAATTCAAAAATTATGTATGAATAAATCCTTGTGTAAAAACCTTGATATGGGAAAAGGCTGTGGATCATCTGATCACACTCAGATATGAATAAAACTGTAATGTGATGCTGCATTAGAGACAAAACAGCCTTTAAAAATGTGTTTTAATTGAAATTTATAGACACAAATTGATCAAGTTCAACAAAAGTGTGAAAAACCCCACTATAAATCTAAAAAGTTAAAAATCTGGCTTGACTGTGTGAGACCAATCCAGGATCAAAACATGACCTCTCTAAACAGAGATTTAAAACATGGAGCAATCGCTCGCTTTTTTTAATGTCTAATCATCTTGTTTAATCCTGCCCCTTTTCGCAGCGCCGTGCGACAGAATTTCGCAAGCTCAAACTCTAGTGTGACCGCGGCTTTACACTGTTGCCTTTTTTTGCTCAGGTGTGCGTGACGTGAACAGTCTGAATGCTGACGCCTCATTGGCTGATCTGGGTCTGGATTCACTGATGGGTGTTGAGGTCCGGCAGACACTGGAGAGGGACTACGATATCGTAATGGCAATGAGGGAAATCCGTCAGCTGACTATTAACAAACTGCGGGAGCTTTCCAAGCAATCAGGAGGGAAAGAGGGTGAGCTTGTGGCTTAGAAAATAGTATTTTTTTCCCAGAATGTTTCATTATACACAGGAAGTTTCTAAAAGATTGATAAGAAATTCAAGAGATGTCTTTTGATATTTCAGATAAACCTTGTATTATTTGGAGATAACACCAGTGTAATAATAATAATAATAACTAATTTTATTTCTTTCAGAGTCTCCTGTGAAGCGTTCTGGTGCTCAGGCTCTACTGGAGTCGGATCTGAGCCGGATGCTGGTGAACCCAGATGGCCCCACGGTGGCCCCGCTGAACGAGGTCCAGAGTGCAGAGAGGCCTTTGTTCCTGGTTCACCCCATTGAGGGCTCCATCGCCGCATTCCGCACCCTCACCGGCAAGCTGAGTGTGCCTTGCTATGGCCTGCAATGCACTAAAGGTACACACACCAGCTCAGGCTGCTCTTTCACTGCTGCACTTTGGTGAAAGCGAAAGTTTACATAGTTGTGATTTAAAAAGCTTCTGATCAAATGCTTAAGTTAGTTACAAGACAAAGAAACGTTTTTTTTGTGTGTGTGTGTGTGTTTTTTTTATTGTTTATTAACTTTGTTTGGCTTGCTTTAGTTTAAAAAAAAATAATTGGACTGTAAATCTATTGTAGACTGAGAGCAGTTGAACAACAACAAATCCACCTGCCTTTTTTGGATATTAAGATACAATTGTTACCCATTAAAATAGATATTTTGAGAAAAACTAGATCTTACATTGAATTTATTATGTCAGAGTGATCTAAATGCTTGAATATATGTATATATTGAATGTACTTGTTACATATTATTTCAACTTTGGAATAAATTTATTATTTTTTTAGTTGTTGCAGTTTTATATGCCCATCAAGAATACATTCCTTTTACTTTATGTAATTTATTCCTGTGATATCAAAAAAGAATTTCAGTTAACTTTAATTCAGCCTTCAATGTCAAAAAAAACATTTAAATATGCTGATATGGTGCTAAGTAAATAATAATAATAATAATCATCATCATCATCATTATTATTATTAACTTTTGAAAACAATGTTGAAATTGTTTTTGTAACACTGAATACTGGGAAAATGATCACTTTTTATTTTAAATTATACAAAAATAATATTTTAACTTTATTTTTTTGTCAAATTAATGCACCCTTGATGAGCTTATGAAATGTTTTCGGAAGTATTACAAACCCTTAACCTCCAGTACATCAGTAAAAGCTTTATTTTTTTTCAAATAAGAATGTAATGCAAAGTAAAAATCATTTGAAAATAAAATTACTAGAGTAAAATGAATAATTATGTTGCCTTTTATATCAGCAATATTGTTGTGTTTTACAGCTGCTCCTCTAGACAGTATCCAGAGTCTTGCTGCGTACTATGTGGAGTGTGTGAGGCAGGTTCAGCCGGAGGGCCCATACCGCATCGCTGGATACTCGTTCGGTGCGTGTGTGGCATTTGAGATGTGCTCACAGCTGCAGGCGGCCAAATGCCCCATCGAGTATCTGTTCCTATTCGACGGCTCACACTCTTATGTGGCAGCATATACACAGGTGCAATACGAGAGCTCAGAACACACCAAAACAGGAAATGTAATGCATCTGGATGATCTCATGACTTTTTTTTTTTTCCTTTGATAGAGTTACAGAGCCAAACTGACCCCTGGCAAAGAGTCTGAAGCAGAGACTGAAGCTCTGTGTGCTTTCATCCAACAGTTCACTGACATTGAGTATAACAAGGTACGGTTATGTTTGTGGTTCTGGCATGGAAAATCTAAACAATTAAATAAAAAAATATCTATAATAAAATAACAACAATAAATAACATAATATAAAGCTGCGACGTGTTGGCACAGTGGGTAGCGCTGTTGCCTCACAGCAAGAAGGTCGCTGCTTCAAGCCTCGGTTGCGTCAGTTGTCATTTCTCTGTGGAGTTTGCATGTTCTCCCTATGTTTGAGTGGGTTAAAATAAAAATATTAATAAACAAAAATGTAATATATAAAATATAAAAAAAATTTGTTAAAACATATATAAAATAAAACTGAATTAAATACAATTAAATAAAATATTAAAATTTAATAAAATAATACAACTAAATAAAATAAATTGAATAGAATAATAAAATAAAATTTAAATAAAAAATAAAATAAATAATATTTGAAATAAAATATAAAATATTGAAACTAGATAAAATAATGAAATAATAAAACTAAATAATATAATTAAATTAAATAACAAAATATAAAATAATTTATTATTTTATTTAGTTTTATTATCGAATAAAAACTAATAAAATTTTATTTAATAATAAAATATAAAATAATATAAAATAATTTGAATAATAAAATAAAAAATAAATAAAATAATGAAATAATAATAAAACTAAATAAAATATTAAAATAAATAAAATATAAAAATGTAAAATAAAATATAAAATTAAATAATACAACTAAATAAAATAATATAAAATATTTAAATTGAATAGAATAATAAAATAAAATTGAAAGAAAAATAAAATAAATAATATTTGAAATAAAATATAAAATATTGAAACTAGATAAAATAATGAAATAATAAAACTAAATAATATAATTAAATTAAATAACAAAATATAAAATAATAAAACTAAATAAAATAATATAAAATAATTAAATAGAATAATAAATAAAATTGAAATATAAAATAAAACAATGAAACTAAATAAAAAATGAAATAACTAAATAAAATGGTAAAACTAAATAAAATAAACAAGTAAAAAAATACTTTTTTAATAATAAAAATAAAATGTAAAAATAATAATAATAATAATATATAAAACCTTATTTACTGTAGTATCACCATACTCTCCCAGTTCATTGATTACATTAAAATTTGCAACAACAAAAAATAGTATTACAAGTTTTCTTAAGTTTTGTCTGAAAATATACATTAATGTGTGTACATTTTCAAGCACACACAGAAAAATTAAAACATTGAACAAAGTCAGGTTGATAAATCTTTTTTTATTATGTAAAAGTCAATGGTTTAATAGAGAAGATTTTTAAACGCTCTCTTTGCCATAATTTTATATAGAAAAAAAATTGTTGTCATATTTCAGAAAATCCAGAAAAGAAATACATACTTTAAAATACATAATTGTTTGTAAAATAAAATGTTAAAATCCCTCTGTAAAAACCTTCAGAATATAGATATGAATAAAGTATAAATGTTTTGGTGTATAGAAGTTTTCCCTTTTTATGTAAATGCATGGAGAATAAGCACATTTTGAGAAAACAACCTTTAAATTATTGTAATTAAATTCTACAAGAAGTTCCTACAAAAAGTGTGATAAAGGAAGACTGAAATGTGTATTGTTGATGTTTTCTGGTTGGAGCTAAACTCTGCAGAGTTGTGGCCCTCTAGGAATTGAGTTTGAGACCATTGCTTTAAATAGTCTAATTAAATTAAAATAGTCCAGTCATCACCATTCATTCACATTAATGTAAAGCTAGTGCTAATGCAGTTTACGTATCTTGCCTGTTTGACGCAGCTGTTGGAGACGTTGCTGCCTCTGTCAGACCTGGAGGCTCGTGTGAACAAGGCTGTGGATCTGATCACATCCAGCCATAAGAACGTCAGTCGAGATATGCTCCATTTTGCTGCTTCTACATTTTACCACAAACTCAAGGCTGCCGACCGCTACGTTCCCGCTTCCAAATATCACGGCAATGTCACCCTGCTGAGAGCCAAGGCTAGCAGCGAGTATGGAGATGGTTTGGGATCAGACTACAAACTGCACGAGGTAAATAGATGAACCGCACACAGAGGGGAAAATAAAAATTACTTTAAAACTACACACTGAAGCAGAGCACCTGACATTTATTGGTGTAAAACACGAGAGAAGTGTATTACATAAAGTTGAAATATTTACATTTGAACAACTGATTTTAATGTTGAATTTCTAATCTGAGGGGATAAGAAAATGTATAAAAGCTTAAATACGAACAGTGCTTTAAAAGAAATCCACATATGTTCACCAAGACTGCATTTATTTGCTTCGAAAATACAGTAAAAGCCGAATTTGTTTTTAATATAGAGGCAGTGCAGAATTATTAGGCAAATGAGTATTTTGACCACATCATCCTCTTTATGCATGTTGTCTTACTCCAAGCTGTATAGGCTCGAAAGCCTACTACCAATTAAGCATATTAGGTGATGTGCATCTCTGTAATGAGAAGGGGTGTGGTCTAATGACATCAACACCCTATATCAGGTGTGCATAATTATTAGGCAACTTCCTTTCCTTTGGCAAAATGGGTCAAAAGAAGGACTAGACAGGCTCTGAAATATCAAAAATAGTGAGATATCTTGCAGAGGGATGCAGCACTCTTAAAATTGCCAAGCTTCTGAAGCGTGATCATCGAACAATCAAGCGTTTCATTCAATATAGTCAACAGGGTTGCAAGAAGCGTGTGGAAAAACCAAGGTGCAAAATAAACTGAGAACTGAACCATGAACTGAGAAAAGTCAAGTGTGCAGCTTGACACTGCAGTGACACTGCAAGATGCCACTTGCCACCAGTTTTGCCATATTTCAGAGCTGCAACATCACTGGAGTGCCCAAAAGCACAAGGTGTGCAATACTCAGAGACATGGCCAAGGTAAGAAAGGCTGAAAAACGACCACCACTGAACAAGACACACAAGCTGAAACGTCAAGACTGGGACAAGAAATATCTCAAGACTGATTTTTCTAAGGTTTTATGGACTGATGAAATGAGAGTGAGTCTTGATGGGCCCGTGGCTGGATCGGTAAAGGGCAGAGAGCTCCAGTCTGACTCAGACGCCAGCAAGGTGGAGGTGGAGTACTGGTTTGGGCTGGTATCATCAAAGATGAGCTTGTGGGGCCTTTTCGGGTTGAGGATGGAGTCAAGCTCAACTCCCAGTCCTACTGCCAGTTTCTGGAAGACACGTTCAAGCAGTGGTACAGGAAGAAGTCTGCATCCTTCAAGAAAAACATGATTTTCATGCAGGACAATGCTCCATCACACGCGTCCAAGTACTCCACAGCGTGGCTGGCAAGAAAGGGTCTAAAAGAAGAAAAACAATTGACATGGCCTCCTTGTTCACCTAAACTGAACCCCATAGAGAACCTGTGGTCCATCATCAAATGTGAGATTTACAAGGAGGGAAAACAGTACACCTCTCTGAACAGTGTCTGGGATGCTGTGGTTGCTGCTGCACGCAATGTTGATGGTGAACAGATCAAAACAGACAGAATCCATGGATGGCAGGCTTTTGAGTGTCCTTGCAAAGAAAGGTGGCTATATTGGTCACTGATTTGTTTTTGTTTTGTTTTTGAATGTCAGAAATGTATATTTGTGAATGTTGAGATGTTATATTGGTTTCACTGGTGAAAATAAATAATTGAAATGGGTATATATAGTTTTTTGTTAAGTTGCCTAATAATTATGCACAGTAAGTCACCTGCACACACGGATATCCTCTTAAAATAGCTCAAACTAAAAACAAACTAAAAACTACTTTCAAAAATATTCAGCTTTGATATTAATGAGTTTTTTGGGTTCATTGAGAACATGGTTGTTGTTCAATAATAAAATTAATCCTCAAAAATACAACTTGCCTAATAATTCTGCACTCCCTGTATATTGAAAGAAATCATTATAATATGCTGATTTGGTGCTCAACGATTTATAATTATAGTAGAAACTGATCAAATAAAATAATTAAATAAAATGTAAAAAATAATAATACAAATGAATAAATAAGTGAAGTTTCACAAACTAATTTCGGGAGGAGCATGTGATATGATTGATCGCAAGCTGGTCTCTCATCTTAGTAAGCTAATCGGATTATTCCAAACTCACTATAAATAGCCCGTCTAGCATTACACCACCATCTTCGTTTATTGAAGAATCCCCCCTTCCACCCCATCTCCACCTTTCCTCCTTTTACCAGGGGGAGCTCTTGAGAACTACCTGATCTCATACCCCCTCACATGCTCATTGACCAGGCAGGATTCTCTCCCGGACAGTATGCCAAACCTGCTATTATTATCAAGTAATATCTAAGTGTGAACTCTTGAAAACCATATTAACACCAGTATCACTATGCTTTCCCAGTTCATTGATAACATTAACATTTGGAACAAGAAAATTTGCAAATTTCTAAGTTTTGTCTGAATTATAAAATAAAATAAACACTAATTTGTGTAATTTACTTGCAATAAAAAGAAAACATTGTTTTAAAACCTTTTTTAATTATAGTAGAAATTAGTTATTCTACTTAATATTTTTGTGGAAACCAAGATGCTATTCTTCAGAACTTTGGATGAGTACAAATGTCAAACCAACACTAATCATACTAGCCAAAATCTTTGAAATGGAGTATGAAATTTGCCTAATAAAGCAACATATGAAACCTCTGCCATCAAATAGAAATCAAAAAAGTCATTTTGCCTTTATTTTGAGGCAAAAAAAAAAAAATACACGCGTCTGAAAATGTTGAGCTGATTAATGTTTCACACATATTCCATCTACAGTGCACTGTTAGATTTTGCTGTATTTGGCTAAACCATTCTTGAGTGGCTCGCAAATGTATTTGATTACTCTAATACATCAAAATAAGTAAGCTCTTTCCAAACGTTATCGAAAACTCATCTGATTAGATTGCTTTCATAGTAGAAACTGTATATATGCTCATTTAATTAAACACAGTCACAAAATACAACCTACTGGCCAATCATGATTGTTATGGGAGGTGTTGTAAAAAAGGGTGCAAAAATACGGTGTCCATACTTGCCAGCGCTTGTACCAAAACGCATGGATTACAAACAAAATCAAAGATGCCATCAGTGTAACAGTTTGAAATATTAAGGTATTAATATCTTCTCTTTATCTATGTTAAACTGTCAGTCTATATTGTAAAAAGTTCTATGATAAATTGGAAAAAAAATCAGCGCACTTTTAATCACAGAGGAACTACTTTTGGATCTGGGAAGTGGATTATGCTGAGAGGAAGGTTTAGAGTTCAGTGTTGCGCATGCAGTATTAACGGCTGGATTGTGGTTTGTCTGCAGGTGTGTGACGGGAAGGTGTCTGTTCATGTGATCGAAGGCGACCACCGGACCTTCCTGGAGGGAGAAGGCGTCGAGTCTATTTCCGGCATCATCCACAGCTCACTGTCTGAACCCAGAGTCAGCACACGAGAGGGTTAAACCTTCACACAAAACCTCTTTTACTTTATTTCTTCACCATATTTCTGTAGCTTTCACCTCACAAAGCACTGTCGCTGCGTATTTATCCATTCCCAATCTCTTTATAACTCTCACCCACAAAATAGCCTTATAAAAACGTATTTTTTTTCATTATTTTAGATGCTTGGCACACTTTATTCCTCACTTAAATGTTTATATTCCATGTTGGGAACAAAACACATCTGTTTGTTTGCTTTTTAAGGGATAGTTCACCCAAAAATGACATATCAAAAAATGTAAGATATTGTATAGAGTTGACTACCACAGCATTTGTTTTCTAACTATGGATACCAATAGCTTACATTCTTCAAAATATCTTCTTATGTGTTGACTAAAAAGTAAGTTCATTTTTGAGTGAATTGTCCATTTAAAAACTTAATCCATTCCATAAATCTACTGTGAAATCTTTAAAGTTGCTGATTTCTGGCATGTGGGTGAATTAAATGCCATCACTGACTCTTGTCTATCCTCTTGAAGTCTGCTAAAGGTTCGGTGTGTTTACCTTTCAGTTTTTTTTCATTTCCAACCTAATGATGCGGACTGCAATTCAAGGCTTTACTGTATACAAATCCACATATTAGCCGTTGGAAATCTAGTTACGCACATGGCTGAGATTGCTGTTTACCAATGTTTGAGCAGTTACTGACGCTTCAGCAGTACTAGTTGATACTAGCTTCACTTGTTTACCGTACTATAGCAGTTTTGCTCATTTTTGAATGATATTCGCCAGTTCTCTTGATGTTGAACGTCTAAAAAAAATGGTGCGTTTGAAGAGAAGGTGTATATGAAAATATTCTTGGATGGAATAAGCGTTAAAAGGGATAGTTCACCAAAAAATGAAAATTCTGCCGCCATTTACTCTAAACCTGTCTGATTGTCTGTCTTCTTTTTGTTCTTACTATGGAAGTCAACTTTCTTCAGAATATCTTCTTTTGTGTTCAACAGAAGGTAGAAATTCATAAAAGTGTGGGCATTTTCATTTTTAAGTGAACTGGCCCTTTAAGAGAGCTGGCTAATTGACTTATTAATGTTTACGTTTAAGTTATGGGTTAATTCTGGAACGTTGTTACTTTAAAACGATCTGTTATCTATGGAAGCCCGTTCTTGCCACTGAATAAAATAAATAAATAAATAAATGAATAAATACAATGTAAAAAAAATTATAAAGTCAGAATTCTGAGTTATAAAGTCACAATACTGAGTTAAGTCAACATTCTGAGTTATAAAGTCACAATACTGAGTTGTCAACATTCTGAGTTATAAAGTCAACATTCTGAGTTATAAAGTCAACATTCTGAGTTATAAAGTCGCAATACTGAGTTATTAAGTCAGTATTCTGAGTTATTAAGTCAGAATTCCGAGTTATAAAGTCAAATTTGCGAGTTATAAAGAAGGTTCCTGTTATGGCAACTAACCATTGAGTGTTAAAGGCTCTTTCTTTAGGTTCTCTGCTTGTGATCTGGTATGGATTCCCAGCCCAGGTTCCGCAATTCCGCAAACTTAATAACTCAGTGTTCTGACTTACTAACTCGCAATTCTGACTTAATAACTCGCAATTCTGACTTAATAACTCGCAATTCTGACTTAATAACTTGGAATTCTGACTTAACTCGCAATTCTGACTTAATAACTCGCAATTCTGACTTGACTCACAATTCTGACTTAATAACTTGGAATTCTGACTTTATAACTTGGAATTCTGACTTAACTCGCAATTCTGACTTTATAACTCGCAATTGTGACTTATAAATTTTTTTTTTTAATTCAATGGTGGGAACGGGCTTCCATAGTTATCTCACTGTTGCACAGGCTAAAAGCAATTAAAGCACTAATGTGAAATGCTTGGCAATGCCGAGTGAAACGTTAGCTTTGCTACTTAACCGTTGACCAATGACTTGTATTAATCTTGTGTTGATGTTTCTTGACCTCTTTGTGAGGGTCGTACCAACATTCCTTATTCCTGCTGTATATGTTCTGGTATTAAATGGCTGCTTGAATATTTCATACAGTATGTAAGTTGTAGCAAATTCTTCTGTAAGTTCATGGCGGAAAATCACTTGTTTTATCTTAAATCTTGTCAGAAGGAAGTGTCGTTTGGAGTAGGAGTGCACTATGGGACGTACGAGTAATTTCCTAACAGTGACGTGATTATTGACTATTCTGTCACAACAGGAAAATATCCCTTTTTTAGAAAGCAAATCACTTTATTTCTGAGACTAATTATCGAAGTCGGTGACGAACTGTGATTACTTTCAATGTTTAGAGCAAAGCTGAAATAGCTAGAGTTCGGTTTTCTATTTTTTGGTGTCATTTTTCCCTGTATTTATTGTACTAGTTCAAATAAACAAAAAGCTATTACTAACATATACTCATCCAGAGTGGACTGATTTGTTTTTTCACCAGCAATATTGGATATTCTGAAACTGTGGGGTTAATTTAAGTTTCTCTACATTATTCAAAGCCAAAAGAGATTAATAAAAATAACAGGGGTTGGACAATGAAACTGAAACGCCTGGTTTTAGAGCACAATAATTCATTAGTATGGTGTAGGGCGTCCTTTTGCAGCGAATACCGCATCGGTTCGTCTTGGGAATGACAGATACAAGTCCTGCACAGTGGCCAGAGGGATTATAAGCCATTCTTCTTGCTGAATAGTGGCCAGATCACTACGTGATGCTGGTGGAGGAAAACATTTCCTAACTCGCTCCGCCAAAACCCCCCAAGTGGCTCAATAATATTTAGCTCTGGTGACTGTGCAGGCCATGGGAGATGGCAACTTCACTTTCAGGTTCATCAAATCCCTCTGTCACCAGTCTTGCTGTGTGTATCGGTGCATTATCATCCTGATACACAGCACCGTATTCAGGATACAATGTTTGAAACAATGGCCGCATTTGGTGCTTCAAAATGGTTGGATAATCCTTGGCAGTGACACGACTATCTAGCACAAGTATTGGGCCTATAAGGAATGCCATGATATTGCAGCCCAAACCATCACTGATCCACCCCTCATGCTTCAGTCTGGATGGTACGTTTCTTTGGGGCTTCTCCACACCGTAGCTCGTAAGACAGTGAAGGTGGACTAATCAGAAAACAGTACGTTTCACATCGTCATTTCACATTTGATGAATAAGAGGATCAACTTACAGTCCCAAATACTAAATGACTCTCATTATCCTTTAAATCTCTAGGTTTTACAAACCAAAACCAACTAATCAAGCTTTACCAAGTATCCTACAAAGCTTCTGACAAGTGTATTGAAGAAAGTTGCAGCTAAACTCTGCAGGACATTGGCCCTCCAGGGCCGAGTTTGGGCACACTTTTAATGCTTCTAAACAGTTTGCTGCACGTCTTCATGTAGTTCAGTATGATGGATTTACTTTCTATGTGCGATTTGATTGGACTCGCAGGCTTTTCTAATGCCTATAGAGTGGTGTAAAGTAACTAATTACAAATACTCAAACTACTGTAATTGAGTAGTTTTTTTTCAGGAATTGTAATTTACTAAGTAGTTTTATAAATGTGTACTTTATTCTCACTTGAGTACATTTTTAGAGCTGTATCCGCACTTTTACTCCACTACTTTCCCCCAACCTGCAGTCACTATTTAGTTTTTTCTTGTCTATGGGGATCAGAAAAATCAGTCTTGTGATTCCTGTCCAATCAAATCGCACATAGAGGGTAATTAGCATTCAATTCAATTCAATTCATCTTTATTTGTATAGCGCTTATACAATGTAGATTGTGTCAAAGCAGCTTCACATGGAAGATTATAGTGAATTGAAACAGTGTCAGTTCAGTTTTCAGCGATTAAGCATCATACTGAACTACCTCAGGACATGGGCGATTTATAATTGCAGCAAACTGTTTGGAAGCATTACAAGTGTCCATAAATATGTCCAAAATCTTTACACATTTACCCAGAGACTGTTTAGATGCATGTCACTGATGAGCAGATGACGGATGTTTACTGTATGATGATCGAAATGGCCTTAAACAAGCAGCAGGCACAGGACGTCAACCTGACGTCAGATTGACGTTGTACCCCAACATCATGAAGATGTTGCATTTTGTTTGGAAATGAAAATCAGGTTGACGTCAATGTCTAACGTCCCACCGAGGAAAACCAACCAAATATCAACGTCTAATGATGTTACAGCTTGACGTTGTGTGGACGTTACCACTATGACGTCTATCAGACGTTGGATTTTAGTTGCCTTACCTGACGGATAAATGTCAGTATTTGACGTCAATATGATGTTGGTTTAAGATGGTGATCCAGGGTGGATTTTAGTCACTTTCCAACACAACCTAAAATCAACAAAATATCAACGTCACTTGATGTCGTTATTGGACATCAAAATAACATTGCTCTTAGGTTGTGCTAGACATTGAATTTTGGTCACCTGACGTCACAACCTTAATCGAACCTAATATTAACGTCTTATGACATTGTGTGCCGGCTGGGCAATAACTAAATGCACTACAGAATGTTTCGTTTACACACATGCTCAAATCACATGTAAACGCATCAGCTTTTACAGCGTAATACTCACTACTCTTGTGTACTTTACTCATACTTTGAGTAATATTTACAACAGATACTTTTACTCTACTCGCTCTACACTTTTAGGCAAGTAATGGTACTTTCACTTGAGTATGATTTCTCGGTACTCTTTCCAGCACTGTCCCCATAGACAAGAAAAAATAGTGACTGCAGGTTGAAGGAAAGTAGTGGAGTAAAAGTACCGATACTGCACTAAAAATGTACTCAAGGGAAAGTAAAAGTACACATTTTTAAAACTACTTAGTAAATTACAATTCCTGAGAAAAACGAATCCATTACAGTCATCGGAGTATTTGTAATTTGTTATTTTACACCACTGTATGTATATAAAAATCCCTTTTGTAAATTCATTACGAGCACCTAAATGGGGCTTTTATGCAGCAAGTTCAAATAAAAAGTATTTTAATCCAATTTTATCTTTACATTTTTATTTTTTTAAAAACTGAAAACTGTAACAAAATATACTCGTCAACCAAACAAAAAGTGGTCACAATCATTTCTAAAAGCCTCCCATTTAAAGACTTCTGAGTAGCTGTGATGTATTTTGTATACTTTTTTAGCTTCAGAATAAAAAAAAAATGGTAAAAAACAATATTAACATATTTACAAAAACATGAAATTACAGACATTCAACAAGTTATAAATCCATATTCGCTCTTTACAGTCGTACTCATGCAGTGCATAAAGGCACAGTGTGATGGGAAGATGCATGCATGGAGTATCAGCACATGGTCAATACATGACAATTCATGCTAACTGTCAAATCAGTTATACGTATAGCAAAGCACAGAGGAATCGGTAACACTTTACAATAAGATTTTAGCAGTTAACGTTTACTAACATGATCAAACAATGAACTATAGATTTATTCCAGTATTTATTCATCTTTGCCAACGTTAGGTTCATGAGGCTGTTCATAGTTAGTTCTTGTTAACTCACAGTGCATTAACTAAATGTTTACAAGCACAACTTTGGAATGTTTTGGAATTTTTTTTTTTTTTGGGAATGTTTGGTTGTTTTGGTTTAAGGCTTGATCCAGTGTCGTCCGCCATTTCCCAGCTTTCCCTGAGGCTTTTAATGTTCTTCATCATTATCATCATCATCATCAGCAGCAGCATCATCTTGTGAATCACTGCTATCACCCAAACCCAAATCTTCAATTCCGTCATCGTCGTCAGGATAATCATCGTCCGCCAAACGTTGCTGTAATTCCTCCAGCCCCAAAAAGCGCTTCAGAAGTGCAGCAAGTGCCTCAACATCACTGAACAAAAAGCCAAACTAACTTTTAATAACAGCAATTGTCAAGTACATCGCAAAAAATCAACTGAAGAGTCTAAAATAAATGTATTACACTGTATTATTTTAATGTTCCTTTAAAAGTCATAGCAATATTCTGAATTGGAATGAAATTATTAACTGTGTCCAGTTTTGTCAAGAATGTTTATTAATTATAATGGCTTGAGAAAGCCAACATACGGTTATACCACATAAACTTATTATTCTTCTTCCGTGTTCTGAGACTAATTTCTATATGCATCTCCTCCTAGACCACTCATACTACAACCACCAAACTAACTCCAAACCTCCATTGTTAAGTCCCATTGACTTAACATTGGAGCAAACTTTATGACCTCATAACTTTCCACCAGACTGTCATTCAGACTTAAGTTTGGCTCATTTAACTCAGACTACCAATCTGCCAATCACTGATGACCTTTCAACCTACTAGCCACACCCTAGCAACCACTTACGGCACTTTAGCAACTGTCCCATAGACTTCTATTATAAAAAAAAAACTGCCATAGACTTTACATTGGACATACTAACAACATACTTATCATACTAAAGTCATGCTAGCAACATGCTAATTCATACTAGATTTAGTAATTTAGTGATTTATGTTAGCTACTGCCTAGCAACACCCTAGCAATAGCCTAGCAACACCTTAGCAACCTATCAACTCCTTAGCAACCGCCTAGCAACCACTCACAACACCCTAGCAAGCACCAAGAAACACCTTAGCAACAACCTAGAACACCTTAGCAACCACCTAGCAACACCTTAGCAACCACCTAGCAACAACTAAGCAACGCCTTAGCAACCGCATAGCAACAACTTGAAACCACCTAGCAACGCCTTAGCAACCGCCCTACAACCACCTAGCAATGCCTTAGCAACTACCCAGAACACCCTAGCAACCGCCTAGCAACACCTTAGCAACAGCCTAGCAATGCCTTAGCAACCACTCAGAAAACAATAGCAACCACCTAGCAACATCTTAGCAACCACATAAAACATCCTAGCAATGCCTTAGCAACTACTCAGAACACCCTTGCAACCGAAAAAGCAACAACTTGCAACGCCTTAGCAACCACCTAGCAAACATCTTAGCAAACACCCAGAACACCCTAGCAACCACCTAGCAATCGCCTAGCAATGCCTTAGCAACCACTCAGAACACCCTAGCAACCACCTAGCAACATCTTAGCAACCACATAAAACACCCTAGCAAAGCCTTAGCAACTGCATAGCAACAACTTGCAACCACCTAGCAACGCCTTAGCAATTGCCTAGCAACCACCTAGCTACGCCTTAGCAAACACCCAGAACACCCTAGCAATGCATTAGCAACCACTCAGAACACCCTAGCAACCACCTAGCAACATCTTAGCAACCACATAAAACACACTAGCAACGTCTTAGCAACTACTCAGAGCACCCCAGTAACCGCCTAGCAACACCTTAGCAACCACCTAGCAACACCTTAACAACTACCTGGAACACCCTAGCAACACCTTAGCAACTGCCTAGAAACCACTCAGAACACTTTAGCAACCGCCTAGCAACGCCTTAACAACCAGTAAAAACACCCTAGCAACCACTCAGAACACCCTAACCACTGCCAAGGAACATCTAAGCAACCACTCAGAACAACCTAGCAACCACTCAGAACCCCCTATCAACAGTCTAGCAAAAAACAAGCCAACCCATACTAGAAACATGCTAACCTATGTTGTTCTAACCGTTTCAAACGTCTTAAAATCGACTTCAATGATTTAAACTTTAAAACCACTTCAGACTTTCAGACGAGGCTCTCAAGCCACCATAAAGTTTGTGCATGAACTTAACTGCTCTCGCTTTATCATTATTATTGTGAAAACTGCTTTTGCTGTTTATTTCTTTTTTGATAGAGTGATGCATTCTTTGGCGAATAGTTTAAAACAGAAATGCCCAAAGTTGGCTCATTGTAACCTTTGATTTGGCCCACCATCCCATCTTAAAAGAGAGTGAGAATGATGAAGAGGGTTGGTGTGTTTTATTGCTGAGCTACAAAAAAAGCCCATTAAAATTAAATGTTTCAATGAAATGTTGGTAATGAATCTGATTTTTTTTTAAGTCACTCGACAGACAGAAACATCGGTGAGCAAATCAAGGCAAAAACTAGTGTAACTCCATTCTGTTATGACTGAGATTGTGTTTTTACTGTAGTAAGTTCAGTATAAAATGTAAAACAAATGTATGCTGTAATCATTCATATAAAGTAATGTTTTCTAGATTTTTAGTTCATTTTATTCAATGAATTTGGAAATTACCCATGCCAATTATATTTACATCCAGCCCACTAGCCTCAGTCCAGTTTGGTTTTTGGCCCTTCATAAGGAAATGTTTTGGCACCCCTGCTTTAAAAGGAACAATTTATTTTTATCTTTTGTAACATGATAAAATGTTACAAAAATACTATTGTTTATATTGTTATATTCATTCATTCATCTTCTTTTCAGCTTAGTCCCTTTATTAATCTGGGGTCGCCACAGTGGAATGAACCACCAACTTATCCAGCATATGTTTTTCACAGCGAATGCCCTTCCAGCTGCAACCCATCACTGGGAAACATCCATTCACACTCATTCTCACACATACACTACTGTCAATTTTAGCTTACCCAATTCAACTATAGTGCATGTCTTTGGACTTGTGGGGGAAACCAGAGCACCCAGAGGAAACCCACGCGATCGCGGGGAGAACATGCAAACTCCACACAGAAATGCCAACTGACCCAGCCGGGGTTCAAACCAGCGACCTTCTTGCTGTGAGGCGAATGTGTTTATATTGTTATATATTTATACTATTTTATTTTATAGTGTTCGTTTTAAGGGATCGTGAAAATGATCAAAATGAAAATGTACTCACTATTTACTCACCCTTTACTTATTAAAACTGTTATGCGTTTCTTTCTTCTGTTAAACACAAAAGAAGACATTTTGAAAGCTCAAAACCTGTAACCATTTACTTAGTGGGAAAAATAAACAGGAGTCAATGGTTACAGGTTTCCAGCTTTTTTCAAAATGTTTTCTTTTATGTTCAACAGAAAGAAACTCATAAAGGTTTGAAACCACCTGAGGGTGAGTAAATGATGACAACTTACAGTTTTGGGTGAACTAGTTGAATTCTTACCCCAAAAATATGTGTATTGACATTTTTTAATTATTATTTTTTATCTTAATTACTAATTAAAATACATATATTTCAAACTACCATTAACGGATTCGTAGTTACTAACATTTTAAATATCTTAAATTACTAATTATTAAAAATATTAGCAACTCCAAATCTCTTATTGGTAGTTTTAAATGTATTTTATTGTTATTACTGAAAACATAACTGTTTTTTTTTTTTAACCATATTATAGGACTGTGAACGGAACTACTTTTCATACCTGCGTGACCCAAGTGTGGCGCTCTGTGTAAGCGGGTAAGAGAAGCCCGTAGCCAAACGCAGCACTACCAGGTAACCCTTCCCAAGATACCTCACTCTCTCCTCCTGAACACTGACGTCCCGCAGGTGCCGCAGATCTAACAGCACTGACCCAAAGAAAACAACCTTTTCATCTCAGACATAATTCTTAAAAAAAAAAAAAAAAAACTAATTACAAATATTTTTAGCTAAGGCTAAACTCACCTTTCTCATGCCCTCTTTTCCACAGTGTCAACAACATGGTATAGAGACTAAAGGTCTTCAGTTCGATCTCGTTCTTAGATTTATTAAACACTGCCTCCTATGAGCAAAGCCACACAGATTGTTAGTTATGACAGTTAAACATACACTCACTGGCCACTTCATGTACACCTATTCAACACAAATAATCAGCCAATCACATGGCAGCAGCTCAATGCATTTAGGCTTGTAGATGTGTTCAAGAATAGAATAGAATAGAATAGAATAGAATAGAATAAAATATCTGTATTGTCTTTGGAACATGTGGGAAGTCCAACTAAATTTAGGTGCTTTACATATATCAGGCCAGATGGACAAGTTACACTTTATACAGTCTATACACTTAAAGGGATAGTTCACCTAAACATGAAGATTGTTGGGTAGACTAGAAGAATAAAGAAACTCATAAAGCTTACAAATCCTAAATTCATTCATTCATTCATTTTCATCTGCTTTTCCAGTGCCGGGTCGTGAGGACAGCAGTCTTAGGAGAGAACCCCAGTCTTCCCTCTCCCCAGACACTTCCTCCAGCTTCTCTGGGGGGATCCAAGTGCGTTCCCAGGCCAGCCGAGAGACATAGTCCCTCCAGAGTGTCCTGGGTCTTCCCAGAGGCCTCCTTCCGGTGGGACATGCCTGGAACACCTCCCTAGGTAGGCGTCTAGGAGGCATATGAAACAGATGCCCTAGCCACCTTAGCTGACTTCTCTCGATGTGGAGGAGCAGCGGCCCTACTCCAAGCTCCTCCCGGGTGTCAGAGCTCCTCACCTTATCCATAAGGGTGCGCCCTGCCACCCTGCGAAGGAAACTCATTTCAGCCGCTTGTATCCAAAATCTTGTCCTTTTGGTCATGACCCAAAGTTTATGACTATAGGTGAGAGTAGGAACGTAGATTGACCGGTAAATCGAAAGCTTTACCTTTCGGCTTAGCTCCTTCTTTACCACAACGGACCGCATTACTGCTGCCGCTGCACCAATCCACCTGTCAATCTCATGTTACATCCTTCCCTCACTCATGAACAAAACCCTAAGATACTTGAACTCCTCCACCTGGGGTAAGGACTTCCTCCAACCTGGAGATGGCAAACCACCTTTTTCCGTTGGAGCACCATGGCCTCGGACTTGGAGGTGCTGATTCTCATCCCAGCCGAGTCACACTCGGCAGCAAACAGCCCAACTGCATGCTGAAGGTCCATGTTCGATGAAGCCAACAGAACAACATCTTCTGCAAATAACAGAGATGAAATCCTGTGGTCCCCGAACCGGACCCCCTCCAGCCCAAGGCTGCGCCTTGAAATTCCGTCCATAAAAATTATGAACAGAATTGGTGACAAGCGGCAGCCCTGCAGCAGTCCAACAAGCACTGGAAACAAATCTGACTTATTGCCGGCAATGCAAACCAGACTCCTACTCTGTTCATACAGGGGCGAGACGGCCCCTAATGGAGCGCCTCTGACCCCATACTACCAGAGCACTCTCCACAGAATGCCATGAGGGACACGATCAAATGCCTTCTCCAAGTCCACAAAACACATGTGAACTGGTTGGGCATACTCCCATGAACCCTCGAGCACCCTGGTGAGGGTATAGAGCTGGTCCAGTGTACCACGGCCTGGACGAAAACCGCATTGTTCCTCCTGGATCCTAGGTTCAACAAATCTTAAGTAAATTTTAATTTTTGCAACTATCCCTATAAGTGATTTTAGTGGTTGATGGTGCCAGACAGGTTGGTCTGAGTATTGCAGAAATTGCTGTTGTACTTTAGATATGGCTATGCATGTAAACAAAGTTTACAGAGAATGGTCCGAAATAGAGAATATGTCCAGTAAGTGGCCTTTAAGTCGAATTCTTTGGGTCAAAAATGCCTTGTTGAGGTCAGACTGGTTCTCAACTAACCACTTATTACACTCTAGGTCTGCAGAAGAACCTTTCTGAACACATTAAACCTTGAAGCAGATGAGCTTCAGCAGAAGAAGAAGAAGAGCACACTGTTTACACTCCTGAAGCAAAGAGCAAACTGAGGCTAGAATTCACCAAAATTGGACAATAGAGGTTTGGGAAAGGGTTGCTTGGTTTGATGAGTCTCAATTTATGCTACAAAATTCAGAGAGTTAAGTAAGAATTTGGAGTAAAGAACATGAAAGCGTGGATCTATTCTGAGAAGATTTAAAGAGTCAGTTCACCCAAAGATGAAAATGCACCAAATGTAAAAACAACTTTGTTCACAAACGCCTTCCGTATCAGATTACAGTGAGCTTTTACTACAGGCAATATTATGCTTGCGTGTTGCGCTGCTGACTCTGATGGTGTAGTAAACACACACCCTGCTAACCTGACACATAAGAGAAGATATATGCAAACAGGTTTGTATTTAAAGTCTTTTGGTATGCAAATGTGTTTTTGGAGCTTCATATGATTACAGTTGAACCACTGAAGTGACATGGAATATTTTGACCATGTTTTGGCTGCTTTCTAGACTTTGAACATCTCATTGAACAACTATGGAGGATGAGGGAGCTCTTGTATTTCATCTAAAACATCTTCATTTGTGTTCGGAAGATGAATAAAGGTCAGGGGGTTGGAACAACATGATGGTGAGTAATTAATACCAATTTTCATTTTTGGGTGAACTAAAACAAAAGCCTTTCTGAAGGCTAATTGGGGTCTACAGATAAGGTGTACCTAATAAAGTGGCCAGTTAGTGTACATTTCAAATATAAAAATGAATAAAGCATGTATAAAACATCTCCCTACCTCCCATTCCTCCATATTCTGCAAGGCTACAAAAAAGCAGCCCATCACATAGAACATCTTCCATAATATGCTGTCTGCAACAAAAGGAAACAGCTAAATGAGCGGCACAGATCATCAATCATCCTTCCTATTTTTGCTTTATTCACTTCCAGGGTTATCGCATCACACACTGAGGAAACACTTCTCACCAGAGCTGTAATAGGCTGCCGCCAGTCCAACTGAAGCAATTCCTGTCAAAAGAGGAAGGAGGGAGACATTTAAAGAGATCTGCATGTTCAACTCTACGCTAAAATTCTGCTTTCAATTTTCTCATACCGACAAGGATGGACCAAGATCTGATTCCAGGAGATCTCTTCAAATGAAGAAGCTCAGATGTGTGTTTTTCTACAATCATATACCCCATCTGTTGGAAAACAAACACAAAGATGTTAATAATAGATGTTCTTGGACATTTCTTGTAGCATCACAATAATCATAACATGCCAGAACAAGCTTAATGCACAAAACACAAAAGTGTATCATGAACAGTAAGTTACAGTATATAAAATATTAATAAAAAGCTCAAAGACAACACCCTAACGTGATCACAGATCTCCTGTCATTAACTGACAGCACGTGAAAGTATCTGACATCACTTACCTCGTTGCTTAGTTTTCTCTCTTCAGATAAATGAATCTAATTGTTTTCAATATTTATTCAATCTTAAATTCACATTTGCAACGGAAAACTCTTGAAAAACAGATTAAGGAAATAAAATGTGTAGCTCACGAAACGAACACAACCCCGCCTTCTGATGACGTTGATTTCCGCCTGCGTTCCGATTGGATAAACCTATTTAAGGATCCGCCCTCTGTACTTTGACGCCTCCTTCCTGCACACGATTATGAATATATTTTAAGTTCAAAGAGAGCGTGAGTTGAGGCACGTGCATAATCTTAAACATAGTATCAAAATAAGTGATAGTTTGAAAACTGTAGTAAGCTAGTTGAAAATGGCAATTAACTCAACCCGTTTTAGCACCTTAAGGCCTCCTCAAATTCTATAACTGTATCAAAAACATTTCACATACGCTTACATGGCATTGTTTGGTGGGTCCAGGGGGAGTTGTCTCCAGAGTTGCTGATTCACGCATGCGTGTCGATCCAAGCAGAGTCATTCTCGCAAATCGGTTCGTTCAAAACAGTTTGATTCTATGAATCGATTCTTTTTTATTATTACTAATGCCACAAGAACAAGAGGTATTACATATTTAATTAGTTTCTGAAAGAGAAAATATTTAAAAAATAGACATTTACATGAAATTAGATGTTTTCAGAGGATTAATTTTTTTGTTTACTAATTGTTGTAAAAGATTTACATGTAATTTGAAGTCATTCACAAAATACGAAGTTTGGTTTACATTGAACCCACTTTTTCCTATGTATATGGTATCTTCCTAATAACAAATTTAAAAATATGTTGTCCTTTACAATTCAAGATCTCATTATCAGATTAAAACAATACCACAAATAAACAAATTTCTATCTTATACTCAATTTTCTTGTTAATAAACAATTTCAAACCTTTCCAAAATATTAAGAATCGATTCAAAGAAACAAATCAAATGGTTTTTACGTCATGACAAATTCATAACATTGTGTAGTAAATTATTGTATTATATAATACTATAAAAATATGAACAATATGCTTATTAAATTTTTTAAAGCAGCTCATGTTTTGAAGCAAAATAAATCGCCTCATTATAAAAAGAAAATGTTATTCAGTATTTCAGTTAATTCTTGAATTAAACAATATAAATCTGCATAGTTAACCCTAAATCCGGATCACAGCGAGTATTTGAGGTTCTTTTATTATTTAATTAGGTTTATTTATCCGATTTATGACAAATCAGGCGTCATAAGTCATCCTAAGAAGTCATAAGACACGGCTCACTGTTGATCGTTTATGAAAGAGACGATTCGGTGACTCAATGAGTCGGTGACTCATAAACGGTTGATTTGGTTGATAAGATCCGACTCAAAAAGACGATTCATTCACGAATCGGACACCGCTAAAGGACAATGGAGTCGGATACGCCGGAGCGAAGCCGAGACGCGATCCTTCTACCGAGAATGTGGCCCGTTGGGATTATTCAGAGTTGTGAAACGGATGACTGGAGGAACATTAGCGTTATATGACCGCAGTGCGCCGTTTTCTGATCACCAGCTCGAGATTTCAAGTGACAATAGGAGAAGTTCCTGCTGCTGTGCTCTGCTGTGTCTTCTGGGTTTCCCCTCAACAATAAGGACTTCATATGATTTTTTAACGTGAGTTACTAGGCCTGTTTCTGTTTCTGTGGCTTATTTAGTTCTTATGGATTCTGCTGCGTTAAGTTATGGTGCAGGTTGTTGTAAATGCCACGGGTTATCTGAGGAAACCGAAGTCCTCCGCTTTTCTTGTCCTCTGTCATTAATTTATCACACTATTACATGCTGAGAAAATGAATGTAATCCAACTGCTTAACCCGTCATTGTGTACAAAAGCATGAAAAATCCCCAAAAACAGTAATTGGGTGAAACTGAATAGCGCACATCATGGGAACCTTAAATTATCACCTTTCCTTTAAATTGGTGCTTGTGTGAATATTTGAGGTTTATAGCTGGCTTTACTGTAACTCTATTTTAATTCTAACCCCCTCTTTATGATTATTATGTGTTTTTGGTGTCATATAACACCCAGAATGCTCTATAAATACAAAAAGCCTTTGTTATCTTTCACTCACAGGAATTATTTATGGCACTGAATGTTTCAGAGTCTCCCATTACAATGTCTGAAGTCAAAATTGGACGGAAGAAGGAAAAGTGTGAGAACTGCACAAAGCAGGTAATATTCTAATTTATTAAACTACACCATTCTTAACTAAATGTATTAAAGCAATAATTCACAATAAATTCTAACTAGTAGTAATGTACTCACCCTCAGGCCTACCAAGATTTGCCTTGTTTTCTTTGGTCAAACTTTAAAGATAATTTTTAGCTGAAACTACATTTCATTGATGATAAAAAAGTCAAAGGCTACCTACATTTTGAGAATTTATAGGCAAAACCTGTGGCTGCATTGAGGTCTTTAAAGTGAAATAATCAGCCTGCAAGAAACTTTTTACAATGCTATTGCCTTTATTTCTCAGCCACATCAAACTGTCCATCATCAGGAGGAGCCACTTGTATTACTTTGTTTTCTCTGCTTGTTTTTTTATTTTATTTTTTATTTATGCATTTTTTTTGTATATTATGTATTTTGTAAATGAACCTTCAAGCACTACATGATCTAAAAATCTTTAAACATTATACTAACATACATACTGCTACTCTCAAGAAAGTGTCAGACTGGTTATGCTGTTCATGTCTTACCCTCAACATAAGTAAAACTGTAGGAATGCTTTTTTCAATTAAGACAAATGAGGAGCATTGCTCAGATATTTTAGTTAATGGAGAAGTAATAGTTGATCATTTTAAATATTTAGGTATCATTATTGACTCTAATTAAAAAAACACACATTAAGAAGGTTTCCAAAAGTGCTAGAGCAAGCCTGAGGATTTCTAAAAACATTAGGCATCAGTTACCTATGGCTGCTGCTAAACTTTTTATAAATACAATGATGTTCCCTCATTTATCTTATTGTGCCACAAGCTGGTCCCACACGAACATTACATTACAACCATTGTATATTATCTATAAACAAACTATAAAACTTTTTGCTAAAAAGCCAAGGAGCTATCATCATTGTAACTGTATTGCACAACATAAATTACGAACATTTGACAGTTTCTTATTTTATGCAGATGTGTGTTTAATGTGTAAAATATTTAATGATTTTGCACCACCACCTCCCAAACAATGTGGGATTGTCTGCAAGGACAATATAAGACAGACTAGGTCATCGGTTAGAGGTGATTGCTCAGTTAAACTTAAGAGAACTGCTTTTGGACAATCAGTTTTTCAGTCAGAGCAGAAGAAAGATGGAATAACATACCAGTGCATATCAGAGAGAGCACTACTTTTAAAAATTTTGAAACTGTTCTTAAAGTTTGGCTTAAACAAAATCAAATATGCAACCACTGATTTGATTTAATTTTATTGACAATGATGTATTGTATGTATTGTACTGTAAGTGTATATTGTATTATTTTTACTGTTAAATTTGATGCAACTTCCTGACTACAGATGAAAATAAGCTTTATAGCTAACTCTGGCACAACATGTCATGTTGTACATTGTCCCTGTATAAATAAAATAAATAATTAAATACTAAAGAAAAAACAGTTTGGATGGCTAGAGTGTGAATAAATTCCCCTTTGTGTGTATAATTCACTGATATTTCCAAATTGTTATTATCTAAAGCAGTGGTTCTCAAACTGTCGTACGTGTACCACTAGTGGTACGCAGGCTTCCTTCTAGTGGTACACAGAGTAATCGCTTAAAAATTAAAGTAAAAAAAAAAATGAACACCCTTTTAACCCTTTTACGAGTATGATAACACCAATTTGATCAGTAAATAGATTTTAATAGGCTAAACCTTTTATTATATTTCCAATTTTCTAATGTTTGTTATGTATTCTATTAATTGAAGCTAATTTCCTCCCCATATTTGTAACGGTTGTTGGGGGCATATCCCGTATTTTTATATCCCAATGTTGACCGGTATGGTTTAATGACTGGCTTTTCTGACACATATAGCCTACTCTAACGTGCAGTAGCAGATCTAATTTCTAATTTAAATATGTAAATCCAAATCATATATTTAAAATGCAAGTTAATGTTTAGATCTCAAAGATATACAAATAAGTCATATATACATGCATCATATATTTCATAATTATTTTAAAAGAGTTTATTTATTAATATGATGACATATAGCCTATATTTATCAGGTCCAAGGAACATTTCCAGGTTTTGATGAATAGACTACGACTATATGTTAATACTTTACATTAAAGTACAGCAGTTTTCTTTTTACTTTTTAAGAACAGCGCCATTTTGAATGAACTTTTAAAAGCACATTTTAATTGAAACATTGCTTATTTTTTTACCTGTAGTCACAGTGCAGTGTTAATGTTCAAACTTTTTATAATGTTTTAAGTGGCTGACAATAATCAATATTCATAATAATAGGCATTAATCTCCCTCATTTTTGAACTGTGCAGAGCTGTAGCTGCTTAATTAGGCCTACTACGCTACTGTATTTCAATACTGGTCTTTATGGTTTTACTTGGATAGACAATTGTTTTCTGAGGTGGCACTTGATGGAAAAAAAAGTGTAAGAACCACTGATCTAAAGAAACTGTTCATGTGATTTATTTTTATACTTGTAACCTTTGTATTGCTTAAACACTCATTGTGGTTTATTTTTTGTTCCACCTCATAGTGCAACAAGAAACAAAGTGATGAAAGTATAAACTCACTGCAAGAGAAAGGTGTTGCCAGTGGAGAGGTAATTCTTATTGTCTTTTATTATATATATAGACCTACACTGGTCTCGCGGTTCGATTCAGTTACGATTATCATGCCTTCGGTTCAATTCGATATCTCGGTGCATCACAGTGCATTGACGATGCTTTCCAAACCCAATTTTATATTTTCTTCACAGCACAGCAATTCTTGTATTAAAATGTATAAATATATTTATATACTATTTGTAATACAATTTTGTCCTTTAATGCAAACAGTCAGATATATGAACTGTACCTTTAAAAACTCAAGCACATGCACAGAACAACCCGAGCATTTATAGCAAATAAACAAATATAAATATGCTGCTTGCTTTCTGAGCCTTGTCCGGCGATTTCTTTCTTACACCCCTTTGATTGGTCACGCGCTCAACATAAAGATCTGCGATTGGCTTTTACGCGCTGGCGCTCTGCACCGATGATAAACACCGATACATGGCAGCGCAGCGGCGATCACAGCTGATCCATGGCACTGGATCCATGATAGACGCGGCGGGGGAAACTCTGCAGACACTCGCTCGAGTCTGTATCCAGAAGTAACATTGTAACAGCCGAGAGGAGATGAAAAGTCATGCCAGCAGGTCAAATGGGCCACAGTGAGAGAGAGAAAAGGAGTACTTTCATTTTTCTCAATCGCAGTGAAATAGGGGCTTCTGCTGTAAGTGTCAGTGAAAGACTGTTCAGTAAACACACACGCAGTGAAATTGTGCACATTTTCTGATTTTTTTTAAGTAGTTGAAGTGTTTTAAATACTCTCGCTCGCCACACTCGCCATAGTAAGCTACAGAGACATGGCGGATATGAGATAAATGACGTCAGTACATAATAACCGGTTTTGATTATTACTGAACCGAAACCGAATTGTCCGCGTCTGCATCGCGGTGCACCGAAGAAACAATTAATTTTGACACCCCTAATATATATATATATATATATTCTGTGTATCAGGCACAGTGCAATCTGATAAACTGCGGTCTGCATCTGTTGTTTTGTTTGTGTTTGTATTGGGGTTGTATGAAGAAATACATAACTTTTTTTTGTCTTTGCGTGGATAATCTGATATGTGAAATTTAGTTTTTTCATCCCAGGTGAGAGAGTCTACCTCAGTTCAGCAGGTGTTGCTGAGTGCGTGTCTGTCCTGTGATGGCTGTGTATCAGAATATGAAGGTCAGAGAATATCACAGCAGAATCTGGACGAGATCAATCATGTGCTTGCTCTTAACAAGGTAGTGTTTGCCTGTCAGGTATTTGGAAAGATGGTCTGTTGATGTATCTTACATTGTTGTTGTTTTTTTTTTTTTGGCAGAAATGTGACACCTCAAAGCACAAAATACTCGTAGTGTCTGTGTGTCCACAGTCGGTGCCATTTTTTGCTGTTAAATTTCAGTTGGACATTTCAGCAGCTGCACAGAAACTTTGTGGCTTCCTAAAGAGTGTGGGTACGTCTGAAGACCATATTTCGTCTTTCTACATCCAGCTGGTTTTTCTGTTTTTAACTGAGTCGAGATGTGTTCATGGCAAATATTTACTGAAATGCAGTCTATGCTCATTTGCACACATCAGGGTTATTCTAGTATAGTTTATTAGCTATTATAGTTTCTAATATTAGTTAGCATTGTCTTATAGATTAAGTTATTTTTAGTAGGGTTGTTTTATTATTTTTAAATACTACACTTTAGGTTTAATTTCTCAATTTATTGTTCATTTTAGTTGCAGTTTTTAGTAGTTTATAATAGTAAAAGTTTATGATATAACGGTTTATAATATTTATTTATTTGTTTATTTATTTTATTTTATTTTTAGGCTTGTCAGTTTATTCCCTGAGGCCTATTTCTGTCTTTTATTTATTTATTTTTTTTATCTAATATTAATTTATTTAATTGTATTTTATGCTAATAATATTGTTTACATTTACTTAACTAAAAGCTCATTATACACATTGGACGTGATTTATTTAATGCTGTTTTAAAGGTTTCTTTCATCTATGTCCTCAGGGGTTCATTATGTCTTTGACACTTCCATAGCTGCAAGTTTTAGCATTTTGGAAAGCCAGAGAGAATTTGTGCAGCGCTACCGTCGTAAACATCACGACGCTAATGCCATGCCTATGTTCACCTCCTCTTGTCCAGGTAAGACAATCCTGATCCTAACATAAGCTCTTTTACATCTCTTAAAGTAGGAATCCACAAAGACTTTCTTTACATTGCATGTTTTTCTTTTATTAAATCTGTATTGGTTAATTGATTGATTAGGTTTGAATGCAAGGAAAGGTTACAGCTTGCATCTGGGCAGATGTGCAAGACAAAATAAGCATCTCCTAATTTTCAGTCTGAACCTCAAGGTTTGTGTTTCTCAAACATTTGGTCTCTTGGATAAAAGTTAAATGCAGGGCAGTTGTGTGTGTGAATGGGTGGGACTGGGTTAGATAGCCATAGCATTCTGCAGCTGTGAGATAGATGAGCGTACGCCACTTCACACACCCTTCCTGCTGTCTTCCCCCATAGTGTGTTTTTTTTTTTTTAATCATGAATGACTATTAACTCATTAACCTGATGTGTTTACCAGATACAGTACATTTAATTTAGTCATATGAGCTGGGAAGACCTGTTGATGCAGTATTTCTTTTGTAGACATAGCCATTCAATTTTTGTTAGGAAAATTGTGCTTTTAAGAAGCAGTAAAAGGACAAAGAGAATTATAAAACAATCAATTTTTATTTTGTAATTATGTAACATTATTATGTAAAAATCTCAAATCTGCATAAATCTCTTATAAAAACTTTTTAATATCTTACTGATGGTTATTGATTTAATATATGGGATCATAATACAATTTATTGATTTTTATTATTTTTTTTAGGGTGAGGTTATAAAGTTATAATTGGTGTTTTCAGTTTGGTCCAAAATAGAGACATGGCAATAAATGTCAATCCACAGTCTTGCAGATAATTTTGAGAATAGTAGAACATATATTTTTACATTATTGTTTTTTTGTGTTAAAAAAATGTTAATTAACTAATTTCTACGTCTCATGATTCACAGTTTTCTGCATATTTACAGTTTTGAATTGCTTTATGGTATCTTCATGCTTTGTAAAACTTTGGTGTTGTAATTTTTTTGAAGGTTGAATATTGTGGTTTTGGCATTTTGTGTTTGTGTGCAGGATGGATTCGCTATGCAGAGCGTGTTCTTGGTAGCCTGGTCACACCACACATCTGCACCGCCAGATCACCTCAACAGATTATGGGCTCCTTGGTGAAGAACTTTTTCGCCAAACAGCAGGTGAGAGATAGAAACCTGTCCTGGATTCCCTGGAAAAAAATCAAGCAAACTGTTGTAGCCAGGCCTGGAGATAAAAAATTAATTTTGATTTACACCAATTAATGTAGCCCTAGTTTAAAAAGTGGTAAATAATTTTCTATGAGGTGATGTATTATTTTAAAAAGAAATAATCAGGGCTGCTGAATGCTTCTGATTGGCTGACAAAACTAGATTTTTTTCATAAAGTTTGACCGATTCACGATTTCGTTTTTTTTTTTTTTGCTGTGTTACTATAGTCAACTTAAAACATTACAACAACATGACTGAAGTAACAATCTCCTTATAAGTAACTTGAAAAATCATCTGGTTAAGGAACATGAATTTTTAATGGACATACATGCATAAATTGGTCAACAAGGTGTAGCCTATTACATTCCTATTGACAAATTCCTGCTTGACGTTTTAGGAAATATTTTTGTGTAGCTACACCACCTAGAATATATTAAAGATCACCGTGAACAACAAAAAACCCCACAGAAACCTGTTACATATCTATCTATATTTAAATCTTATATTTAACTGAATCGTATAACAGCCTATAGCTGAAATGTTGAAAATTGCTCAATTTATTTTTATAAAACATTTGTCAAAACGTATTGATATTTTTTTGGAGTAAAAACAGTATCGACATTTAAGAATCCATATTTATTTTATTTATTCATTCACTTTACTTGTTTATTGGTGCATATATGGGTTATGATTTAATTCATAGCTACAGTACCTTGGACAGCTACTGTGCCACTCCATAAAGCTTTCAAGCAAAAGTCCAAATTAAAGAAAGTTTTGACTTTCTGCGGTGACAGCTGACATTCACAACACGCCGTAACCATCCTTCAGATGGTGCGCAGGTATAAAATACAAAACCAGACGTCTGGGCTTTGAATTAGGTGCAATTATTTCCTCGTTGTTCAAAGAGTCTGCAAGTTTGTGTTCCATAGATATATGTTGTTGTTGATTCGATGCGCAGCAGGAAAAAAGCTTTCAACAGTGCAAGTAGTCCCTGGTAAAGTTCTCACCCAGATCAGAGCGATCTGTGCTACCGAATACAGCGCAGCATGCAATAAACTCACGCTCAGTCAGGCGAAGTAAAGGTCTTATTGCCTATATGTCAGTCAAATTAATTAAGCTCTAGCCACGAGTAAAACTTTTAGTCTATTTTATTATTTTGTGTAATGTATATAGTGTAATCAGGGCCGGAGTAAGCTGAACTGGTGCTCTAGGCGAACGGCCTCAACCCGAAAGTGAAATAGAAACTTACCGGTTTGCGGATGAAAGTGAAGACCGGGAGGGGGTGGGTGTCGCGGATGAAAGTGAGGACCGGGGGGTTCTCGCTCCCTATTCTGCCGCCCAAGGCAGTCGCCTCTATGGAACCGCCGGCCCTGAGTGTAAAGCTGGATTTAATCTTTGGCCTGGCGCCGCATCGCGCGCCTCCGCTGACTGCACGCGCACCTCGCGAAAATGGGCTAGCGCGCTTGCGCTGAGCTAGCTGTGGTAGCTCATCAACAGAGCCGCAACGTCAACACGCAGAATCTGTCAGCACAATTCAGCACGGTTGTCTAACAGTTTAGAACGGTTTGGCACGATAGTGGAAAAGCTGCTTTAATATTTTTATTTAAAAAATCGCGATACCTCAATTTTATAAAAAAATTAAATCGTCTTAAAGGGCCACGAAACCCCCTGTCTCAGCAGGGTGTTTTCACACCTCTGTTTTGAAAAAAGTCAGGAAAGTTGGGCGTGTCCAGCTCTGGGAGTGTGGGAGTGTCGGGGGAGGGAAAGAGGATAAGATTTTGCATAGGCGCTAAGTTTCACAGGCAAAACAAACACACAGAGGCTGATTTGATACGGCGAATAAGAGAAAAAAATCCTCCGCATTTCTCTGTAACTTATGTACTCGGTAGGTAGCGTCAGAAAGCCGTGTGTGTATAGACTATCCTGTCACAAATTGCAGCGAAAATCCTGCACGACGGGAATAGGTTGTGTTTACATGTTTACACTCGGAGAGCAGCATTTAAACAAAGGGCAGTCCACTGCAAACACTTACCAAATCTGTAGACAGACAATCAAACTGGAGCTGTGTCTTTTTATTAAAAGAAGACGAGCGGCAAATCCGGATTTCACCATTTCCAGATGGGAAAAAGCTCTCGGGTAAAAATGTTCCTTACAAACGCGTTTCTGTCGCGTGCACTGTAATCCACACGTGAGTCCAGCAGCTCTCTCATAAAGGGAAAATGAAAACAAAACCTTCGTTGCAACACACTAATAACACCTACGACTTTTGTCTTGAAATTCTTGTACTTTCACTTGTTTTGGCAACACAACGTGGCGTCTCTCTGCCGTCTGAACAGTGTAAACTGGTAAACAGTCTCCGGAGCTATCATGCATATTAATGAAGTTTCACGTCATACACAATAGAGCGCGCTGATTGGTTTGAAGCACGTCTTTCTCATGAATTAATACTGCACACTCAGATACGTAAGAACGTCCTAGAAAAGACAGACAGCCACTCTGCGGCGGGATTTACACCCAAGTATCTCATGGCCATGACGCAGCTTCAAAAATTCGTTTTAAACCGGAAGAACGAATTTGCTCAAAATAACGCAAAAACAACCTATTTTCACTCTTTAGTGCAATATATGTGTCCTAATAGTGTTTATAGCAGCGTGGGACACATATATGACTGTCAACAGCTCAAAAAATGTGTTTTGGTGTTTCGTGACCCTTTAAAACACAAATTCGAATTAATCGAAAAAATCACCCAGCCCTAGCTGACGAATGTAGTAAAATGTGCGCTTATTTTCAAGAAAACACGCAGCTAAAGTAGTAGCTTTTTTATCACATTGCAGATCCATATCAATTTGCTAAACATTTTATTTTAAAAGTTTTTAGAGCTTACAATGGGAAAAGAACCAGAAATCATTAGTACACACTCAATATCACCAATGCTATGGAAAGCATTTTTTTTTTTTTTTTTTTTACTATAAAGGTTTTGCCTTTTCATAGACAACCTCACACCTTGAATTAAAATATCACTTGACGTTACATGTGGTAGTATAAATAGGTTTTTAGATGAAGCAGCAAAACAGGCTATCTCCTTGAAAGTGACAGAATGTTTAATTCCTCCTGAGGAATTGAAACACAATTAATTTGTAAATAAACAAAACATGGCAAAGGGAATGGGACAATTGCATAAATAATAAAGTAAATGAAATTAACCCGAAAATAAATGAAAGACATTTAGCAAATTATAATTTTGAGACCAGGCATGATCAAACTGTCTACTAGATGTCGAATTGGACATTCTAGGTTGACTCATTTGTATTTACTCAATAACGAAGCACCACATAAATGTAATTACTGCCAGACTGCTCTTACCATAAAACATATTTTGTTGGAATGTGGACGTTTGAATACAATTAGACAACATTTTTATAAGGAGAGTACTTTAATGGACATTTTTAAAAAGGTGCCATCAGGAAGAATCTTAAATTATTTATCAAAAATTGAACTAAAATATCATATTTAACTTTGAATATATTTTTGTGTGGATTTTATTTATTTACATTTTATATATGTAATATTTTTATGTATATTCATCTTGCCATGAAATAGCCATAAGTTGCTGATGTGGCAATAAATAGGTTTTTAAACAAGCAAAGTTTGCATGTTGTGTGGGCAATATTTTCCATTAATTGAGTGTTTTTTCTTCTACAGGTAGACTTCTGTGTTGATTTTATCACATGTATCACAATCATGTAAACTGCTCTATTTCTTGTTGGTGATGCACTGTATCTGTTTTGTATGTAGAAACTGACCCCAGAGCAGGTTTTCCATGTGGTTGTGGCTCCCTGCTTTGATAAGAAGCTTGAAGCTGTGAGAGATGAATTCTACAACAGCATCTTGGAGAGCAGAGATGTGGATTGTGTGCTCACGTCAGGTATGATTGTAAAGAGATACTGGCCTCCTTCTCCTGTTACCTTCTCAGATTAATTTTTAACCGCTTTAGATAAAGTCATTTGGATTTATTTGTCCAAATATGTATGTTTTCACTCTTATTTCAAGGCTACAGTGATGTAAAACTACAGTATGTTAAAGTGTGCAAAAAAAAAGGTTTTAAAAGGTTGTGTATTCATAAAATTCCCCAGTGGGTCTTTTCTTTCCTGGAAATGAACAGCAGTATCTGTTGTGTGTTCCAGAGCAGAAGCAGGTTTGAGTGGAGGGTGTTTTTATGATCTTTGAACTCCTGAAACCGCACTTAAATGATTGTTTGGTTTTAGGAGAGATTCTCCACCTGATGGAACAAAGCAAAGTCACTGTAGAGGAAGTGGACTCTGCTCCTTTGGATCATGTGTAAGTTCAGTTTATAGAAAAAAACAACAACACTGTAGATCTTCAGGGGGCTGTACCATGAAGCCAGATTGACTGGATAGCCAGAAGTTTCAGCTTCAAATTTCAGTTTTAGTTTAGATATCCTGGGATTTAGGTACCTGTGAGCTGTTCCATAATGCCACAGCAACAAATAGTGACCACTAAAACCATTCATGTTACTTAAAAACACAGATTGGTGCAAACTAAACTGAAACTTAAATGGCTAGTCAGCTAATCCAGTTTTATGGTACAGGCCCCAGGTGTCCACACATAGTACTGTAAATAACCATAGAATTTACAATAAAAGGCAGTGATGAGACTAGATAATTATTTTCTGTGTGTTTTGGTTTAGAATTGGTGAGATCAGTGACTCTGCTTTAACCAGACATGAAGGTCGTGGATCTGAAGGCTTCCTGGAACACATTTTCAAACATGCCGCTAAAGAGATTTTTGGCCTAGACGTCCAAGACATTGTGTACAAGACACTCAGGTGAGAGACGGACCATTTCATTTTTGATGGCATCTTTGGCAGCTACAGATTAAATAAACTCCTTACATATTCTCAGTTTCCATGTTTGTACTGAATTAAATAATTAATAATAATTCCTTACATTTTATATAGCACTTTTCTGGGCATTCAAAGCGCTTTACACATAGGGAGGGAATCTCCTCATCCACCACCAGTGTGCAGCATCCACCTGGATGACGTGACGGCAGCCATTTTGCGCCAGACCACACACCAGCTGTTTGGTGGAGAGGAGACAGAGTGATTAAGCCAATTATGATATGGGGATGGTTAGGAGGCCATGATGGACAGAGGCCAGTGGGCAGATTTGGCAAATTTTTAATGACCACAGAGAGTCAGGACCTCGGTTTAACGTCTCATCCGAAAGACGGCGCTCACTGAGTAGTATAGAGTCCCGGTCACTATACTGGGGCATTAGGACCCACACAGACCGCAGGTTGGGCGCCCCCTGCTGGCCACACTAACACCACTTCCGGCAGCAACCTAGCTTTCCCATGTGGTCTCCCATTCAGGTACTGACCGGGCGGAGCCCTGCGTAGCTTCAGTGGGCGACCATGTGAGAGTTGCAGAGAGCTAGCTGCCGGCTATTAGGTATCTGTATGAGTTTGAGTAAAAAGTTAAAGAACCTTTCCAAAGATGCCGGTTTCTTACTCATTTTGTTGTGGGTTAAATTTGGGCGCTCAAATGACGGAGATGTAAGCGAGATGATATGGTAATTTTTCAAAATAAAAGATTTTTCAAAATAAAAGATCGTTCAGACTCGGATAATAAATAAAACTGAAAAAATTAATTATTTCTTGTGTGGCCCAGCACCAATTGGCCCGGTGGTTGAGAGCCCACTGATTTAGAGCATTTTCCAGTAAATGACAAGTGGTCAGAGTAGCAGGTATTTCCATCATTTGGTTATTCCACCAAATGTTGCTTTTTTTTTAATCTCAAATGTTGCTTGCTTTCTTAAGTTTAAACGCTTGTATTGTAATAAATACAAGCATTGTTGGTAAAAAAACAAAAAAAAAAACAAAGCACATTTACCAATTAACAAATAAGCCTTTGCTTTTTATTTAGTGGAAATTCCATTAGTAAAAAAAAACCCACATTGTGCATTAATGAAATGTGCTTCACACAGGTGGGTGGGCTTGACAAAATACCTGTAGAAACACTCTTCTCTCTCTATATAAAAAGCCCTTTCCTCTTCTTACTCTAGCACTTAATTCTCTGAGCACTAACAGTTTGTATAATTAGCACTTCTTGTGTGTATTGCCTCTTCTTGAATCACAATTGCCTCCTCAATTGTAAGTTGCTCTGGACAAAGGTGTCTGCTGAGTAAATGTAACTGTAGTTTGCTAAACAATATAAAAAATAAAAAAAAACATTTTTACTATTTTATATGCAAAATGCATATAAAAAAACCATGTAATTCCAGTGAAGTTGAGAATTTCCAAGTGTTTAATTTTTAAGTGTCTTTTTCCCATAGCTGTATATGAGTCATCTGTATTAGTTAAAATCCCTCATGGCCAATAATCCGGGCATTGCCTGTTTCGTTTCCTGTCAGGAATCGAGACTTCCAGGAGGTGGCGCTAGAGCGTGATGGAGAAACACTCCTGCAGTTTGCTGCAGTCTATGGTTTCCGGAACATTCAGACTTTAGTGCACAGAATGAGGAAAGGCAAAGTTCCCTACCAGCTAATAGAGGTGCTTTCCTGCCCTGGAGGTATGAAATGCATTTATTAACAAATATTATTTCATTTTATTTAACTTTTAAGGGCTCCACATAAATTTAAAAAGCCTAAATATCTTATTACAAGGCTTGCATGGTCATAATACAGTAAATTATTAATAAATATAATTATTATTAGTTCAAATGTTTTAAACACAATCTTTAATTCTCATCAATGCTGCTGCATTTGTTCATAAATACAGTGAATTGTTTTTGCATCCTAAGCTATTATTACAATTTAAAATAATTCCTCCTTTCAAATATATTTTAAAATGTATAAAATATGCTAGCATATTACAAATGAGTTTGCATTATCAAAGGATACCAGATATTGCAGTATGTTATTTTTATTGTGATTGCTGGAAAAATGGCAGAAATAGTAAATATTTGAGGTTGCATTTATTTTTGGTCTTTGGAAATAAAAGAGTATCTTCTGATCACCAAAGCTGCATTCATTTTAAAAATACAGCAGAGGCTTAATGTTTAAAGCAATTTTAAGCAGTGTAATTTATAAAATATGCTTGACATTAAAAGGTTTGCATGATCATAAGATGGCTGAAATAACCAGGACAATTTAAAAATTGTGAGGCCTGGAAAGGCTATGGAATATAGTTTTGGGTCATACTTTAAAGTAAAAAAAAAATGTTCTTATGCTTAACAAGAGTTTATTCAGCAAACATGTATTACAGGGTTTGCATCGTCATAGAAATGTTTAAAGTTTTTTGCTTCCACATTTTCTGAGTGACATATAACTATTATGGATGGACATAGATATGTAAATAATTAATGATGATATTAATTTATTCAATAATAACAATAATACCATGTTTACACTTGTAGAATTACAAATAAAAGTATAATTGGTCACTCTTTACAATAAGGTGTATTTACTAACATGAACTAATTATGAACAATACTTGTACATCATTTACTAATGCATTATTAACATCCAAATTCATGCTTGTTAACATTAGTTAATGCACTGTGAGTTAACATGAACTAACAATTACCTGTATTTCCATTAACTAATGTTAACTAAAATGAACACCTACTGTATTAAATGTATTGTTCATTTTAGTAAATGCATGAACTAATACAATCTTATTGTAAAGTGTTACCGTATAAATATTTGTACAATGATTAATGTTTGATTCTCTAAATAAATACTTTTTCTTTCCCTTATCTCTCCTCCTTTCTTGTCTATCAGGCTGTTTAAGTGGGCGAGGACAAGCTGAAGGAGAGGGGGGTCGACCAGACCGGACTTTAGTCCAGCAAATGGAAGAACATTACAGCAGTTTACCCGTCCGACTGCCAGAAGCCAACCCGGAGGTCCAGCGCCTCTACCAGGACTGGCTGGATGGCCACGACTCTCCACATGCACAGCAGAGCCTCCACACTCAGTACAAAGACCACACACACCTGCCCGCTCACATAACAAACCCTGACATTCAATGGTGATTTCCACATATATGAAACCAAACATGGCATTAACAGCACCAATCAAGACTGAAAGTTTAATGCCATCTTGAGTTCATACGGACTGCACTGTGTCTGCAGTGAAAGAAAAGCTGAACGGAGGACCAAAGAAAGGCTTCTTGCTCTATGCATTGAATTAGACTGCTTTATTAATAAGAAGACTTCATTCGTTCACTAGTTTCTGGAACTTTTATTCCCATTGCACCTAAAAGATGTCATGCATGGATGGGCAACCAGCCGTCACACAGATGCTAAAGTGTTTTCAAAAGCAATAACACAAGGCAACTTTAATTAACTATTAAAATTGATTATTGGACCCTGTTCATATGCACTGGAGATGGTTTGTGTTTGATTACTGCTGTAAAAAAGTGCTAACTAGTACATATTGGTGCTATGAATCAATTAAAGAATAACCGTCTACCGTGAAGCGCAATTTATTGATCTAAATCATGCATGGACTAATTTGAACCGTGATTGTCATATTATTTCGATTAATTATTTGTTAAAATAATACATAATTTACACCCATAAATTTATGCAAGATATGGACTCCGAAAACCTGTTACCTTTTGATAGTTCACTCAAAAATGCTGTCAGTGACTACGTTTACATGGACACCAATAATTCGATTTTAATGCGATTAAGACAATACTCTGATTAAGAGTCTACCATGTAAACAGCCATTTTTTATTAATTTAATCAGATTAAGGTCATAATCGAACTAAAGAGAAATCGAATTAAGACATGTGGAGTATGTCGATTATAGTCGCATTATTGAAGTGCAGTACAGACATGTAAACACATTAATCGAACTATTACTGTCATGTAGGACTTTCAGCCGCTTTTGCGACAGGGTAGTACACACACACACACACACACACACACACGCACGGCTGTTTGACACTCTCTGTACCTACCGGGTCAGTGCAGCCACAGTATACCTGCATCGTGAAATGCGGAGGTGTTTTTTCTTCCATTCAGCATGCGGTATGAACTTCCATTAAAACAACACTTTCAGCAGCTCATAGTTGCATCCAATATCTTGTTTGTCACGAAGGACGTACATAAAAAGTCCCTGAATGAAAGTGAAAGTGGCAAACTGCAGTTAAAGTCGACAAATTAAAAATGAAACACTCGAAATTACATGGAACTCCGGAAGAAATGCGCATAGCGCGGTGACTGGCGGTGACGCAATGACGTTAATCGAATTATGTGATATAACATGTAAAACGCGATCATGAAAGGAACATCCAAAAAGCAACTCATGTAAACACCTTAGTCTTATTATTCTCTTAATTAGATTAAAGCAAATAATTCGATTACTGATATCCATGTAAACGTAGTCAGTGTTTACTCACTCTCCATTTGTTTAAAATCTTTTCTATCAGGGTACACACACCGGCGCCGCAAGTCAGCGGCTGTCCGCGGCGTCCAGCCACGACTCAGGACACAGTTCATATTTCTGCCGCGCCACAGAGCGCCTTCTGACTAGTTTCATTTTAAATAACATGCGAATGTGCGTCTGGTGTGTGATACTTCCAACTGTCAGGTGTGCGCTGTGTCACGCATCCGGTGTGTGACCTGCTTTAGAACATAAAAGAAGATGCTTTGAAGAATGCTGGGTGCCATTGACGTATAGCCTGTTTCCACTGAGTGGTACGGTTCGGTACGCTTTTATGGCCATTTCCACTGTCAAAAAGTACCAAAAAGCGAACCGTATCGTACCACTTTTTAGGTACCTTTTCAAAAGGGTACCCAGCACAACAAAAGGGTACCAAAAGGCGGAGCAAGACACGGAGCTGAACGCCATTGGTTTACAGAGATACATCACTAGCTCGTGCACAAGCCAGGAAAATAAAAAACAAAGGAAGTGCCATTTTTAAATACACAGCTGTGACATTACAAGTATTTATGTGTATAAAGCATCTGTTTTGTGAAGTGCTCAGCAGATCTCAACAGATCCAATCTGGTTTAAATTTATTACAGGAAATTATAATTAAAAATAAAATGTATTTTAAAAAATAAAAGCCATCCTCAGTGTATATGACATTATTTTTTCAGATGAGCACAGGGTAGTTTTTAGTTTTATCCCGACTCTTCCGCTGCTGTATAATGTTGGGCAGTGGCCATTTTTTTAAGCTTCCAAAAGTGTGTAAATCAGTTGTATAACTAACCCATATGTCACCAGGGGGGGGTTAATGCATCTCTTACGAAGCCAGATCGGCACTTTTTTTTGTGACCATTTTTTATATTTTGTTTTTAAATTTTAAACTTAAATCACTGACTTTTGGGGGCAGCTGAATGTGTGTTCTTGACAACCTGTCTGACCTCTGACTTAACATATGACACAAGACTCATTTGAAGAGGAAGCTCCAGTGAGAGTAGATGAACGAGGGTAACCCAACAGCAGTAACAAACTGGAAGTGAAAAATGAGAAGTTAAAATGTCAGAGGATTTCACTGTGAGAGAAGAAGAGCTTGAGTTTTTTTGCTGGAGTACATCATCATGCATCATTTGGCATCAAATGCTTGTTCAGCTGATGCTGGAAGTCAATAGTGTCGTTGCACATCAAGCGTCCGGAGTTTGAGTCCTGGCTTGAGGACTTTTCTCGATTTCCCCACCTCTCTTACTCTACATCTCCGCTTCCTGTTTACATACTTTCCTGTCATAAGGTGAAAAGGGTCCATTTAAGCCATTTTTGCATTTCCGGGTTTCTCAGTACCCGAAGTCATCATAGTTGGGTAAACTTAGAGCGCGGTGAATCGAAGAGTACAACAAATAATTTTTTACAATCCTATTTGCTGAAATAATAAACAAAAAACTCCACTATGGTGTCATCAAGACTTTCTAAAAAAGAAAAAAATAGTGTGAGACTGATAACGGCAGCCAGAGGAGAGAATAACATCAGATTATTCTCAGCCCCATAGAAACATGCATTAGAAACACTTCACATAAGCAGTAATTGTTTTTTTTTTTTGTAATTTGACGCAAAGATGATATAATGTATTCATAAATGCATATAAATGTTCATATATTTTTTTTAAAACAACATATTAAAAACTTTAAAGGATTTAAGATTATGATAACTGTTAAACGTGTCATAACATCTTGTGAAAAGGGTCCATAATAAAAAAAAAAACACATCAATCCTCTTCATAAGACATGGTATGCCCTTTTGGAAGATGATTTATGCACTTTTGGAAACTTCAAAAAATGGCCACTATCCAAAACCATTATACAGAGCCAGGTTAAAATTTAAAAACTGCTCTGACTGTGTTTTCTGAAGAAACAAAGTCATATACCTTGAGGGTTATAAATTATGGGGTAATTATATTTTTTAGGTAAACTGTTCCCAAGATCTCTTATGGTTTTGCTCAAAACAAATTCTTCTGCATTGAATGGGGAATATGCACACAGCCAGCTCAAGCGATTCCGGTGTGGTGAAAAATCGAATCCCCCCTGGACAAAAGCTATTATTGTGTACCTTGTTATGTGGCTAATCAGAGCTGTGTTGTAGCTAGGAGACTAGCAATAGATGTATGATTATGCTAGCACATAGGCTAACTAAACAGTATGAAATATAAATGCTTAATTTCATAACCCATGCCTTTAATTATACATCAGTATATGAAAGGGTCTATATAACACTTATAAATTTCATTATAATGGTGAAATTGTCATTATTATGCTTTTTACATTATATAAATTATAACGTGATTTCACAGCACTAATAGTTGTCAATACTGGACTTTATAATCAGGTGCTACAGACTATATCAGCTATACAACTCCAGTGAACAATAGGATCAATCAGAGTCATTTCTCATGGCAGAAGTGGTGAATTGTCAAACCATACAAAATCACAGCATTTAAGATCTGATTTCTTTAAAAATCTGTGATCTTCACTGCCAGAAATACGATATAAGGTAGGTTACAGACCGGGCAAAAAGCACAATGTACCGCGCCATATGTCTTTAAAATATGGAAAATTATTTTACCTCAGTATCTTCAATGGAGTTTGGCACTTGCATTTAAAACAGGTTTAAACGGCCTTTCATCTCGTTTACGCTTGAACAACTTAATGAATGCTGAATTAATGATTATAATAACATTACAACCTCGATGCTGTAAAACAAACCTTACGAAATTGGAAATACTCACATAACGTTAAACTTTTCACCGGAAGTATATCGGTGGCTGAAAAACACATGTCCTGCGCATTTACACGGTTGTTGCTAGATCAGATACGGTTGCGGCCCGAAGTTAACGAGAATTATTCATAATGTTTTAATAAAATTTACCATTTATTGTATTTTATTAACGTCTACCCCGAGCCTAAACCCAACCGTGAGTAGTTGTATCGAGTTTTATTTGTGTTATTTATTAAATTACCCAATAAATTGTATTAACGCACCCCAACCGTCACTGTAAAAATATTAATTATTGTTATACAGTGTTAAAATATACGATATAAAAAGTTTGCAGCTGTATCTTATTTAGACTTTACCCATTTTTACACCTCTTAGTGCAGTTTTGTAAAGCCACCAGATGGCAGAACGCATTAGAATTTGGGTGGAACTAGAAGATGTGGCCTCGAATCTCTCACTTCCTCGCCGTGTGTGCTCAGTATGTGTGTATCAACTGAAGCAATAACCTGTTTATTGAACGGTTACATGTGTGTGAGCCAGTGTTGCATTTAGCTGCTGTCACAATCTTTCTGTCGTAACGTTCAATATACTTGCAATATCACTGAAGGCAGTCATTGTGATAAAAGATAGTGTTTGAGGTGATTTTTATCTTGATATGCCGACACGAGGACTAGTATGATGCTACAGTAGATTACCCAGAATACCCAGGTTTAATTGTTAACCCCACATAATAAATGAGTAGTGTGAAACATGAAGCAGGATAACTGAGGATACCGTTACATTGACCCAGTTAACTTTTTGTAATTTTGCCTTATTTCACAACATCCGTATCATTTAATGTTAAACAACTTAATTTAGACATGCGAAGCCAAGCACAGGAGCATGGTGATATTGACTATATTACAAAATGTCTTGCTTTTCACAAGAATTTAAAGAGCACATGCTACAGACATTTTTATTTGAGATTTTTGTGTATTTAAAGGGATAGTTTACACACAAAGTAACATTTAAAAAGCACATAAAAAGATACTTTGAAGAATGTTGGAAGCCGGTAGCCATTTAAATTAAGAGTACTGAAAATAATATTATGGAAGTCAATGCCTATTGATTTCTGACATTCTTCTAAATACCTTTTTTGTGTGTGTGTGTGTGTGTTCAACAAAAGAAAGAAACTCAAACAGGTGTAGAACCATTGAAAGGCAAGAAAATTATGAGACGATTTTAATTTTTGGCTGAATTGTCCCTTTAAGTTTAACATTTAAAGGAGTGGATTCTATTTGCGATTAAACAGTAACAATATCTAGGGTGTGATTCTCATAACTTGGCTCAGGTATGTCGACAGGCAGATAAAGTTTGCAAGGAAATCAGCAAGTCTTTATCTTTTTTATTGCACAGATTAGGATGGAAGAAAGCAAAAGGTTGCCACAGTAACAAGATTAAGTTACTCCCACTTTTCAGTACTGGAATAAGTATTTATTAGCTAGTAAAAGGCAAGAATCAGATCATCATAATGTTGCTTAATGATTTAAATAACATTTTAGACTTTTTTGTATGAAGGGCCAAAACCAAATATCATTATGAGCCGTGGGCCGAAGGTAAATATACCAAACTATATTACATTATAGTTGTCATGGGTAATTTCCTTATTTATTTCCTAATATTTCAAAATAAACAGAATATATCGCTTTAAATCGTATTAGCTTATGCAGTATAACTTTTTAAATGGTAACTTATTGCAATAAAACCATACACAATCACATTTAAAGCACAGTGGAGTTCAATGCTGAACACTCTAGTCAAGCAGAATCTGCCTTGGACTTGATTTGCTCACAAAGTCTCTGCATTGTCGGGTGACAGTATGTACATTTAAACAAAATCTGATTAATTTACGCTATTTATTTGAAACATTTAATTTCAGTTAGCCTTTTACAATAAAACCAACAAAGGGTTACATTAAATTTGAATTGACAATCTCTAAACCATCCCCATCATTTCTTCCTTTTCTCAGAGGGATGGCGGGGCCAAATCAAAGGTTACCATGGGCCAACTTTGATATGTTACATTTTGTCCATTAAACATTTATACAATTATCTTTACATAATTAACATACATTTATAAAATAAATATTTAAAATATATTTAAATATTTTTACATAATACATAATAAGTGTTTTCCCAGTAATGGGTTGCAGCTGGAAGGGCATCCACTGCATAAAACATATGCTGGATAAATCGATGTGGCGACCCCAGATTAATAAAGGGACTAAACCGAAAAGAAAATGAATGAATGAACAATAAATGTCCACATTTCATATAACACTGAAACAATTCAGGTGAAATAATAAATGTTTAAAAATGATAGCAACATCTTAAATATTTTATACCATCTTCGATTTACTGTTTGAAATTATGCAAACATTTAAATAATATAAAAATAAGTGTTACTTCACTTAATTATTACTATAAGACTATATTTAACCGGCCCGTAGCCAGCCTTGTGAAAGAGATGGTTCTTTTTTTCTCAAAATGTGGACCTTTTTGCCTTTATTTGCCTCATTTTCTATTTAATTATGAGGTTTAAATACTGCATTTTAGTGACATTTTAAGTTGGATTAGCTTGTCGGATGGTCATCATAACCACACTTTTCGATGTAGGCTGCTAAAATATTTCCTAGAGATTTAGAATAAAGAAATATTAATCAATACTTATTTTTAAAATACAAATTTATCACATCATATATCATTAAAAACGATAGGAATCTGTTTTAAAACTGTAGACTATTGCCATATAGGCAAATAACAAACTGGCCAGCACGTTCAACTTTCCTCAGTCAGAATTTGGCCATTTCAATAATAAATGAAAACATATTAATATTAGAAGAGCTTCATATTTTTCTAGCCTTTCTTGTAAAAAAGTACATTTGATTAAAATTCCTGGATAACAACAATATCCAAATTAGTATTCAAATTAAGTTTAATATGGGATAGAGGTAAAGTTGGTTTTATATCTGGATATTCAGACATTCTCCTTAATAATAAAATTTCAGAAAAGTATTCTTTACAAATTCTAAATAGCGAAATCATATTAGCAGCCAATTATTATCAAAGTACAGCATTGTTCACAGTCAATTAGATAGTGCTAATGTTGTTTTGAAGTCATACTTGCATGCTAATTTCAATCGAATATTCAAAGTAACATGGTAAACAATATAAAGACTTCTAAATGAACGAATGTGCGAATATAAAACCAACTTTACCTCTATAAACTTGGGCCACTTTTGGTGCTTCACACCTTTTTATTGGTCATTTTTTTGTTTCAAGAATAAGGTCCAAGATTTAGAATAAAAGTTACTTGTAAATGTTTTCTCGATTTAAAAACAATAAAACAGTGAAAGATGACTATACTTACATCCGATTATATGTTTTCTTGCACAGTTGGATGTTGGACTCATAAAAATAATAGTTTGCATTGGCCAAAACTGATTAGATGAAGTCACACTGATCTGATGGTCAACAGATGGTTTGGCTTAGTCTTACAGCATTTTTCAATGGGTTAATTTCAATTTATGATGTTGTAGCAGTCAAAATAGGACAAATGAGCTCATGTATGGGACAAACCCCCCCCTGGCTTCGGCAGTATATTATAAATATACAATTGCTTTATTATCCTATTTTGCTTGGATATGGTGTTCAACAATACAACAATAGCCCCATTATTTATTTTTTTCTATTCACCAGCTTCAATGTAAAAACAAAGTACAAGAATAATATACATAAAGCTTGCCAAACGATTCTAGAAATACATATTTCATATAGTTTCATAAACCTAAAGCATTTTAATCGCGAGTTAAACAAACAGATGCCACGCACAAACACTTGAAAACTAAGCCAAATCTCGCGCAATGACGTTCTCGTAATTGACAGGTGAAAGTTCCAATCAGCGAGAGTTTCAGAAGAAGGCGGGGCCGTGAAGCGCTGACTGGCCACACTTCAAAGAAAACTGCGATTTGACTTACGGAGTTGCAACACAGTGAAGAGGCGGAGTGCGCGGCCCAGTTTTCACTTCACGAATACACTTTTCTTGTTTGCTTTCAACGTCAAGTTTACCCGGACTGCTGGTGCTGAGAAGGCTGCCTCAAAGTCTTAAACTTTCAAAATGTCCAGCGACCTCAGGCCAAAGCTGTGCGTCTTAGAAAAAGGGGACACCGGATACGGGTTTCATCTCCACGGCGAGAAGAACAAGCCCGGTCAGTTCATCCGTCATGTGGAGCCCGACTCTCCAGCCGCCGCCGCCGGTCTTCTGGCCGGGGACAAACTAGCTCTGGTCAACGGGGAAAATGTGGAGGACGAGAAGCATCAACAGGTGGTGTCCCGCATTCGAGACACCGCGGGCAAACTGGAGCTCGTGGTGTTGAACGCAGAGACCGCAGAACTGCTGCAGAAGCACAATTTGAAGTGCCAGAAAGAGTATGTGACTGATGGGATACCAATTCCTGCTGAATCCGAGCCTGAAGATGAAGTGAAGAACGGGACATCCAGAGAATCCACCCCAGTCCCGGAGACAAATGGGGACATGCGCATGGATAGACTCAGTGTGAGCTCCAAGGTGAGTTCAGATCTATATTAAGTCATTTCCAGTACTTAAAAAGTGACTTAGGATCATCAGCTGCAGCAGGTAAGTCCTTGTTTGACAGGTTTTCCAGTGTGCCTGAGGGGATATATTTCATTACGTCTGTAGGACTGATAGAAAGATGATTCATTTGAACAATTATGTTCTAATTAAGGATTTAATAGGAAATGATTTCACATAAGGCAGTTTGACACAGTTTTTAAAAAGAATATAGATGGAAATATATTTTTCAAGCTTTTAGAAACATTTGTATTTATACATTCATGTTGCTCTCATACATTTTCCAAAATAATAACAGGCTTAAGGATACCCCCCCCCCACACACACACACACAAAGTGAATTCTGTTGCTTGTTCGAACTACCTATTTAAATTGAGTTGAAGCAACATAATTCGGTAACACTATATTTTGATGGTCCATTTGAGTATTAGTAGACTGTCTGCTTAATATTTGTTGATACAAGTCCAAAGACATGTTGTATAGGTGAATTGGGTAAGCTAAAATTGACCATGGTGTATGTGTGTGAATGAGTGTGTATGGATGTTTCCCAGTGATGTGTTGCAGCTGGAAGGGCATCCGCTGCGTAAAACATTACTGGATAAGTTGGCGGTTCATTCAGCTGTGGCGACCCCAGGTTAATAAAGGGACTAAGCCAAAAAGAAAATGAATGAGAATTAGTTGACATGTAGATGCAATGTAAGAAACGGACCATCAAAATAAAGTGTGACCCATAATTCTTAAGTTTCTTTGGGGGACAACTTAATTGTTTTATTTTCAGTCTACTTAAATAGGTGAAAATGATTACATTAACTTAATTGATTTGTGTTGGGGTAACATGAAGGATTTGTGTAGAACTCCGCTTTTTTTTCTTACGGTGCATATTCTTATTTGCTAACACTCAAAATGTCAAGTGATACAATCATGATTTTTGCTGGTTGTGCAAACTACTTCTTTAAAATATATATACAACACAATTTTTGAGGTTTTTTTTTGCCACAATTTATTTATGTTCAATCCACTTATATGCGAAAACAATTAAGTTAACTTAATCGATTTATGTTGGACCAACATGAAAGAATTGCTTTGCACCCAGCATTTTTTTCAGTGGTATTCTGATTTAGCAACACTCAGAATGTCAAGTAATGCAACCATTATTAAAATGGACTACTTTTTTTACACATTTAAATACAGTTTGTGCACAGAAAAGAATAGTTTCATCCTTTTGAGTTAAATATTTTCATAATCTTTGAAAAATGTAGCATTCAAATTAATAATAACTTTTAATTCAGATATTAAATACATCCATTATAGCAAAGGTTTAAGTCATTTTGTTGTACAAATTGAATTTTCAGCCAAAAAAATATTTCCATACGCTATTAAATTCAATTACTAGTATTATATTCCCAGTAGAGAATAAAAGGAGTTGCTGTCCTGAGAAAAACTCATTTTTCTTCAAAAGCATTTACATGGCCTACTAAAGTTTCAGTGTGCATTATTTGCTGACCGAGCCATTGTTGTGAATGTGCCCATAACAATACATTGTTGAGTATTGTGTGGCCCTTCTGAACATTTACCTTAAATCAGATATACAGATTGTTACGTCAGAAGGTGCACAGGTTTTCAGATCCTTTCCAGTCAGACATGTTTTCCGGCTTTTAGTACCTGTCATGAGCTTCAGCTTTAAAATGCAGTTACGTCATAGCATGAAAGATTTGTCATTGACAGTGACAGACATTGTACATGTGCAATACTATTATTTTAGTTTTTTTAGGCTGTGTTGTAAATTGGCAGTTAATTATACCTGATGGGCTTCTAAAAAAGCTCATATATAAGAAATGAAAGGACAAAATCTTCCCATGGATTCATTTTACATCTCAAAATAACTCTGATTATTTACTGATTACAGCAGTGTATAGGTCATGTGCATGGCTCTAAAGTGATACAACATTTTTATGTAATGCAGTACAAGGTCTGCAAGTGATTTGCACCAGTGGTGTAATAAGAATATAAAAAGCTTTATCTTCATTCCTGTGATGTTAATCTGAAGGCATTTCTGTGGCCAAATATTCATTCTCTTCCATAAGACAAGTATGTGATCTTGCATTTAAAGGGATATGTCAGCCAAAAATAGAAATGCTGTCAAATTTTCTCCAGTGTTGTTCCAAACACGTATTCATGCCAAAGATGACATCCAATTTTGTTGTCAGGGTCATATTAAATGTAAAAAAGTGAATTAATACACATTAAATCAGGGGTGCCCACAGTTTTTCATATGAAGGGCCAAAAACTAAGTATTGACAAAGATAAATATAAAAAATTATATTACATTAAAGTTGCCCAAGTAATTTCCTAATTTATTTCCTAATATTTAAAAATAAGTAGAAAATATTACTTTGAATCGTATTACCTAATGCAGTGTAACATTTTTAATTATAACTATTGCAATAAAACCATAAACAATCACATTTATAACACAGTGGAGTTGCTTAATGCTGAATACTCTAGTCAAGCAGAATCTGCCATTGGCTTGATTTGCTCAACAAAGTCCTCTATCCGTCCGGTGACAGTATGTAGATTTTAAACTAAATCTGATTAATTGACACCATTTAAATTGAAACATTTAATTTCAGTTAGCTTTTTTTTGTAGCTTAACAATAAAAGAAACAAAAAAAAGGATTAAATTAAATTTGAAATGACAATCTCTAAACCATCGCCATCATTCTCCCTCTTTTCTCAGATGTGATGGCGGGCCAAATCAAAGCTTACCATGGGCCAACTTTGGCCCGCGGGCCCTAGTTTGAGCATCTCTGTGTTAAATGTAAAAAAATGGTTAATTTTAATGTTTACAATAACACTCATGAAAATAAAGTCCAAATTTGGATAAATTAATGTTTGATCATTGTTCAGCATACTAGATGTTTAGTGTAAAAATAAAAAAAATTAATCTGACCTGTACTTAAATAAAATAAATAAAATGATATATGATTGCTCAAAAATTTTACTGTATTTTAAGCTTCTTGCTGAAAAGTGGGTAAAACCTATAGTGGTTTGAAGGATAGTGACAATAAATTATTTTGAGCTTGCGCTGTGAACAAGGCTTTTAATATGTCATGAAATTATTTGTCTTCCAAATATCCCTAACATCAGGATTTTTGGCATATAAACCCCCCTTTATCCTTGGCACATGTCTGTCTTTATTCTGAGAAACACAAAAGAAGACTTGAGAAAGCAAACTTTGGGCCCTATTGCATGAATGTTAAATCATCAACAACTCTGAGACGTTTCTTAAAATATCTTCTTTTATAAAACAAGACCGTCAACAAATAGTGACAGAAATTTTGGGTGGTGTGTAAGGGTGCTCCGAATTGGATTTTTGCAGCCTATACCAATTACTGATTTTTTTGTTTTGGTGATCGGCCGAAACCGAGTACTGATTTTAATGCTTCAAGCTTTATAATGCATTTAGCACATTTTGCCTTTATTTATGGTACTCAAGTGGAGATCTCGCCTTACCTAAGAGAATAAATAAAGGATGCTGCATATAATCCCTTAAACACATCTCTTTTAACCTTTTAGAGTGGACATGTCATGGCCAGAAGCAGCTTCACAGAAAATAATATACACAGATAGAAAAATTGGTAAGAAAAATGACAAACAATGCAGTTTGGAAACATTGCAAATGATGAAAGAAGAATTCAACATGTCTCAATCAAGAAGTTTGGAGTGCACATTTGATGCATAAGAAGTTAAAATGCGCACCTGTAAATCCATTACTTTACTAAAAGGAAATAGGCCTATAAACTACTGTTTATTGCAATAAGTATATTACAAGAAGTTATATTATTAACTATTCAAACCCATGCGGTCGGTTCATGAGATCGGCCAGATTGGTGAGTACCGATCGAGTCATTAAATGTGACTATCGGCCGAGACCGATCTTCGGCCGATCGATCATAGCATCCCTAGTAGTGTATCCCTTTAAGAGGATGCCAGATCTCCAGTAGTGTGTATCCCTTTAAGAGGACGCCAGATCATCCTCATTCATTTAGCTTTCATTGACTGAACACTGCAATGTAATTAAATTAATACACAGAATGCATATTAAATGTAATAAATGTATACATTTTTATGTTTACAATAGCACAAATGAAAATAAACTCTATCTGACCAGTATTTAAATAAAATAATACGTGATCACTCAAAAATGTTACTGTATTTTAAGCTTCTTGCTGAAAATGGGTAAAACCTATAGTGATTTGAAGGATAGTGACAAATTATTTTGAACGAGCCTCTTACAAATATCCCTAACATGAGGATTTTTGGCATATGAAACCCCCCTTTATCCTTGACCCATGTCTGTCTTTATCCTGAGAAACACAAAAGAAGAACTTGAGAAAGCAAACTTTGGGCCCTATTGCATGAATGTTAAAACAACAACAACAACAGCAACAACAACTCTGAGACATTTCTTGAAATATAGTTTTTAATAAAACAAGACGGTCAACAAATGGTGACAGAAGTTTTGGGTAGTGTGTATCCCTTTAAGAGGATGCCAGACCATCCTCATTCATTTAGCTTTCATTGACTGAACACTGCAATGTAAATAACAACAAATCAATCTGAGTTTTTTTCAGTGGAACTCTATCAGCTGGAAAATAATAGAGTCAGTTTGGCAGATATATTTCATGCTTCTCTTGAGTTTTAATTGTTCCAGTTGAGGACAAAAGCCAGCAGGGTAAGCTTGACCCCAATAAAGTCTCAATCCCTTGCCTTGGAGATCCTTGAGCAGTGAAGGGGGTTATTGTGGAAAGCTGTTCTTTGTTTGGGTGCAAATGTAAGATTAGAGAGAAAGGAGCCCACGGAGAAGGATTGAGATCTTTTTATCCTATATTAGAGAATCAGATGTATTATCATGCTCTGAGACGTTACTGAAGATCAAACCCACTTATTATTGCTGATACTGCAGGTTTCAGTTAAAGTGACAGTTCACAAAAAATGCTAAGTTTACGGTTCCAAACCTTATGATTTTCTTTTTAAGATATCCTGCTTCTGAATGCAGTTTCATGAAGTACAAATGCTCTTAATGGTGGAAAAAAAAAGTCTGGAATTAGTGTTTGCTATTTCAGAACAAATGTAATAATTGTCACCCTGGACCACAAAAAATGTCCATTTATTTTGGAGATTTACGCATGAGTAAATTAAGCTTTCAGTTGGTTTGTCAGGATTGGACAGTATCTGGCTGATATACAGTACAACTATCTGAAAATGTGGAATCTGAGGGTTCAAAACCATCAGAATATTGAGAAAATCATTGTCTGTTACAGTAAAGTGTTTAGCAATGCACATCACTAGTTTAAAAATGTAGTTGTTGATGTATTTACAGGAGTTAATTAACAAAATAAGTTCATGGAACATTATCTATACTTAATATTCTAATCATTTTTGGTCAAAAAAATAAAAAAAATATTTTAACCCAAGGTGACACGATGGCTCAGTGGTTAACACTGTTGCCTCACAGCAAGAAGGTCACTGGTTCGAGTCCCAGCTGCGTCAGTTGGCATTTCTGTGTGGAGTTTGCATGTTCTCCCTTGTGTTCCCATGGGTTTCCTCCAGGTGGTCCGGTTTCCACCACAGTCCAAAGACATGCACTATAGGGGAATTGAATAAACTAAATTGGCCATAGTGTATGAGTGTGTGTGTGCATGAGTGTATGGGTGTTTCCCAATACTGGGTTGTGGCTGGAAGCGAAACCGCTGTGTAAAACATATGCTGGAATAGTTGGCGGTTTATTCCACTGTGGTGACCACTGAAATAGAGACTAACTTGAAGGAAAATTAATGAATGGATGAATTTTAACCCATACAATATCCCAAAAAATACTGGATATAAAATAAGGCTGGTTCGTGTTCCAGGGTTATAATTGTCGTTGGTTTTCTTTATCTTTAAAGGAGAGTTTCTATAAATAAGACATTTAGAAAAATGCTGGAAACCGGTAGACATTGGCTTTGTCCGAAATCGTCTATACTACTTGAGTATTAATTACCACATTTGAATTTGAATTTACTTCATGAACATTAGAAAAGTATGTTCTATGTAGTATGAATGTGAATAGTATGAATGAAACCAAGACGTACTACATCTGCCATTTCACTCCAAAAAATTAATCATGATGAAGTTTATCATTAACTGTTTGCTAATTTTGATTTTATTTAATTTGTCATTTTTTAAATGTATGTTGTCAGATTCCTTCGAATCAGTCTAAATCTGTTCAAATCAAATTCTATTAGATTAATTGGTTAAAATATATATGAATGTGGTGATTATAACGATACAGTATGTGGCTGTAGAAAAAGCAGGATCCAATTAGTTAAATTCTATGAGATTGGTTTACTTAATATTCAGAGGCAAAGATGATGCATCTCCATACTCCACACAACAAATTAAATCCAGTGTGTTTTAAATGAATAAGTAGAATTTAAAACGCATTGGATTTATTGATATTATTGCATAAATCTTGTTCTTATTTGTTTCATTTATGTTTAACACATTTTAAAAGTTCATTAGTTCAATTATGTTAAAAGTATGTAATCCAAATAGATGGCAATTTTATATGCAGTCACAATATTTATAAAAATAATTTAGGCCTAACAAATATGATTTGAGTGTTGTCATTTTCACGTGACCCACCCTCATCAGCTGCATCGCTTCACTCCCATTTTCAGTGGAGCTCTATTACGGAATAGCATAGCGTCCAATGAATGTGCACTTCAGAATTTCACCAGAAGTAGTAGGTCATCTGGGTATTTCTCGTCTACTGTTTTTTGAATACTATGAATTCGGACATACTACTCAGCTCACATACTGTTTTTAATGTACTATGTACTATTTGGAAGTATGTGATTTTGGACGCAGCCATTGACTTCAATAGTAGGACAAAAAAATACAATGGAAGTTATAGCTACTGGTTTTTAACATTATGCAAAACATTCAGAAAAAAAAGAACTCAAATGGTTTTATAATAAGTGAAGTATGGGTAAATGAAGAGAGAATTTAAATTTGGGGTTTAAATAAAATTGTCTGGAAATTCTGAATTTGTATGTCATTTGCCCTGCATCATTTGGGCTAAATAACGTGAAATGATTGGTCAAATAAAGTGGTTTTTTTTTATTTTACTAGAATTTCCACTTAGTTATTGGTTTCTTATAAAAAATTACTGTACAAGGAGGAATGTCATTAAAGTTTATCCAAAGTGCATGCACAGCAAACAACAAATGTCAAGTGTGCAGTTTTGATGCTAGTTACTCTTTTACATAATAGCACACGTCAGTGTTTATCAGCCTTTTTTTGGTCTGATTATGTGTTATGAGCCAGAAATAACTTTATTCATCATAACCCTCAGAGCACAGCGAGGTCCTCCTCTTCTCAATAACAGTTATTTAGAGTCTCCGGGAACAATATGGATTGTAATCACATTTCTTTCCAGCAATTATCAAAGTGTTTCCCTCGCTCCAGCATGAATGGTTCTTCTGTTGTGTCGCTTTCCCCTCGCTCTCCTGCATCCCATCCTCCTGTCTGTGATCATTCAGAAGTAAAATGCCACTGAAGGGAACATCTTTGGATCTGCTGTCAGTTAACCCAGACTGGGCTTTGTTCTTGATGGCAGTGCCCTGCGGGACGCCGTTTACTTACTGAGATGAGTTTTCAGAGCAGATTACCCACTGGCAGCTTGTTCACTACAACGGAAAAGAGGCAGCACAGATGATTTACTACACTTACATCAGTGTGTGAATCTGATTTTTTTTGACATCTTCATCTTTTTTTAGCAGAGATTCCTTCACGTAATTCTTTAGGAATTCAGGTGTGTTTCTGAGAAAAGAGAGGGTGTGTGTCTATCGAAACAATCTTGAATATATTGCTTTAATTTTGCTCATATTATTAAGTTACAACACATCATGTCATGTAGCAGTTGTAGTAGTAGTAGTAGTAGTAGTAGCAGCAGTAGCAGTAGTAGTAGTAGTAGTAGCAGCAGCAGTAGTAGTAGAAGTAGCAGCACTAGTAGTAGTAGCAGTAGTAGTAGCAGCAGCACTAGTAGTAGTAGTAGCAGTAGCAGCAACACTAGTAGTAGCAGCAGCAGTAGTAGCAGCAGCAGTAGTAGTAGAAGTAGCAGCACTAGTAGTAGTAGCAGTAGTAGTAGCAGCAGCACTAGTAGTAGTAGTAGCAGTAGCAGCAACACTAGTAGTAGCAGCAGCAGTAGTAGCAGCAGCAGTAGTAGTAGTAGCAGCAGCACTAGTTATAGTAGCAGTAGTAGTAGTAGCAGCAGCACTAGTAGTAGCAGTAGCAGCAGTAGTAGCAGCAGCAGTAGTAGTAGCAGCAGCAGTAGTAGTAGCAGCAGTAGTAGTAGTAGCAGTAGTAGTAGTAGCAGCAGCAGTAGTAGTAGCAGCAGTAGTAGTAGTAGTAGTAGTAGTAGCAGCAGCAGTAGTAGTAACAGCAGCAGTAGTAGTAGCAGTAGCAGCAGTAGTAGAAGCAGCAGTAGTAGCAGCTGTAGTAGTAACCGTAGCAGCAGCAGCAGTAGTAGTAGTAGTAGCAGCAGCAGTAGTAGAAGCAGTAGTAGTAGCAGCAGCAGTAGTAGTAGCAGTAGCAGCAGCAGTAGTAGTAGAAGTAGCAGCACTAGTAGTAGTAGCAGCAGCAGTAGTAGCAGCAGCACTAGTAGTAGTAGTAGTAGCAGTAGCAGCAACACTAGTAGTAGCAGCAGCAGTAGTAGCAGCAGCAGTAGTAGTAGTAGCAGCAGCACTAGTTATAGTAGCAGTAGTAGTAGTAGCAGCAGCACTAGTAGTAGCAGTAGCAGCAGCAGCAGCAGCAGTAGTAGTAGCAGCAGCAGTAGTAGTAGCAGCAGCAGCAGCAGTAGCAGTAGCAGCAGTAGTAGAAGCAGTAGTAGCAGCTGTAGTAGTAGCAGCAGCAGCAGCAGTAGCAGTAGCAGCAGTAGTAGAAGCAGTAGTAGCAGCTGTAGTAGTAGCAGCAGCAGCAGCAGTAGCAGTAGCAGCAGTAGTAGAAGCAGTAGTAGCAGCTGTAGTAGTAACAGTAGCAGCAGCAGTAGTAGAAGCAGTAGTATTAGTAGTAGCTGTAGTATTAGTAGTAGCAGCTGTTGTTGTAGTAGTATTACTATTATTATTAGTAGTAGTAGTAGTAGTAGTAGAAGCAGTAGTATTCGTATCAGTAGTAGCAGCTGTTGTTGTAGTATTATTATTATTATTATTATTATTATTATTATTATTATTATTATTATAATTACTACTACTACTACACCAACTTTATTTCAATGAATAATTAATTACACATTAATTCTTGGATATTTAATTTTAGAATGAAAATGGAATTTGAGAACAATTAATTTTTATTCCTGAAAGTTACACTTTCAGGCCTACTAAGCAATCACATCATGAATTAACCCATAGCAACTACATGGCATCATGCTAGGGCTGCACAATATTGTAAAAATCTGACATTGCGATATTTCGTTTTGCTGTGATACATTTTATGATATGAATATAATTTCACCAGATGCTTTGAACAGCTCCAATTGGAAAGATTTTATTCATTTAGATCGACTGGGATTTTTTTGTGCAGTGCATCTGCATAAATTATAGTAAATTACAAGCATAAATAAATACAACAGAGCAAAAATAAACAGTGCTTTATGGTTTTCTGGGAAGTCTAACAGTATTTAAGTACAGAAATGGGACAATTAAATGTAAAATAACATGGTCATCATTGTATAAATAATAAAAAAAATTATTTATATCTTTAATCTTTACTAAAAACTCTAATCCTGCGATGTGACTATTATATACACACATTTCGATATCGATGCTCAAATAATATATTATGCAGCCCTACATCATGCCAAAGAGCCCTCTGAATGCCATAACAACCAAATTAAGTTAAAAACAAGCCACACTTTCGTATCATTAAAGGATGGCCGAGCACAATTGACATTTTATCAAATAAAATATAGGAAAAAAAAAGTTTTAAAATAAAGACAAACCATGCAAACAATGCATTTCAGCAGACACAATAGACCTTCTAAGGTGTGTTTGGCAGCCACACAGTATCTAGATGAAACGTTCACAAACTCTCGAGCTAAATGTGTAACTCGGAGAGAAAGGGAGGGATGTTCACACATTTGAATAAACCACTTCCTTGGTTACAAGGTTGACATTTTCCTGCTGTGGTCTGCTGCATTTTAAGATGACACGAGCAGTTACACCAATCGTATCAGTCCACATCTCGCTGCTCTTGATGCCTGTCTGTACGTTTTGCTGTCAGCTGGCAGTTTTCAAATCCCTGTTGGTTAATTATTAGCTTTTGAGTTTTGCAAGTGCACATCTTTGATCCAAAGCCTATGGCCTGTAAATATATTTATGATATTTTTGCTCATCTTCACATTTATGCAATATGTATTCCATCATAGTTTCTTTTTTTTTCTTTCTTACAAATTGCCTAACCAGTAGGCCAGTATACCACATAATAATTTAGCTTGTTTACTTGGAAAACTCAGGTTGTGGTTGTGGATAATTATTGTTTTTAGTCATCAATTCATGTTTCACCAACCCTACCCCAGTCCTTCACGAGTTGAGCAAACCAAGGACAAGATTATGAGTTACTAAAGTGAGCTATAAAGTCATTAACCTTTGTATTATTGAACTGCAGTATCTTCACAGTGCTGCTGGAGGGTTTACTGATGCCTGATGATGATGATGATGAGGTTAGGGCATTTCCACACTCAGCTCATGACAAACAGGTTTCCTTACTTACCGGTATGCAACAGTTCCCTTCAAAAAAGCCCTTCATCGTCATTTACTCACCCGCATGCCATTGCGAACCTGTATGGCTTTTTCACTGTGAAACACAAAAGAAAATTTGTCTGAGTTTTTTTTTGTCTGAGTCACATGAAGTCTAGTGCTATTTTGAGCAACGCTGGCTTTGGATTGTCTATTGTATGGGCAAAAACTGTTAAAAAGTTCCTTCTTGTGTTGTACAAAATGTTTGGAATAACACTAAGATGAGTACATTTAGATTGTGAGCATAACTAGTCTGAAAGCATATCTGCAAACACATGCTTTTCTGCATCCTCTTTATGTGCATTAATGACCATGTTTATGTTGCTGTAATAATGGAGAGAGATTTTGTTAAAGGGCACCTATGATGAAAATCAACTTTTGTAAGCTGTTTGGACCGAACTGTGTGTATGTAGTGTGTCCACAGTCATGTTGGAGGGATAAAAACCTAATAAGTCTCTCTTTTAAAATGTCCTTACGTTAAAATGGGACCCAAATCCCAGTCATTTTGAGGCCCAACGTGAAGTAGAAGTGCGGTTTCCCCGCCCACCGAATTGATTGACAGGTGCCATGTCTCCATAATCACATGTATACACATGTCCACAGAACATTTTTTTTTTTTGCAAATAAACTGGGATTAAAATATTTGTTCCAACTCTCTCTGATTTTTATAAGTTTTATAAGTTTAAAACGTTTTTAAAACAGCGAGCATGTTTGTAATAAAGACAGTAAAATCACAAATTCTTAACTGCTATAATCACTACGGCTGCGTGGTGTCAGTAAACGTTACTATGTGCGTGTTTGTGTGTGTGTACTGCAAACGGCGTTTGTGTGAGACTCATAATTTCAGAAAGGCTTGAATAAACTTCACCACAAATACATAAATTAAACTTACTTGGTATTTTTGACTAATGAGCTGTCACTCTGCTATTTATTTGACGTAACGCATGAGAAGCAGACACTCACGTGGGAACGGTGGGCGGGAAGAAGCAGCTCATTTGCATTTAAAGCGACAGGCTACAAAAACAGCTACAATGTACTCCGACACCAAAATGGGCAGATTCTGGAGGCTATTATAAATTATTTGATAGGTATTTTGAGCTGAAACTTTACAGACACATTCTGGAGACACCAAATTCTTATCTTGCATCTTGTAAAAGGGGTAAAATAGGTGTCCGTTAAATACTTAACTATGTGTGCTGCTTGTTTGTGAGTTTGTCCACATTGTGGTAATTAGTAGTTGAAGCAATGTCATGATGAGTTTGCATTATGTCATTTATGCTGTAATGACTGAAAATTTCAGTTCGTTCCTTCAGGTTGCTGTATACCTTTGCAATCTTTAGTCCCCACTTGTTATAAAAGGCTGAAAAGGAGTGTATAGATTTCAGTAGAACTCCCTTAATACTACTACTCTATTTAAAATTTTCCTTGCAATAAGTGATTTGATCTTTTTAAATGGTCATAATTGGCAAGATGAACATTGCCGAGATGTTTTACTACAGTATTTCTCAACCACGTTCTTGGAGGACCAACAGCTCTGCACATTTTCCGTGCCTCCTTAACCAAACACACCTGATTTATATCATCAGCTCATTTGCAGAGACTGAAAGACCTGTAATGGGTGTAAAAGACAAAGGAGACATCCAAAACATGCAGTGTTGGTGGTCCTCCAGGAACGTGGTTGAGAAACACTGCTTTACTATTTCCACTTGTTATAAACATGCGTTCAAATGCATCTTTTGTGATCACTTGTGTTCAGATTTTGTTGAGACATTTATTTAATCACTTTTTACAGGAATGCTCAGTGCAGGACCCCAACCAATTTGAGGGTTGACCCCCTTAAAAAAAGGTGTATTTATATTTGTATTTATTACACACAAAAAAACTGTGTGTTATAAATAACCATGTTTTATACTGTTAAATAATTTTGTAATTATAAAAACAACAAAAACACAAATGTGTCAAAAGCATTTTAATTTTACAAATTTGCCACAAAGCAATTTTCTATTTACATGTAACCTGCATCTAAAAGTTGACTTCTTGGCTAATAAAAAGCTAAGTTTGAGCTGTATTTGAATTGAAAATCTAATAAACGTCTAACAAAAGCCCCAAAATAGAATAATCATCAAACAGAGCGATTAGACCGACTTCATGTATAGTCATTCATTTCTGTCTATTTTTGCACTGTTGTTAAACGTTTATTAGATTTTCACTGACAGACCCAATATAGCCTTTTTTTAGCTAGTATGTCTGTGTTAATCACTATTAGATGTTTATTAGACAAAAATGCTTGACGGATAGTAAGATGTACAAGACACGACCTTTGTCAGACTCCATGTTTGTGGCTGGAAAGGCATCTGCTGCATAAAAACATGTCCCCGAGTAATTGTCGGTTCACTCTGCTGTGGCGAGTCTGGCGACCGCTGATAAAATAGGCACTAAGCTGAAGGAAAGTGAGCAGACTCATGTTTCACCAGTAAGAAAATTAGAGGATGTGCATGGCAAATACGATTCCAATTGCAATCCATATGCACAGAGAAACAAGTCCCATTTGCATTGACGCTACATCAGGCAGGGGTTAAAAGTGGTAAAGCTCACTTTATTTTATATATTTATTTTATATTATATATTTTATATTATTTACATCTGCATTCATTGTTGTCCACTTGTGATTTGTATTGACAAAAATGCATCTTAATACCAGGTGTAAACAGAGCCTTCAGTTCATGTTATGACACAATGAGACTCTCTGGCAATGGATGAAGGTCTTTGTCAGTCACTGTAGTCACTGTTTAAAGTCAGTGTTTAAAGGACTACAACCCCCCCCCCCCCCCCCCCCCCCCCCCCCCACTCCTGTGGAAACGATTTCCTCTTTTGAATTTAGCTTCCTACATTGAATAAACCAAAGGCAAATAGAGGCCCAGAGGGAGATCATTCTGTAATCGTATTTTCTTTCAAACTGATATTCCTTAAAGAAACTCTAAACTTTTTTATAAAGAAATTGTTTGGCATAACAGCAAGAACTGGTTTTACTAGACTGTATTTAAAACAAATGTTTTATTGCTGGTGTATTGTTATTTTTTTATTTGTTGTATTGCTTCATGAAATATAAAGAAAAGGCCTCTTCTCGTGTCATTTCAGCTTTGATTGAGGATTATGTTCAGGTCCTTTTAAATTAAACTCCTGCTTTTATGGTTATACACAGGTAACTCTATTGAGCCCAAATCTAATGTGTATGTATATCCAGCCAAGTCCCGATATTATTATTTTCTTTTATCTAAATATGGTTAGATAAACCATAATTTGTACATTTGTGGAATGAACTATTCACCAAATGTATAAGTCAATAACATGCTCGGTTACACCATAATTTTCTTTTCTTTTTTAGATGTTCTGTGAGTAACCTTTAAAGTATTAATACAGTATTATTAAAAAATAATAAATTAAATGCTTTCAATATTGGGTAATAAGGTGTTAGCAGTGGCGTAAAGAGTACTGAAAAGTCATACTCAAGTAAAAGTACTTTTACTTGCCTAAAAATGCAGTTCAAGTAGAGTAAAAGTATCTGTTGTTGTAAATATTACTCAAAGTATGAGTAAAGGGTAGACCTTTCAAAAGTACTCGAGAGTAGTGAGTAGTGAGTATTACGCTTTAAAAAGCTGATGCGTTTACATGTAATTTATGAATGTGTGTAAAAGTAACATTCTGTAGTGCATTTAGTTATTGCCCAGCCGGCATACAATGTCATAAGACGTTAGATTTAGGTCGTGACGTCAGGTGACCAAAATTTAATGTCTAGCCAGCGTCTAAGGACAACGTTATTTTGATGTCCAATAATGATGTGAAATGATTTTGATATTTGGTTGATTTTAGGTTGTGTTGGAAAGTGACTAAAATCCTACGTCGAGCCAACATCTTAAACCAACATCATGTTGACGTCAAATACTGACATTTATTCATCAGGTATGGCAACCAAAATCCAACATCTGATAGACATCATAGTGGTAACGCCCACACACCGTCAAGCTGTAACATCATTAGACGTTGATTTTAGGTTGGCCGTTGGACATTGACGTCGGCCTGACGTTGAGTTCTGAAATCAACCTCATTTTCATTTTCAAACAAAATGCAACGTCCCCATGAAGTTGGGGTACAACGTCAAGTTGACGACTTGTGCCTGCTGGGTATTTAAAACCATGTCGGTCATCATACAGTAAACATCCATCACCTTCTCATCAGTGACATGCATCTCTCTGGGTCAAAGCGTATAAAGATTTTGAACATCTTTTTTTAATGCTTCCAAACAGTTTGCTGCAATTAAAAATCGCCCATGTCTTGAGGTAGTTCAGTATGATGTGATTTACCTCTTTACTTCTATTGCGATTTGTTTGGACAGGAATCACAGGACTGGTTTTTCTAATCCCCATACAAGAAAAAATAATGTAGTGACTGCAGGTTGAAGGAAAGTAGTGGAGTAAAAGTACTGATACAGCACTAAAAATGTACTCAAGGTAAAGTACACATTTTTAAAACTACTTAGTAAATTAGAATTCCTGAGAAAAACGACTCTATTACAGTAATTTGAGTATTTGTAATTTGTTACTTTACACCACTGGGTGTTAGCAGATGGTCTCTTAATACTATAATTTCAGCTAGTTGACATATACTTGCAAATATATTTGTCTAAAGTAAAGCATCAAAGAAATTGTTTCCAGTGAATTTCACAAAAACATAACCATGTCACATTTACCGCTAATGCACACACTCAAATAGAGAACATGTTTTGCATATAAAAGCAGTGACCCAATAAAAAAAGTTTTACGATGCATCTTTTTCATCAGCAATCTAACCAAAATTAAAAATAGAAATATTCATATTTTAAATACTACATTATGTATATATAAAAATGAATAAGTATTGAGAATTTTTATTATATTATAAAGAAATTTATCTTGAGTTTATTTGACCTTACTATAATGAGAATCTAGAATGTTTTGGGTAGAATATGACTTATGATAACTTGTTCTCATCATGTTTTGTGACATTCGCCTTATTGAGCACATCTATAGTATTCCTCATGTATGTCTCACATTTTTGATAAGATTCCTTTCATAAAATTGTGCTGCAGTTTGTCCGGTTATCTTATCATAGAGGGTGAGGTCAGTGTAAATGTGTGGTACCCTTCTCAAGGATAGCAGTCCACACCCGAGTCCTTTCCCACAATCCCTGCTTACTAGCACCCAAAAACCAGGTACTGTACATGGGTACCTTTTGCTTTTCAGTGACAGAGAAAGCAAGATTTTCTTATCACACTGTAAGATCTTGTATTCTCCATTCATAATATCCACCCCATATTGATAGTAATAACAGCCTATGACTTTGTATATCTTATCTCAGGGTGGTGGTGTGTATTTTAGTACACACTGCGTATCTGCTTGTGTCCATGTAAAATGATTGTGACTGTCAGTATTGTACAAAAGACCCACCTAAAGAGGTTGTATAATTTTCCTGACTGTATAATATCCATGTTTAGTCCTCTCAGGACATTGTGAACCTTCTGTTAGACTCAATCAACCATGGCTGGAGTGTGCTGGCAGGAAAGCTACAGTTTTGCAGGGTGAAATAAGAACTAAACTTAGTCTCTTGCCAGTTTTGTCAGTGCTTATAGTTAAGAAACTTGTTGACCTCTCCTTCAACTTTGTGCTATAAAAGTGAATCATTTTGTAAAGAAGAATATAATTTCACCCTCACTGTTGTACTTGTTTGTTTTTGCCAAACTTTCTGAAGCTTGCCTTTGTCAAGATACTAGTGTATCAACTAAGACTTGTTGCCCAATTGTTTATTTTCCCAACTTGTACCTCCATAACAGTGTGTCCTAACCAGCATGATGCCATACAGTTCAAGTGAAGAAATTTCTCTGTTCACACCAGATGTGCTGATACCTGACTAAATCCATCAAAACAATTAGTAAAGTTTCACAAACTAATTTTGAGAGGAACATGTGATATGATTGACCGCAGCTGGTCCCTATCGCTAATCCTTAGCTAGCCAATCGGATTATTCCAAATTTAACAGAAATATCCAGCTTAACTTCATTCCGTATCTCCATTTTGGAAGAACCCCTCCATCCTTTCCTTCTCCCTCCTCCTCAATTCTAGGATCGGGTTACATAGCGGCTCAATGGCTAGCACTGCTGCCTTACAACAAGAAGGTCGCTGGCTCAAGTACTAGCTGAGCCAGTTGGCACTTTTTGTGCAATGTTTACATGTTCTCCCCGTGTTTGCGTGGGTATTCCCCGGGTCCTCCGGTTTCCCCCCACAGTCTGAAGACATGTGACACAAGTGAATTAAATAATAGTAAAAGTCACAAGCAATTAATGTGTACACACTGGTGCGGTTGGCGGTCTATTTCCATAGAGCCGTCTTATCAATAATGTTATAGGTTGAACAAATCAGGGGAGCTCTCGAGAACTACCTGATCTGGTATCCCTCCTAACGCTCATTGACCAGGCAGGAGCCTTGGGCTCATCTATCTCCAAGCTCAGGGTTTTATCCCAGGACAGGATGCCAAACCTGCTAACACAGTCAAGCATTATTATAGATAAAAAAATAAGATATAGATTAGAAAGCACATTGTACTCGGGGTGAGACAAAAAAGTTCATAATCTACTTCATAAATATTAAGCGATTTTGCCATCATTAAAAATACATGCTCATTGAATTATTTTTATTCTTTGTTTATTGGTTTTTATAACCATAAAAACAAAGCAAAAACAAGGTAAACAAACAAAAAGAAACGAGGACAAAAACAAGGATACCTGTAAATACAAGTATAGCAAAAAAGTCAATAAAAATCAAATAATAAAAGCAGAGAACACCTAAATCAAAGTAAACGGTAACAAAGTCCTGCTGTGATTGAGTAAAGTCACACTTTATATGGAAATACATCTGAGGTGGTCAGAGAGTCAATTCTAGTTTATTTGTATAAAGCTTTTTACAACAATTATTGTTTCAAAGCAGCTTTACAAAAGGTGTGCATTATTGCATTACAGTCAAATTAATTTAAAGTCACAATCAAATATAAGTTCTTATATACAGCTATAGTTAACCTGCAATTGTATAGCATATACTGTAAGTGGTGTCGATGTGTACATGTTTAATGAAGTGTATATGTGTATGAAGTGTATGTGTTATCCTCGAAATCTTTGATGGTTGGCATCATCTTTTCATATGTGTTGTCCTAGAAGTCCTCGTAGGTTGGCATCATCTAGAGAACAAAGCAAATAGAGAACAAAGGAGTTATATAATAGGAGTTATATAAACAAACACAGAAACAAATATATAAAGCATGGAAGTATTTCTAACAAAATGCCTGATGCATTAAGACAGGAGGAGTGAGTCCTACAGGTGGTTATCAAGCCCACTCATGCATCATACTGTTATGTGATGCATTGTGTGCATGCTTTACTAAAAAGATAGGTCTTTAATCTTGTTTTGAACTGAGAGAGTGTGTCTGAACCTCGCACATTATCAGAAGGGCTATTCCAGAGTTTAGGAGCCATAAATGAGAAGGCTCGATCTCCTTTAGTAGACTTCGCTATTCTGGGTACTACCAAAAGCCCTGAGTTTTAAGATTGTAAAGAGCAAGTTGGATTGTAGCAATAAACAGGGGCTATATTATTTAAAGATTTATATGTAAGAAGCAATATTTTATAATCAATACGCAACTTAACAGGCAGCCAGTGTAAGGAGGATAAAATTGGGGTGATCTGATCATATTTTCTAGACCTGGTAAGAACTCTGGCAGCTGCATTTTGCACTAACTGAAGTTGATTAATAGAGGATGCTGGGCAACCAGCAAACAGAGCATTACAGTAATCCAGCCTAGAGGTCATAAAAGCATAAACTAGCTTTTCTGCTTCTGAGATGGACAGCATGCTTCGTACCTTAGCGAGTCAGAGGTTTATTAGATGCATCCATGTTTTTTAAAAGACACCCCCCTTGTTTCTTAAGTAGTTTGTATATTGTTCAAGAGCATTATTTTTATTCAAAAGTGGTTTGAACAGTTCAAATGTTGGAGGCTTTTGTTGGTTCCAATTGAGCAAATTGCATTTTTACTAGATAGAAAAGGATACCAAGTCACTTTATAGAAGTAGGATCAAGTGTCTTTTTCAATTCTGTACCAAAGAGGTATAGCACTGGTGCATTGTCCAATGGAGTTTGATCATGTGAAGTGAAGTCTACATTTGCTCAAATGAAGTGGGGTCAGATACATCCTATGTATAAATTTATAGTTTTGTTCAACTATTTTGTTATTGAAAAGGGGAATGAGAGTATTCTGGCATATCGTCTCCCACTGATCCTCGATATTTATGTTTCTTAATCCATTTGCTTGTTTACATAGTGCATGATTTTAATGTATTTTCAAGATCTGAGGTACATTGTACTCACTCAGGCGGTTCTAAACTTTTAGTAATTTCTTTCTAGTTAAAAACAAGATATTCTGAAGAATGTTGCAAAAAAGCAGCCATTGACATCTAGTAGGGACCAAAAATTATGGAAGTCATTCAGTATATCTTCCTTTGTGTTCAACAGAAGAAAGAATCTCAAGCAAGTAGAGAATGAGAAAATTTATAGTGTTTTTGGGTAAACTTTTTACTTTATTGATTGTTGCTCTATGTAGATAAAGATAACACTTGATGGTCTTCAAAGAAGATCACGTTAAATAAAGCACATATTCAGTAAGAGTTTCATTGTCATAGTTTCTGTGTTCTCTGTTCAAACCTTGAATACAAAAATAGGAACCATTTCTAAACTAGTATCCTCCGTCACTATCTGTATATCTCGTCATTGTGGTTGGTTAGCACAAAAACTCAGATTAACATGGAAAACATAACATGCTACTTTGACTGACCACTAATGACAAATATATCATAGAGGGCTGTACACAACCAGCCAAGTATCATAAACCACATGGTAACACCTCATAGCATTTACACTTACGCTTACATTACTTTTACAACAACCTCGAAAACGACAATTTACTCATATTTTTAACATAAAAGAAGATAATTTGAAGAATGCTGGAAACTTGTAGCTATTGACAACCATAGTAAGCAAAACTATTACTATGAAAGTCAATCAGTTTCCAGCATTATGTAAAAGATTTACTTTTGTGTTCAATATAAGAAAGAAACTCCTTCATAACAAGTAAATGATGAGCAAGTTTTCATTTTTGGGTGAACTAGCCCTTTAAATGCTTTGATGGAGGGCACAAATAGCTCAATTCTCTGATCACCAAGCCCGTGTTTTAACCACTATGTCACAAAACATCCATAAACAGAGCTCTGCAGTAGAGGCCTTGTGTTCGGCAGGAGGGATTAAACTCTTAGCGTAACATATGGCCTCTGCTAGCTAAGCCTATGCTAATCAGAGCTCAGATAGCTCTTGAATTTGCATAGTCACCTGTCAGAGTTTGTTCTTTTATTTTTGGCTGTAGTCTTTGAGAGACAGTAATGATGATATCTATGTTATTGTGAGCAGGGTCTGTGACCTGTAGTTAGCCTGAAGCCAGTTTTTTTGGAAGAGCAGCTATTGTTAATTGTGAAGCCTACATTCAGTGACCCTAGTGCCATCCCTTCAGTCCACACCTCTCTCCAGTTTCCTGGAAGAGCAGCCCTCCTGTGCATTGCAGCTTTGTATTTGGCATTATCAGTGTTGGCATATAATGAGCACATTGGGCACAGTTTCTCTGTGTGGTGGTGAATTGATTTGCATTTTGTCTGTGTCAGGAAAAAACAACAATAACAACATTGGATCTAATTGTCTGCTATATCACTATATAAATGTAATTCTCAACCTGAAAAGTGTATATAAACTGTGGGGTACTGGGGTAATGATTTTGGGCTTGTTTAATTTAATTTAAATCTTTTTTTTTTAATATATAGAACAAAATTAATGTAAAAAAACAATCCTGATTAATCTTTTTTTTGCTTTATTTAATGTTTTTATTTAAGATTACATATATTATTACATATATTATAACTATTATTATTATTATCATTCTTTGTTAATTATTTATTATTATTATTATTATTATTATTATTATTATTCTTTGTTGTTTATTATTATTATTATTATTATCATTCTTTATTTATTATTATTATTATTATTATTATTATTATTATTATTCTTTGTTTATTATTATTATCATTTTTACTATTATTATTATTGTTGTTGTTATTTTTATCATTAATGAGATTGTGGTATATGCAAGATAATTGTCTGTATTGAGTGTGTATAGATTATTTGTATATACATACACATAGTAGTAGTAGTAATAATAATTATGAAAAAAAATTGGTGTAATCTTTGCTTATTTACATCCATATACACTCATTCAGACACATACACTACAGACAATTTAGTTTATTCAATTCATCTATACCGCATGTCTTTGGACTGTGGGGTAAACCGGAGCAACCGGAGGAAACCCACGCAAAGATAGGGAAAACATGCAAACCCCGCACAGAAATGCCAACTGGTCCAGCTGGGACTCGAACTTGCAACCTTCCTGCTGTGAGGCGACAGTGCTAACCACTGAGTTAATTTTAGAGATCTAAATAACACAAATTAGAGAATCCAAATAACCTTAAGACTGATAAGTATTTTAAAGTGTTTATGGCTATTTGCAATATTATGCTGTTATGTAAACATTATATAATCAGTGGCATAAAATGATCTCAGAATGACAATAATATCGCAACAATTTCTGTGACAATATATCATATCACACAACAAAAATTTCTTATCATGACAGGCCTAGCCGATGCATTATATTTTTAATGTTATCATTATCGGTTTGATGACAATATTAGGCCGATATCTAGGGCTGGGCGATTCATTGAAAATTAATCGCAATCGACATTCAGAACCTATAATCAATTAATTTTTTCCAGGTTATTTTTTTATTTATTTATTTTTATACTGTGTGTGTATATATATATATATATATATATATATATATATATATATATATATATATATACACGCCTCTCAAAAAAAATGTAAATACACCTCGCGACAATGCATAGCGTAAGCTGTGTGAAGCTCTGTGAAGGAGCTCAAGTTGGAAACTTTTTGTATAAAAAGTTTGTTTTAGGCAATGTGTGTTTTAATTCCAGTTGTTCAGCGTTGATGTTCAGTAAATAATCATAGATAGTAGATAGTGTGTGTTTCCTTCAATTATTTTCAAATCAAGTAATGCACCCTTACCATCAAATCTCACTTGTAATATGTGAGCATATTTACTGGACAAAACTTGTGAGTGAACTATGAGGGCAACAAAATAAAATCAATAAATAAAATAATCATTCATTAATCATAATCGAGTTAAAATGTTCAACTAATCGAGATTTTGATTTTAGGCCAAATTGCCCAGCCCTACCGATATCTTTAAGCCAATAAGACTGACAGTTTTTTTTATTATTGTACTAGTATTTCGAATTTTTTAATGTTGTTTTATTTATGCTTTTTTTTTTGTCTAGCGGTATATTTTATTTATTTAAAAGAAAGTTAGCCATAGAAAAGAATAGTTGATTAATAAAGTTCAGAGATCAGTTCAAGCTAATTTTAAAAGTAAAATCAGCTGTTCATATGTTTGCAGACATGCAGAAAAATGTTTATCTGCAAATATATTAGCCTCCAAATCAAATCAAGTTATCGGTTATCGGTCAAAAATTCCATATTCGTCGGCACCAATAGCCTAGTGGTTAGTGCGTCGACACATAGCACCAAGGTGCTTTGCCGATCCTTTCCCTATCTCTGCTCCCGACGCTTTCCTGTCTGCAAAATCTCCGCTGTCCTACCCCAATAAAGGTGAAAACCCCTAAAAAATTATTATTAAAAAAAAAAAAAAAAAATTCCATATTGGTGTATCCCTGTTTTCATTTTTTTCGATGACACACTGGGATACAGAATGCATAACGTTATCAGCAACACCAAAAATATATATAATTTCTTTGACTCATTCATGGATCAATGTGTGCTTGTGTACAGAAGGTAGATGTTTGATTGTCTTATCTGTTTGTGTTATTTCAGCCATATATCATAGACAGGTTTGCTAAAGAGGGAAGTACATATATGAGCGGTCGCTTTCATTACTTCTACTTTTGAGTGCTTCTTCTGTTGGATGCTGACGTGCCGAATCGTCTTAGTAATGGTACATGGAGTTATTTCTCACTTTTTATAGTTCTCTTTGTATAATATTTACATTTCTGTGGTTGCGTTTGGAAAATGTTGCTCGGTATATTGTGGAAGCTTGAATGTTTTAGGAAGCAGACGACTTGTTTGATCAGTTGTTTGTGTATCAACATCGGCTTGGTGGATTTGCGTCGGAAATTCTTGATGTATATTAGGATTTTCTCTTGCACATTTTGTGAAGTGAAATCTTTTATGGTGTGTGCTGAAGGTGAAAATTATTTTGAAAAAGCTTATTTGCAATATTGAGAATATATATTCCCTATATTTGTGATGTAGGGAATAATAATAGTCTCTAACATTCAGAGCTGTAGGTCACATTTGAATATTTCATTTCAGAATTCATCTTGATTACAACTTGTAAGAATTGAATGACTATATAATAGCATATGAAATGTTTTCCTAATTGTTTTGCTTTTGAGATGTCAGCATATCAGTCTTTAGTTTTAATGGTGTCCTGTATTTATTGTCTCTTTGTAGGACTCGAAGAACGAGCTGCGTCCACGTCTCTGTCACATAAAGAAAGGTGCCACCGGATATGGCTTTAACCTTCACACAGAGAAGACAAAACCCGGCCAGTACATCAGGGCGGTGGATGAGGACTCACCGGCAGAGAAATCTGGACTTCGGCCTCAAGATAAAATAGTGCAGGTATAATACACCATATTTAATCAGTCATTTAACAACTGTGTGTGAACCTCAGGAATGTGCAGCAATCAGCTTAAAGCTTTTGGCTTCAGATAATGGATATGAGCAAGTAAATCAGTATTAAGTGATTCAGTCAGGGACAAACCACAATAGAGTTGTTTTCAGGTGTACCTATGTTCTGCTCTGGCTTTGTGTGGAACTGCTTTTGTTGGCAAACTTAAAACCAGATAATATTGTATCTAAAACTTCTAATTAGAGCTGTGCAATATATATCGAATAGACAAAATAAAAAGTCTATTGTTTCATATTAAGCTCTATTGTTTATTTCAAGGTGTCCTAAATACATTGTTTACAGTAATATTTTACTTGGTATGCAGGCAGAAACATAAATAACAGCATTGTGAGTATATACTTTTTATGTTGGACCTGTTATCATTAGTTTTTAAAAAGTTCTGAATAAAGTCAGAAATATGATCATATATGAATGAGTATAAACTATCAAAATGTAAAACCTTGATGGATTTGTTTTGCTAGGGCAGATGCTTCTAAGAAGTTTGAAAAAATCTGGAGCCTCTTCCTTGCTTATCTTTTTAAGTTGAAAGTATTATTATTCATGGACCATTTTATTCTTACTTTTTCTCTCCATTTTCAATGTTTTGAGTTTGATCTAGTAAAACTTGATGGTGTATATTATTTACTCTATATGGTGCATGTTTTTTTTTAATTATTATTATTATTATTATTTAATTAATTTACTGGCTGTCACAGTGGTGTAGTGGTTAGCATGATTGCCTCACAGCAAGAAGGTCGCTGGTTCGAGCCTCGGCTGGGTCAGTTGGCATTTCTGTGTGGAGTTTGCATGTTCTCCTCACGTTCGCGTGGGTTTCCTCTGGGTGCTCCGGTTTCCCCCACAGTCCAAAGACATGCGGTATAGGTGAATTGGGGAAGCTAAACTGTCCGTAGTGTATGTGTGTGAATGAGTGTGTATGGATGTTTCCAGTGATGGGTTGCAGCTGGAAGGGCATCTGCTGTGTAAAACATATGCTGGATAAGTTGGCGGTTCAATCCGCTGTGGTGACCCCTGATGAATAAAGGGGAAAGAAAATGAATGAATGAAATGAATTTACTTATTAACATTTTTTTTGTATTTTCTTTCTTTTTTGTATCGTTTGTATAAATAGTATTATAGATTGTATATATTTTTTTCTGTTTTGTGCTTATAAAACTGTTATAAATAAAATATTTTAAAATAGTAAAAAGAAATGCTGCTTTACATGTGGTCTATATACAGTTGAGGTCACAATTATTTGCCCCCTTTGAATTTGTTTTCTTTTTTAAATATTTCCCAAGTGATGTTTAACAGAGCAAGGAAATTTACACAGTATGTATGATATTTTCTTCTTCTAGAGAAAGTCTTATTTGTTTTATTTCAGCTAGAAAAAAAGCAGTTTTGATTTTTTTTTTTAAAATCATTTTAAGGTCAATATTAGTAGCCCCTTTAAGCTATATATTTTTTCGATAATCTACAGAACAAACCATCCTTATACAATAACTTGCCTAGTTAACCTAATTAACCTAGTTAAGCCTTTAAATGTCACTTTAAGCTGTATAGAAGTATCTTGTAAAATGTCTTGTAAAATATATATATGACCCTATTATATAACTATTAACTGATTGAATTTTACTATATTGTGCTATAAATCTAATTATCAGGATATGAAATGAGATTTTTGTCATATTGCTTATCTCTATTTCTATAGAACTTCTTTCTTGTTGAAAATTTGCAATCATCCTTATATTCTTATTCATGCTCATGGGGAAAACTGCACCATTGAAAATATTTAAAAATATGTTTTAAAAACTAGCTAAAGTTTTTTTTTTTTTTTTTTTTTTTTTTTAGTTAAGTTTTTTTTTTATTATTATAATAATACAGGAAACATAAAATGACAAGTGACAAAAGCCTTATTCACACAGTGATACCGGTAAAAATCCGGAAATTTTCCAGAACGACTTTACCAGTAAATTAAAAAAAGCACTCACGAACGTTTTGGAAAAGACCATTCGCACATCCATTTAAAAATACCAGTAAATTCTGACATCATCAACCAGAAATGACCTCTAAAAGGCTCCGCTTGTATTTGTAAACCTAGAAGGGGTCAGGCTTTTGTTGATGGTTTCACTTTTATTTAAAGCTTTAGCATTCATGCAGCTGCTTTTGTCCCAGAGAAATCCAAAGGCAGAAGCACGAACCGCAGCTAAATGTTTCCACATTTGACTACATCACAAATTGTGTGAATGGATAAGTAGTGTGAACAACTTTGATTAAAACATAAGGAGGAACACTTTCACATGTCGAGATGTACATAATATGTGTGTGTGCTGGCGCTTACCGGAGCACTCCTTCACTTCACGTGCACACGCGTCCAGCAACTGAAGCAGAGCTTGAAGGTAAACGAACAGCGGTTTATCATAAGCATTTTATTGATGATTCTTTACACAGTTGGCATTAATAATGAGCATAGAAGCGTTCACGCAGAGCAGCATTCCGGCAAATTACCAATAGTAGCCCCTTTCACACAGTGATAACGGTAAATATCTGGAAAATTACCGGAAAGACTTTACCGGTAAATTAAAAGAAGCGCTGTTCACACAGGTGAGAACGTTTGTAATGTTCACACATCCATTCCAAAATACTGATATCATTAACAAGAAATGACCTCTAAACGGCTGCACTTGTATTTGTAAACACAGAAGGGGTCGGGCTTTTGTTGATGGTACATAAAATGGGTGTGTGATGGCGCTCACCGGCTGCTTCATGTGCACACACGTCAAGCAACTGAAGCAGAGCTTGAAGGTAAACAAACAGCGGGTTATCATAAGCGTTTTATTGATCATTCTTTACACAGTTGGCATTAATAATGAACATAGAAACGTTATCTGACTAACATCTAGCAGCTAAATGTGTCTGGAAAAGCATTCAAAGGCTTTTATTTTCATAAACGGCACGAATGTGAATGCGTCTGAATGTTCTTATGGACTGAAGTACACGTCTCGCGTCTTTCCGCAGTTTTCCTTCTGCGTTCATATTAGCTATGTTTCCATCCACCTATTTTTATGACCATTTTGGATATGCACATAAAAACTGTTTGATGGAAACGCTAAGATGCGCATAAATTTTGAAAAGTGCATAAAAAACATGTGTGCATAACTGAGTAGGATAAACTATTTATTAGATAAGAAAAGATGTGCATAAACTGCGATGGAAACACTTACCGAACAAATTCCACTATGCGCATTAAAAAAGGTCATGTAATTTTGTTATAAGAGATCATGTGATGATAGTATATGACCCTGATGCTAAAAATGTGTGTGATTAGATAAACTAGCAGGCTGAGCACATTGTAAAACATCTGAAATGTTGTTTTGGTCATTTTAAGACGCCTTAACCATCTTAGTATTAGTGATATTATATTATTAATGACTTCCAGAATCAAGAGCGTCTGTGCTCTGCGTCTCACGCCTTCAAACGCCACCGCACATTCACTGCATGTCAGGATTGGCTTCTGAGGTGCAAGTCATTTAATAAATGAAGAAAAGATTCACGCAGCTTCTCTTATCGCAGCAAATTTTGTTTTTACTGTTGATATTTGGCGCCAGATAATCAGGAAGTGACGATTTTGTTTGCTTTGACTCGTTGGATGGAAACGCTGCTTTATTTGCACGTCTTTTATGCGATAATCTAGTTTTGCACATAAAGTTATTTCGCAGTTTTGGATGGAAACATAGCTACAGAGCAGCATTTCGGCAAATTACCCATAATGTTACAACTTCTCTTCCTGAAAAATTGCCGGTAATTTTCCGGAAAGGTCTGTAAGTGTGAAAAGAGCTAAAAACTGCAATGTTTCAAAATATTTGTTTCAAAAAAGGCATTATTTGAACATTCTGTTCATTAAAAAATGATAAAACAAGAACATTAAGCAGTTAAACACTGTTTTCAGTGTATAACATTTTTCAACACCGATAATAATAAAAAATGTGACAGCACTTTAGTTTAAGTAACCAAACTGTTAACTACTAGCTTATGACCTGCCTGTTATTAAGATACTGGCTGTTTAGTTGTACTATTAAAAGTATGATCTTATTCAACATCCCTAATCCTACTAAACACCTAAGCCCAACTACTGCCTAACTATCTATTGATAAAGCAGCTAATTAGTAGTTTATTTAGCTAAATGTCTTAGCTAAACGTTTGCTTATAGCAAAAATTATATCTTAAAATAAAGTATGACCAGAACTGTTTCTGGAGTTTTCCTTTTTTTTAATGGTAAAATGTGAATTTTAAGTTGCAATTTTAAAATGGACAACAGAAAACAATATTAATGCTATAATAAATTTTTGATAAAGTAAATGCAGCCTTTGTGTCACTTATAATTATTCATTAATTAGCCATTTTGTCTATTTTGACTCTCACTGACAGCCTTTAAATGTATTGTACAGTTTTGGTGCTTTCTTGACTGCACCTAAATATTATATACAAGGAATATTCTGTAATTTTAATTAAATTGCAATCACTTAATTGACATCAACCAGCAGCAATCCCACTTTTTTTTTTTTTGGCAACTGTGCTCCGGGCAACCTGAGTTCGAGATCCGTGTCGCTAGAAAAGTATAGCTGATTAATAAAGTTCAGAGATCAGTTCAAGCTGATTTTTTAAAGTAAAATCAGCTGTTCATATGTTTGCAGACATGCAGAGAAATTTATGGGCTGATATATTGGCTATCGGCCTCTGTTTTAATTTTTTATATATATATATATATATATATATATATATATATATATATATATATATATATATATATATATATATATATATATATATATATATATATATATATATATATATATATATATATATATATATAAAATGAGTCCGAGACCTTTTACCGATCCCATACCAGTCCCTCTCACACCCCCTTTCCCCACCTTCTCTTTCTCCAACTTTGTTATATTCTCAAGTATGTCCTGTCATAATAAAGTCAAAATAAATCATTCAAATTCCTAATTAATCGTGGACTACTATCAGAATCAAGTATTGTACAGTATTATTTTGCCCATATATTTTTTTTTACATTGACTCAGAATGTTAATGCTGAATGGCTGAGCGGTGTGTTAATCTCATTATCTGAGAGTGAAGGAGTGTTCAGTGTAATGACTGTCTCTGTGTGAGTGCTGGATTAGTGAGCGGCGGAGGAGAGTCCAGTAACACGGATGTTATCACACCACCTCTCACTGCTGATATCAGCACATGCTCAATACACTTATTACTCTCACAGACACTGAAGAAAGTTCTAGAAAGACTGATAGGGAAGAACAAGTCGCTGTTTTTTTTTTTACATTTATTCATTTTAATTAGGCTGTAACAATAAAAAAAATGTGAAAAATGATTTTAGTATATTATTTTCATGTAATTCTTTTATTAATTATATATTTTGAGGGGGAATTAATTTTTCAAATAAAAGATTATTTGAAAGTTAAAAAGTATATGATAATTATTTATAACAAAATAGACTTTTTTTCATGTTTTGGATGGAATTGTTTTTTAAATGCACTGTATAATATACATATATTTTCATTATATTGACAAAAGCTCCAAAAAGAGTCTCTTTAACAGATACATGCTAGGGTTGTCACGATACTGGAATTCAGTACCAATCAATACTGAAGCTTAAAAAACGTTAATCTCCCGCTAACATTTGAGCTTATAGACAAGCCAGCTGATCGACGTGACTTTGAAATGCTCCAGTGTCTCTGTATCTGTGGTTACACTCAGTAAACAGCGGTGAGTTCGGTGAATTGATGACCTTCACGGCCAATCACAGTCATTTCTGTTGAGTTTGTGAACATAATGGCAAATCAGCGCTCAAATGTCAGCGGGAAATGGACATTTTTTTAAATTTCAGTAACGATTGGCACCAAATTCCAGTATCATGACAACCCTAATACATGCACAGAAAGAACTCTACATTTCATGTTTTTTGCTTTCTTACATGAATGTTCATGGTAAACAAATGTTTCAAATTAAGTAAATTAACAAATTGTCCCTTAAAACAGGTAATGCTGCACAATAGATCCCTATTAGGTGTTATATGCATAAATTAGCATCACATCAGCAGTGAGAAATCATTTATTTTTTTACAGAAGTTATGTTAATGTGGGTTTAAAAAACAATTGCAGCATTTGATTGTTATGAGCTTACTCAAAGACTATAGAATACACAAGACATTTCCCTCATATAGTTTTGAATGGGGAAAAGTGTAACGGTCAATATGGTGAATGAAGCCCCGCCTACTAGTACAGGAGCCAATCATGGATCGCTATAGACTGACAAGTCTTGGACCAGACGCGTGCTTTTACGACAGTTTGGTGGTCAACAAACACACTGGAATCTCAGCGAATACTTGCTTCACAGACATAAGAAATGTATCCACATAAAGCTTGAGATCCTTTTAAATAAACCAACTACACTTAAAAACAAAAGTTTTTTTGGTTTTGTAATCTGTATGAAATGAACACAAGGTACAGTCCATCCTGTCAAACACGCATCACATGACAGCAATTACTCAAACGCCCACAAACTTGTAAACAAAGAGTCACTTTCATTTCTGGAGGAGATTCGCCAGCAAGACCAAGTTGTGGATTACTTCAGAAAACCAGTGCGATCAAACGAAGCATTATCCAGAGGATGATAATGTGTAGAACGGCCATAAATGAGGTTGGCATCGTGATCTCGTTCCTTTTGAGTGCGCATGCACATTAGCTTGGACAACCTGAAAATATGCCAATTTTGTTTGATTCGAACGTTTAAAAATTAATCTTATGAGATGGTTGTTGTTTAATTTTATTGGTGATACCAAATATGTAATGTAATCGTAAACTTGGCAAACAGTTTTGAAGAATTCGACAGAATGGCCGAGCATACTGCCTTAGAGGCGTTTTAAAGATGGCCGACGAGTGAAATGACTTGCCTTAAAGGGATCTTGGTTTACTTTAACATTACCTAAGTTTAATATATACTTGGGCTAAAAGTAGTTTACCTAGTCAATATAGTTTAATGAACTAATGTTAACCAATGGAGCTTTTTTATTTTAAAGTAATAATATTAGTAATAAAATAATGATATTATAATAGCATCTATCTCTAACATTTTATATAGCAGATTAACATGTGAAAATGTTTGTTTGAAAATAAATAGCCTATTAAATCTGAAAGCGGGGCAGCACGGTGGCGTAGTGGGTAGCACAATTACCTCACAGCAAGAAGGTCACTGAAATGAGCCCCGGCTGGGTCAGTTGGCATTTCTGTGTGGAGTTTGCATGTTCTCCCCATGTTCGCGTGGGTTTCCTCCAGTTGCTTCGGTTTCCCCCACAAATTCAAAAACATGTGATATAGGTGAATTGGGTAAGCTAAATTGGCCATAGTGTATGTGTGTTAATGAGTGTGTATGGATGTTTCCCAGTGATGGGTTGCAGCTGGAAGGGCATCTGCTGCAGAAAACATATGCAGGATAAGTTGGTGGTTCATTCCGCTCTGGCGACCACAGATTAATAAAGGAACTAAGTCGAAAATAAAAAAAAACAAATGAATCTGCAAGCATTTGGTAACGTGATGAACACCACTGCCAATAAAACAATCTAAATATGATTAAAAGCCATTTTAAAAGATTAAATAATATAATATTCACTATATTTTAAAGTGCTCACAATAACCATGTCATTATCGCATTATATTCCATCATCAAATATCAGCACGTCTTATAAAAAGTAAACTCTCTCTCTCGTCTGCAGCTGGTACAAAATGCGGCTGCAAGACTACTTTCTGGCACCCGCAAGTATGAGTCGGTAACTCCGATTTTAGCTGCACTTCACTGGTTATCCATTAAATACAGAATTTATTTAAAATATTATTATTTGTTTACAAAGCAGTCAATAACCTTGCTCTCAGTATCTTACAAACTTTGTCCGTATACCCCCTCCCGATCATTGAGATCTTATGATCTCAACTTACTCACCGTGCCCAGAACACGCCTTAAAAAACGAGGTGATCGAGCGTTTGCTGTTGCTGGTTCTAAACTCTGGAACAGTCTACCAATTCACATTAGACTTTCCCCCTCCATTTCTGTGTTTAGGTCTGTTTTAAAGACCTATCTATTTTCTCTCGCTTTTAATACTCCTTTATCGCTGTTTTATTGCTTTTATTTGTTAAATGTTTCTTTCATATTCTGCTTTCATATGTCTTTAGTACTCCTATGTACAGCACTTTGGTCAACCTTGGTTGTTTTTAAATGTGCTTTATAAATAAATATTGTATTGTATTGTATTGTATTGTAAACAAATCTTAAGGCCTGATAAAACATGATGTGGTCATGAATATTCTAATTAGCATGTGACATCATCTAGCAACTTTTAAGCAGGCTTTTTTTGCATTACCATTAAAGACTCTTGTCTAGTGTATGTCAGTATGCAAATATAGCTTTGTAACAGTCTGTGGGTATGTGGTTTTTCACAGTTTTCACACATTTGAAAAAATCACGTTCTTTCACTGCATGAAGACTGGCATAGTTGTTTACTCAAGAGTGTAGATCTGGTCCTCTTTGGCCTGACTGAGAAGGGTTTTTTGTCTTAAAGCCACGTCTCATTTCCTTCAGAATGGCCTTTCTCTGAGCGCTGGCTTCATTCAACGGCTGTGCTTGAAAGCATTGAGTGTTTTCACGCTCTCAGGATCCTTGTTTTTAGTTTCAGTCCCATTTCCGTATCTCATCTCAGATTGCGGAGAGCTGAGGCGTTTAATGCAAGACACTGTAGCTCAATAGGGTAAAAAACAACAACTAATAGTTGTCACCATACTCCCCTAGCTGATTGATTACATTAAAGGCACGGTTCATCCAAAATAGAAAATCACCTCATCATTTACTCAGACTCGAGTTGTTCTAAACTTTTATGAGTTTCTTTCCTCTGTTGAACAAAAAAACTGAAGAATTCTGAAGAATGTTAGTAAGCTGAAACCATTGACATCCATAGTAGAAAGAAAAATACTTTCATGGCTGCTGCTTTTATTGTCTCTAACAGAAGAAAGAAATACAAAGAAACGAGTAAATCTTTTCAGAACATTCACATTTGGATGAACTATCGGTTTAAAAATTAAAAATTAATTTCTATTTAGTTTTGGTATTACATTTTCTAAAAGATAATATCTAAATATGCAATTGAGACCTTATTTAATTTTTTCATCATGTGCATACATTTCTAGCGCAAAAATCTGAACATTGGATGAAGTCAGGTACAAATAAATACTAGCCGACAGCTAGTTCTCTGCAACTCTCACATGGTTGCCCACTGAAGCTAAGCAGGGCTGTGCCCGTTCAGTTACTTGGTGGGAGACCCCATAGGAAAGCTAGGTTGCTACCGGAAGTGGTGTTGGTGAGGTCAGCAGGGGGCACTCAACCTGTGGTCTGTGTGTCCTAACGCCCCAGTATATTGATGGGGACTCTATACTGCTTATCGAGTATACGTTAAAGTCGAGGTCCTCACTCTCTGTGGTCATTATAAATCGTAGGATGTTCTTCAAAAAAGAGAAGGGGTTTAATCCTGGCATCCTGGCCAAATTTGCCCATTAGCCTCTGTCCATCATGGCCTCCTAATAATCCCCATGTTATAATTGGCTTCATCACTCGGTCTCCTCTCCACCAATCAGCTGGTATGTGGTGTGTGGTCTGGCTGCCGTCGTGTCATCCAGGTGGATGCTGCACACTGGTGGTGGATGAGGAGATTCCCCACAATGTGTAAAGCGCTTTGAGTGTCCAGAAAAGCGCTATATAAATGTTTTATATCAAATTTTAAATATTATCAGTCAAATGTTTTGAATGAGATTTTGGGAATGTTGTTTAATCTCCTAATTATGTAGAAAATAATGTAAATGGCAAGAAAAAAAAAATACGTTTCCTAAAGATTTTGCAGTAGAAAATTTATACAATCAGTCAGATTATCTACAGTCTGAACATATCTCTATATAAAAGAATTTGGAATACAGTTATGAATAAAAATGTGGTTTATAGAAGTGCTAATGAAGTACAGATGTATGGCAAAAACAACTCATTTGAGGAAATGACATAAAACATGTTTTTTTTTAATATATTATTATTTGATTATTATTATTATTATTATTATTAATAATAATAAACTTTATTTTTATATAGCGCCTTTTAAGAGTAGCATCTCAAGGCAATTATATTTGAAATCTACAGACACAATTTTTTTCTTTTCGTTAAAAAAACACTTTTTTTATGAAAAAACATCCTGTTTTTGCCTGCAGTGTTTCACCTTAAACATCAGGCACATTAATTCACCTATTTAACAATAAAATCATGCCATGCTCAATAAAGTAAATTCTCTTTTTTCTTTGCTTGGCCTGATCTTTGAGTATGGCCTCTTGGTGTGTGTGTGTGTGTGTGTGTGCGTGTGTGTGTGCGTGTGCGTGTGCGTGTGCGTGTGTGCTGTGATAAAGGCACTCATAAGAGGGCTGTTGTTTGTCGGCTGTGTTTTAATTGCCTGCTGAACGGGAGTGTGGGATCTGCATTCCTGAATACCCACTCCTGCCCTGAATCTCCCACACAGATTCCTCAGGCTTGGGCATTATGGGATTGACCAACAGAAGATCAGTCTTTTCCCAGGTGTCTCCTCTTTGGGAACAAAGGTCATGGGATTAGTCTTTCTGTTGAAACATTAGTACTTCAAATGTGCAGGGTTGGCGAAAGGAAATTTGCTTTGTCTTGCTGATTAATTCTGTTTTGTAGTATGTATGGATTGTCCTAAATAAATTCTCTTTTGCATTGTCAATTTTTATTCAACGTGTACTGATGTAAAAAGTAGTAATTTAGCAATAATAGAAAGATAATACATACGTCAAAAAATGTTAGTTTTACAAGTTAAATGGTCATTTCATTTAGTTCTTTTTGATGTTTAAATAAATGTTAATGCATTTAAATAAATTATTTGCAATTTGTTTTTAAATGTAGTTTTGATAAACGTGTTTACTAATCTACAAATAGAAGAGAAAAGAATACAATAATTATTTTTTTTAAGTGTAATTAAATTCACTATACATTGTAATTTTGTATCTACATTTTAATTGTAATTATCTTATTATAATTCAACTTAAATTTAAATCAAGTGGAAATCAATTGAAATGAATTACATCAAAACGAATTAAAAAATGGTTTATAGGAAATTACTAAACAACTAATTTAAATAGTGGACAATTTACGTCCATTTTCCTTTTTTTTTTTTTTTTTTTTTTTTTTAATTAGTTTTTATTGATTTTTTTTTTTAGGAACATATAACCAGTGTGAACAAACGAACCAAAAAATAATAATACATACATACATACATGCATACATACATACATACATACACAAATACATCCATTCCACACATGTACATCTACAGTATGTACATACATAAATGAAAATATTAAATTAACCTCATCAAGAAAATAAATAAATAAAATAAAATATAATAAAAGGTTGCCAAACATATTCTAACAATGATGCATGATAATTATATTGCCGTTGTGGAGAAAGCCAGCCATTTACCCCATTTCTTTTCAAAGAACTCTAATTGTAATCGAAGTGCATGTGTCATTTTTTCCATTTTTTCAACTTCTGCTATAATTTTGAACCATTCATCTTTAGTTGGTGGGTCTTCTTTATGCCATTTCCGGGTTAAAGCTTTTTTACTTGTTGCCAAAAATATCTTAAATAGATATCTATCCTCCTTTTCAAGTTTAATAGGAATATCTCCTAGATAAAGTACTTAGAATGATCTAGAATTATGAAGATCAGAAATATCATTGATGGCGGAGTGCACAGTTTCCCAAAAACTGTTAATTCTTGAGCACTGCTAAAATACATGCGCATGATGTGCCTCTTCTACCCCACAGTTCCTCCAACAAGGTTGAGGAGACCCCGTTGTAATGATTTACATGTCTATTTTCATATATGTCTTTGTAAGTTTTTAATGTAACTATATTTTATACATTTAGATTAAAAAAATGTACTTTATTGCTTTAACATTGTTTTATTATTATGTCACGTTATTTAATTTGTCTATGGAATTATTGATAAACGGGCGTGGTAGGTAGTGCTGTCGCCTCACAGCATGAAGGTCGCTGGTTCGAGCCTCGGCTGGGTCAGTTGGCAGTTCTGTGTGGAGTTTGCATGTTCTCTCTGCGTTCACGTAGGTTTCCTCCACAAGTCTAAAGACATGTGGTACAGATGAATTAGGTAGGCTAAAATTGTCCATAGTGTATGTGTGTGTGAATGAGAGTGTATGGGTGTTTCCCAGGGATGGGTTACAGCTGGAAGGGCATTCGCTGCGTAAAACATGTGCTGGATAAATTGGCGGTTCATTCCACTGCTGCGACCCCAGAATAATAAAAAGACTAAGCCGAAGAGAAAATGAATAAATGAATTACTGATAAACATCAGTTTCGTGAACCTAATCATTTCAATTTGTTATTAATAAAACATAAATTTTATTTATTTCTTATTTTATTTTTGCTATTTATGCAACTTAATTCAATTAAAAGTCCCATGAAGTACTTTGAAGTAGGCATTTTTATTCATTGTTTGACGTAATCTCAACTGAAACACGAAGAAAGGGTTGGTCATAGTGTAGCTTTTTATTTTTACAGAAAAGACAAACTAAAGGCTTGACATGTTTATATCAGTTTTATATTTTCTAACCATGAATTTTGTCACTGTTTTGGCGCACACTAGCTTATAGATATATTAAAAACTAACAATACTGGTATTAACATCTAAAAAACTTTATTTTAATTTCATGGGACCTTTAACTAAGGAATTGCCAATCAAGTAATTTTAAAACATGCATGAAGTACATAACGCATGATAGTGAATTTAAATGTTTGCCCCGTACCTTTTTGTTGATGTGATAACCGTTTATAAATAAATACATGCTTAGATTGCACATATAATACATTTAAAATGTATTCATTAATACGTGAGTAACATACAATAACTGAACCATTTTCAAGAATAAAAGAGTATTTTACTTAAGAATCTCTTAGATGATTAAAAAAACTATTTTTAATAGCTCATCAAAGAAACACAGATCATGTGAATTGAGAAACTCAAAATAAATGGAGACTTCCTACACACAAGTTCCACAGCTCCTCCTTATGATTACTGAAGACTCTCTCCCAGTTTTAAAAGGCATGAATTAACATTGTATTGTTTTCACAGGTGAATGGCGTTTCTGTGCATACCCTGCAGCATTCAGAAGTAGTGGCGGCCATTAAAGCAGGAGGAGACGAGACCAAACTGCTGGTGGTGGATCCAGAAGCAGACGCTTTCTTCATGAGCTGTGAAATCCTGCCGACCGAAGAGCATCTCACAGGTACAGTGGGACAAATTAAAGGGATGGTACACCCAAAAATAATAAATACCTCATCATTTACTCCCTCTCGTGTGGTTTTAAACCCTTATGAGTTTCTTGGTTCAGTTTAGATATCCCAGTTCCCAATATCTCTACTTGTACCATGTTCTAAAAGTATATATATTTTTTGTGAATAAAAGGTACATGTTAATGTGTGTGTAATTATACAGTATGCAAGCTATGGGACATATTACTTTCTCATTAACTGCCCATTATGTTGCTTGGCTTCGTGCCCTGTCAAATATCTTGTCTGGCTGTTAATATGCTATTTGGAGTCTTTCATGCAGAGAAATCTTCTCAGGTGTTTGCATAATTTTGCATTAATAAGAAGTTAACGTCCAAACAGCTCTTCACATTGTTGTTGTAGATTAAATAATGTGGAAAACATGCATTTAAATATTTTCCAGTAGGTCAGATATTAAGTCATTCAAATATCTTTACCGAAGTCTCTTCACTTAAAGGTGCAGTATGTAAGTTTGACACCCAGTGGTTGAACTAGGTATTGCACTCCTAGATCAAAATAAACGCACACGTGGGATGCCAGAGATTGAGTACAGAAGCGAGTGATTTAAACCTGTGTTCTAAATAAAATCAACGACACGCGATAGAGGGAATATTTTCCATATTAAAAGGAGTTTTAGTTTAACCAACACCTCGAATTGAGATATTAGAAACGGTTTCATTTTCTCACAGCTCAACATGTGAAACCTATGACAGTGCACCTCAGGTAAGCCTCGTGTGTTTTATTCAGTGCTAAATGCTAACAATGTGAGTTTGAATGGATTCTAAACCTTACCGTTTCATGAGTGAGTGCATGTTCTGTGCTTCTGAATGGCTGTATTTACATTTCTGTCATGTTTCGTCTGGTGCAAACAGATAAACTGCTGTTTGCGTGTTGTTAGGACACGAGATTACAATGTAACCTGCTCACCTAATGTTTACGTTCGTAATGTTTATATCATTTGCTAAGTAATAACCTCATGTGGAACTGAATCTGTCTCATTTCGACGTCTGATACTGTCCATTTCGGTCACGGGCGCATGCTTTCAGAGCCTTTCTGAATGAATGAATGAAATACGCTGTTTTCCAACAAGGCAACCCGGAGTGCTGAATTATAATTGGCTAAACTGGCATTCTGCAGGCTAAACAAAGACAGCGTTCCGACACGGAAAAACCATTTTCAAAGCAGAATATCTGACTTCAGCATTGTTTTTAAACATATTATGGTATTTTTATGCTTTAGAAGAGTCACAAACTTACATACAGCACCTTTAAGTAAATGATGAGTTGTTTGGAGAAAATTGTGAACCTATGAGGAAAAATAACGGAGAAAACAGGTGACTATGGCTCAGTTATTACCATAGACAAGTTTTGAGTAAGGCTCCAAGTATTCTGTCAGATGATTCCCATCCTATGCTCCACGAGTTTCATCTTCTCCCTTCTGGTATTCGATATAGAACTCCTAATAGTAAAATAAATCGGTTCAAACTTTCACTTATCCCTTCAGCTGTAAAGTTTTTAAATTTATGGTAGATTTGTATTGTACAATGTGTTTTTGAGTATTATGTGTGACATGCTTGTTTGCTGCAACCAAATTGCCTTCGGGAAATGAATAAAGACTGACTGACTGACTGACTTGACATTTTAGCTGCATCCCAAATCGCATACTTAAGCACTATTCTACGCCATTTTGTGAATTCACGCTGAAATATTCTTTTTATTCTCTTATGCTCTTTTAATATCCGCATGATCACTTATTCAACCGTTAAAATGAAGTGTGGAATGTTGGACACTTCACGCACTCACATAGTGAAGGGGGCGGAGCTATCAGGCACTAACGTTGGATTACTTTATTTGTTTTGGATTGTACAAGCAAAATTTTCCTATGTGGAGGATTATGCCACCTTACACTCATGGCAGGTACGATTTGGTAGTTTCATTTGTTTCACTAATTTGGCAACCATCAAACATCATTAGGGTAACAATTGAATTTCCGGTTATTAATAAAAACGTTAGTGTTACATTCGGGATGTCACTAAAATCATATACTTTGCTCTTGAGTATGTAAGTGCATGAGCGCATGGTGTATACTGTGCCATTTGGGATGCTGTGTTAGTCTTGTGTAGGCCTGTCACAATAATCAATATATCGACTAGCTTATCGCACAACATATGGACATGACCTCAATATAGACAACAAAATATATATAACGTGACATGCCTAGTCTTGTGTCCACCATGTTTGTAGTTTGTTAACACTTTTTACCCCCGTTTGTAGTTCTAAAACAAGTCAAATTTACGTCAACTTTGCTATGTATTGGGGGCAATATTAGCCGTTAGAGTGCACATGAACTATCCAGGTAACTCTGGAATACTTATTTCAACATACTATAATTTGGGACACACTAATTCTATTTTCGTAAACTATTTAGGATGGATAGTGTGCAATATAGGACACAGCATTGACTTCCATAGTAGGAATAACATTACTCTAAAAGTCAATGCGTGCCAGCTGCCAGCGTTTTTCAGAAATTCTCTTTTTGTGTTCAACAGAGGAAAGAAATGCAACTAGGTTTTGAAAAAGTGAAGGGTGAGTAAATGATGACAGATTATCATTTTGGGGTGAACTATCTCTTTAACCTGCTTTTCATCTGCATCATCTCACATCCTTGACCTTTAGTGCACTTTTGCTGATCAGGAGCAACTCCTGTTCACTTTGTCAAATGATTTGACACATAGTAACAGACTGCTAGTTAAACATCAACCTGAGGCCTGCGGTGCCACTGTCTGTACAAGAGAGCATCAGCCAAAGTCAACACTCACTGCCAGAGGGTTGTCATGGTGATCATGACCACGGCAACAGTATGAGAAATGGGGAAAGTCAATCACCCCCACCCCAAATTGAGCTAGACGGGCAAACAGCACATGCTGGCAGTGCAGCCACACCACTGAGATATGAGCCAGAAGAACAGCATATTTAATACAGCGAGAGTGTCCAACACAAAATAAGCTGAAGGCCAGATCAGGGAAAATATCCTTTTCTAGGGACAAATTTGTTCAACTTTAGCGCAATCATACAATTTATAATTAACAATACTAGCCCAAACATAATGTAAAATAAAATAAAATACTATTTCTGACTTTAAAAAGATCACCTTTGTAAGTTAAAATTCTTAAATTGACGAAATGTTGTGTTCTGGGCCATGAATAACTCTAAACAGGTCTTTAATTTTTCTGCAAAAAATATTTGATTTTAATATTTTTTTGAATTGAATGGATATGTTTATTTTGATTGTGTTGTTATTCTTTCTTTCAGTAGCACAAAAATAATTACTAAAAATGAGACCAATATTGTAATACTTACTGCCAGGACTGTTTATGTCGAAGTTGATATTTAGCCGCACCATGTTGGTGTTTCGTAACATCTAGTTTTTACGAGGTGGGTCGTTAGCCCAACGCTCAACCCCTAACCTGGAGGAACAGGACATACACACATACACTACGGACAATATTGCTTACCCAATTCACCTATAGGGCATGTCTTTGGACTGTGGGGGAAACCGGAGGAAACCCACCAAACACGGGGAGAACATGCAAACTCCACACAGAAATGCCAACTGACCCAGCCGGAGCTCGAACCAGCGACCTTCTTGCTGTGAGGCGACAGTGCTAACCACTGAGCCAACTTGCCGCTCCAACATTGTCTTGTCATGCTCTTTAAAAGCATTAAAAGGGATATTTAAGCATTAATTTAAGGGATATTTTTATAGAAGATATTTTTGACAATGCTGGAAAGCGGTAACCATTAACTTAGGTTTTTCTTACTATGGATGTTAATGGTTACCCTTTTCCAACATTCTTCAAAATTTCTGCTTTTGTGTTTAACAAAAAAAAAACTCAATCAGGCTTGGAACAAGTCAAGGGTGAACTATCCCTTTAATACTTATGGACTGGACTTTTTTTTTTTTTTGCTTGTGTATTTTTCTTTAAAGTGGAAAAAGATTCTTTAGATTATTATCTATTAAAAATGAAAATAATAATAATAATAACTTTGAAGAACTTTTCACTAGAAGGTTTTAGGGAACCAAAAAAGATTCTTCAATGGCTTTACTGTAAAATGATTTTGGTTCTTTCTGGCACCTTTATATTTATTTAGTTAATTAGTTAGTTGGCTGGTTGGTTGTTTGGCTGGCTAGTTAGTTAGTTAGGTGGGTGGTTGGTTGGCTGGATGGTTGGCTGGTTAGGTAGTTAGACAGACAGACAGACAGACAGACAGACAGACCTAGATGATTTTTGAAGTAAATGGAGAAGGTGAAAAAGAAAAAAAAGAGAAGATTTTTTTTTTAGAAAACGGCAAAATGGCGAAGTTCTAACAAGCTTGTCTGGAGACTGTTGGAGTTTGAGTGAAAGCATGTTGACCGCTGCTCCCACACACATCTTTTATTCATAATTTCTGCCACAACAGCCATGTTTCCCAACTCTCATTCAATTATGAAAAGGCCTTTTGCCTGTTTCCTGTTTTTCCTGGAAGGAAACTCCGTCCAGCCATTGTGCTATGATTCTAAACCCTTTGGGCAGTGGCTTTTTTAGTTAATAGCGGGGTTTGGCAGTATGACTGGATCTCGCATCAAAGCATGCAGAACTGTTTATCACATTATACAGTAGGAGCCAATGGAAAATATCATACTGTTCCCTTTATTCACACTTATTGATGTCAATTTTCAACAGATGGAGGCAGTTATTAGCTCTTATGTGAAATTTTTTTATTTTTTTTTTTTTAAACATTTCCAAGGTGGCGACACTGTTGCTCAGTGGTCACCTCACAGCAAGAAGGTCGCTGGTTTGAGCCCCGGCTGGGTCAGTTGGCATTTCTGTGTGTTTGCATGTTCTCCTCGTGTTGGTGTGGGTTTCCTCCGGGTGCTCCGGTTTCCCCACAGTCCAAAGACAAACGCTATAGGTGAAATGAGTAAACTAAATTGGCTGTAGTATATGTGTGTGAATGAGTGTGTATGGATGTTTCCCAGTACTGGGTTGCAGCTGGAAGAGCATGAGCTGCATGAGCATGTGACGTTAATTCCTGATGGTTGTTTTGACTTGTTTTACAAAAGCTCCTCACAAATGATTTAAATACCATCACATTAATACACAACAAATGCATTCGTTCAGCTCAGCACACAGCAGTCAGTCACAAATATAGATCATAAAACCATGTTTTGCATCTTTATGTTGGCTTTTAAAGATGACCGTAGTCATAGTATTTTCTATAATATTTTTTTTTCTTCTGGAGAAAGTCTCAGTTTTATTTAGGCTAAAATAAAAGCAGTTTTACCATTTTAGTATTATTAGCCCCCTTAAGAAATATTTTTTTTCAGATTGTCTACAGAACAAACCTTTGATATACAATGACTTGCCTAATTACACTAACTTACCTATTTTATTTTTTTTTTTTTTTTCAAATATGTTAGATTTATTTCTTTCACCCCATTATTGTATGCAACTAGGCATACAATAACAATGCAGCCTACAAAATAGCACACATCCACATCCTTCTTATATATGTACAGTGCTCAGCATAATTGAGCACACCCCATTTTGAAAATTAACATTTTGATCCATTTCTCAGTGAAAGTGGGCAATGTATTTTGGTGCATTTAAACAAAATGGATTTATTAAACAGATATATTTATTAAAATAATATTTTAGTCACCAAACATGTTTAGAAATTTAAAGATAATACAATTAAATTCAAGCAAAATGAAAAAAAAAAATTTAGATATAGATTTGTGAGGGGTGTACTTGTATATGCTGAGCACGGTATATATACATATACACATTCAAATGACAACTAATAAATAAATAAATAAAATAAATAAATACAAATAATCAATTGAAACACTGAAAAATAGATAATGACAAAATAACAAAAGCAATAATACAACAAAAAAAAAGAAAATACATGTTTACAAACACACAAATTACATAATATTCATTAGGGATGTCCCAATATAATACATAAAAAAAAATAAAGAAGAGCGAAGAAACAGATCCAGGAAGTTCCTTATTTTTTTATTTAATTCACCTTATTTTAACATTTAACAACTCCTTTAACAAACAGCACTTCTGTGAGGTAGCTTGAACAATCAAGTAATAAATAACATCAATTCTTCACTTTTGGACTTCGGTGCAACAGTAAATATATAAAAAAATTCTAATATAAAAACAAACAGCACCTCAGCTTAAAATACCCGGCAGTCAATCCCAAGTTTACATATCTCACAGTTTGCTATGGCAATGTTGTTGTCGTCAACTTTATAATACCTCCAGAACCCAGACATACTCTCGCTTTTCGCTTCAAGCGTTCTACTTTGTCGGCGTTTAACCAATAGAATCTCTGCAACAAACTGATGTCATGCCGCATGCATTGCTGTTTCTGTATGAAGTCAAGAAAGAGGTCTAACTCTGTGCCACCGCATAACTATAGATGTGTTCAAAAATAACGAGAATCCTAATCGGGAGGTAACATCTGATTCCAATCGAGTCTGAAACCGCGTGATCGGGCCCGATTTTCCTAATACACATTCCTAATATTCATATATGGTTCCCAAAGATAGTCAAAGTCCTTCTATTTGCCTTTGATGATATAAATTAGTCTCTCCAGTTTAATACAGTTCACTAACTTGCCTAATTAACCTATAGTTAAGCCTTTAAATGTCACTTTAAGCTGAATACTAGTATCTTGAAGAATATCTAGTCAAATATTATGTACTGTCATCATGGGAAAGATAAAAGAAATCAGTTATTAGAGATGAGTTATTAAAATTATTATGTTTAGAAATGTGTTGAATTTGTTTTGTATATTGTTAAACGGAAATTGGGGGAAAAGAATATACAGGGGGGCTAATAATTCAGGAGGGCTATCAATTCTGACTTCAACTGTAGACTTGTTTTTATGGGTCAGATGACGGGATGTTTGTGTGTTTCCCCAGGTCCACTTCCAGAGCCTGTTCCCAGACGTGAAGCAGAAGAGCAGGTGAGAAACATCTGACACACATTCTGCTCTTTCTAAAATTATCCAGTGCACATATCTTCATACCTCTCAAGCAAACCTCTACATTTCTCCTAAACTGGGTGTGCGATGTGCTTTGTTTTTGTGGATGTGCTAAATGTACATAATCAGGTCTGATTGGCTGATAAAGAGTCTGAGCATCAGTGATGGGATTAGGCGGATGACAGTAAATCTGTGCTGTCTGATAACCAGATTTCAGGCCACTTTTACTGCATAGTCCTGAATCTTTTCTCCAGCAGCTCTCCTTTATCAGTGTTACTCCCGCTGAGACAGAAGGATAACCTGAAGCAGATAACCGCTAATGCTAGCTCTCGAACCAGCTATCTGCTCGTAGATAAATCTGTAGAGTTATCCAGCACTAAACCTGGCTCCGCTGGCCTTTTCTTCATCCTCAGACGTTTCTCTGGCTCTGATAAAGGCTTCCTGGCGGAGCGCAGAGAGTCTGAGTGCTGTAAATCTATCTGAGATTTGTGGATCATGTGCTTTACATCAGTCAGTTCTCAGAAGATGACGGAGTTAATGTGAAAAATATTTTTTAAATGTTTTTATGTCATACTTGCTCATGAAATGTCTCTGAAAAGTTCACTATAAGCATAAACCAACATTTTTTTCCACTGAATTATTTAATCTGGGCAAAATGCAGAATTCTGCAGCTTATTATCTACAGCAACACAATCATGAATGCTTAACTTTTAATGACTTTTCTAGGATTTAAAGTATACTTACTAATTTAAAATATCAGTTGTATAGTGTCCACAGTGGCTACGTTTACATGGACCTCAGTAATCAAATGATTTCCCTTAACCTGATTAAGACAATCATATGATTAAGGTGTTTACATGAGTGACTTTTTGAATGTTCCTTTCATGATCCCGTTTTACATGTTATAGCACATAATTCCACTAATGTCATTGCATCACCACGATATCCACATTTCCTCCGAAGTTTCATGTAATTTGGGGTGTTCCATTGTTAATTTGTTGACTTTAACTGCAGTTTGGCACTTTCACTTTCATTCAGGAACATTTCATGCATGTCCCCTGTGACAATCGAGATATTGGATGCAAGTATAAACTGCTGGATAAGTGTTGTTTTAATGGATTTTGATACCGCTTACTTAATGGGGGGAAAAAAAACTCCAGATTTTGCGATGCAGGTGTCTGTGGTCCTTCACTGACTCGGTGGGTGTAGAGAATAGTGTCAAACAGCCGTGTGTGTAAAGACTATCCTGTTGCAAAATGCGGCGAAAATCCTACACGATGGTAATAGTTTAAGGTGTTTACATGTTCACATGCATACTCCACATGTCTTAATTCCATTTCTGTTTAGTTCGATTCTGACTTTATTCACATTAAGGTCATCAAAAATCACTGTTTACATGGTAGACTGTTAATCAGAGTATTGTCTTATTTGTATTCAAATCAGATTATAGGTGTATGTAAACGTGCTCAATGTAAAAAAATACTGGTTGCCTTATTTTTAAGCTAAATCAAATGAACCTTATGAGTCATTTGAACTTTTATATTAAATGACTTTGATTTATATGAAATATTATATTAAACTGACTTAAAACAGCTTGCAGAACTCATACAATTAGTTTTTTAAGTGTAATAAGTTACAACTACCTAAAAACATGACTTATTGGTCATATCATTTTTTACAGTGCCGTTGACTTTTAAATCTTTAAATATTTTTAGATCTTCTATATTGTTTAAATGTGTTTATTTATGATTTACTGTATTGTATATCATTGATTAGAAATGGCTTTTCAATCAACTTTAAAATTCAACTAATTTTAAACTCAAACTTTTCAAAATTTGCTTTTATATTTTATAACATTCACCTCGGGTGTCATGGTGGTGCAGTGGGTAGACCGATTGCCTCACAGCAAGAATGCCGCTGGTTCGAGCCTGAGTCGGTTGGCATTTCTGTGTGGAGTTTGCATGTTCTCCCCGTATTTGTGTGGGTTTCCCTCACAGTCCAAAGACATGTGGTACAGGTGAATTGGGCAGCTAAATTGGCCAGTTTTTGTTCAGTTATTTCCTATTAAAGGCAATAAAAATAACCAACGAATTGCCATTAAAATAAAATTACTGTATGTGTGTGAATGAAAATGTATGGGTATTTCCCAGTGATGGGTTGCAGCTGGAAGGGCATCCACTGTGTAAAACATATGCTGGATAAGTTGGCGGTTCGTTCCGCTGTGGCGTTACTTTTCCTAATGCCAAACAATGAGACAATTCTGGCAAGCATAGTTTAAAAGGAGGGCTTTCTGTATTTTCCAATATAATTTTCTATACTATATAATTAATTTTATTAATAATTTTATTACTATTAATCATGTAATAAAAAAGTGCATGTAACAATAATAATAAATAGAAGATTACAGTTTCTTATCTAAGCTAGTAAATGAGCTTGTAACAGGAAAAATATTTAGTATATAAAAGTTTTGGACATTTGGGAATATTCTGTTTCAATACCACAGATAAAAAGTTTAGAACTTTTTCTTCCAAAAATGTTCAATTAAAAAATCACTTCTATAAAGAAAGATATAGAGTTCCCATCTCTTTATTACATTGTATGCATTGATCTGGAATGTTTGAGTTGAATTTGTGAAGCATTTCTGGAGTTATATGTAGTTTTTACTACATTTTTTACTACATTAATCTTCATCAAATCTTTAGAAGTTATAATCAAAATGCACCTCATCGAGTGCAACAAACTTGGATTTTAGAAATTCTACTTGATATATAATATTTATGTGTCACAATAGAACATCTAAAATGGTCAGTGAGATATAAAATAGCTCTAAATATTTGACTTGTATTAAAAATAAAAGCCTTCATGCTCAGCTCTGATATATTTCATTGGTTAGATCTCTGTATAAATGTAAAACAAAAACATCAGACTAATATATAAATGTAGAATTGAAGAGTTCAGATGCAAAAACCTGCAAGTGCCGTCTATCATTTCCTTCTAGAATAAACATTTTTCTCAACCTCCTTTGTTTTTGTTCAGTTATTTCCCAATAAAGGCAATGAAAATATCCAATGAATTGCCATTAAAATGAAATGACTGAGCCTGCAGTCTGAGAAAGCTGCTTATTTTAGTAGAACATTTTAGAGGTTAAAATTGAGAGGTTTTTTGCATCTGAACTCTTGAAATGTTTTACTTTGTTCTTTAATGACTTTTATTGTATTGTAGTTTTGTTTTTACAAATGGCTTGAAAATTCATAGGAATTTCAAACCCCTAGATGGAGCCAAAGTTGTTTGTGATGATCTAATAATAACTGCCGTTTACCTGTGTCGGGTGTTTAGCTTTATTGAATATTCTTTACGTGAGACTGTAGCATTCAAAAGAAACTCCAGAATATGATCACTGTTACCCTGATGAAGGCAGTACTTTCCTGAAACACGTAGCTTTTTTTAAGGACTTGCCATGTGAATAGAGTGCCTTGGACTGATTTTTGCTGGTCATTCTGATGAATCCGCTACCCAAAGAGCACCGACACATTTAAGCTACCCCTGAGCCCTTTGCTTGATTTTGGGTTTGTTTAGAGTTATATTAATTATATGTAATGTTCAATTTACTTTAAACTGTTAAGTTGCCTTGATCTTCTGATTTCTGAGCACATGAGATCCTGTAAATGAGTAATGAAGGGAGACAGGTAACCTCAGATACTGCTGGATTTGATCAGACCTGGGACAGTTTTGCAGACTTTCTTCCTGTCTTCTGCACATGCTCTGAAGTGGCCAAGATCACATGTGTGGATATTGGAACTGACCCAGAGTCAGCTGCAAGTAAACAGAGCTCAGGGTCCATCTAGAGGACAGGACTAAAGCTTTTGCATTACAGTTATCATCATTTAAAATTTTGAAGAAAACTATAATTCAAGGTGTTCATCTAAAATCCTGTTTCCTCATTTAATTTGATGTTATATTACTGTATGTTATATTAAATTAACCTTGCATTTTATATACAGTTGAAGTCAGAATTATTACACTCCCCCTCTGATTTTTTTTATTTTTCTTTTTTTTTATATTTCCTGAATGATGTTTAACAGAGCAAAGAAATTTTCACAGTATGTCTGATAATATTTTTTCTTCTGGAGGAATTCTTATTTGTTTTAATTTGGCTGTAATAAAAGCAGTTTTGAATTTTTTTATAAACCCTTATTATTAGCCCCTTTAAGCTATATTTTTTTCATTATACAGTAACTTGCCTAATTACCCTTACCTGCCTAGTTAACTTAATTAACCTAGTTAAGGCTTTAAATGTCACTTTAAGCTGTATAAAAATATCTAGTAAAATATTATATGCTGTCATCATGGCAAAGATAAAAGAAATCAGTTATTAAAATTATTTATTTAAACTGTTATGATTAGAAATGTGTTGAAAAAAAAAATCTTCTCTTCGTTAAACAGAAATTGGGGGAAAAAAAATAAACGGGGGCTAAAATTTCTGACTTTAACTGTATGTAGAGAGAGAGAAGCTCTCTATTAAAACATGTACTTTATAAGTTGCTGGTTCATTCCGCTGTGGCGACCCCAGATTAATAAAGGGACTTAGTCAAAAAGAAAATGAATGAATGAATGGACCAAATGGACCAACAGTACACATCTTTACACTTCCTTCAATGCTTTTTTTCAGGTGAATGGAAAGTTGTCCAGGAGGAAAAACCTAAAGTAGCAATGAGTCTGTCGAGCTCCAGCACCTCCTCCAACACCTCCACCTCTGCAGCTCCGGCTCCGGCTCCGGCTTCAGCTCCGGCTCCAGCGTCAGCTCCGGCTCCAGCCATGGCTGCTGCACCACAGGTGTGTATCTCCATATACACTGCATATCTCCATACTGAAGCATCAATCAAGCTGTGGCTTACAGTCATTTTAGAACAGCTAGAAACAGGCGTTGTTAGGGAAATACGGAGCTGTTATAAATTCACTGTGAACCAAGGTTTCACAGTAGGGAAAGCTTTGAAATAATTGAACCAATTGCTTTGTACAATGATTCACTGATTCAAAGCATTTGAAACGCCACATCCTGATGTTCAAAACTGTGTAAATGCAACACAAACTCAAAGCTTGCATTAATATAGACTTTTTCACACACTCTTCAGATGTTCAATTGAAAGTATAACCTATCAAATGCACTCAGCTTATCAACTAATATCATTAAATGATAACATGTGCATAAAATGTGCTCTTTTATCAGTTTTTAAGGCTTAAATATGGTTTGTTCTAGGCCTACTTTGGGCTCTGCTGAACAGGACAACATTTATTAAGACACTGTTTTAGTTTTTCAAAATGTCTCATTAAAGCATCTACAGACTCGTAAAACTGAAAACTGCTCAGGTAAATCTATGACACCTGTTCAGCGATCCCCCGCTAGGTGGCGGCTCTCCACCCAAAGCAGAACAGCCAATAAAAATTGCTGCGTTTAAGATTATATTAGCATAAGCGATCCGATTGTAAATTGGGATATACAAAGTTCAAATCCCAATGTTTTTCAAGATCTCACTACTGTAGGAAACCTGTAATATACATTATCATAATCACAATTATTCCTGATCAATATGCTGAGCTTGTTTGTAGGCACGAACTTGAATTTCTTTTCCTCGTAATGTAAAAAACAACCAGGTTTTTCTATACTATTATATTCTGTATTATTAGTTTAACAGTGGTATTTCTAGTAATACTGTGGCTATTTAAATGGTAACCAGTGTGCCAAAAAAATGATAATATATATATATATATATATATATATATATATATATATTTTTTTTTTTTTTACTATAAATCCATGGATAAGGTTTATAAGAGGCTGAGTTTTATTTTGAGTGCTTTTGAAAATCGAGTTTATCCAAATAAGAAAAGTGTACCAAAATAATAATGATCTGAATAATGTTTACTGTTGTTCATTTTAATCAAACCTCTGAACCACAGAATTTTTTCTAACGTTTCAAACCAGTTATGATGACATAACGTTTACTGTAGTCATGTGACCTTGCCAATTTGTTGCGCTCTTCGAACCACTGATTCAAAGCAAAAGATTCGTAAAGTGTTCCGTGATGGCAGATCTTCAAAAGCAGCCTTCACTTCTTTTATAAAAATGTTATGTCATATATGTAGCGAGGCTTCCCGAAATAAAACAAAGCAAGTAAAGCAGTTTCATAAGCCCCGGTCAGATCACACGATTTTTATTGTGGGTTATGAAAGTCACTATGTCAGATTATGCCATTTTATTTATTTTTTTATTTGTTCTTTAATTTTTATTTATTTTTTGATAAAATCTTGACTTGCCGTCAGTAACGAATGTGCCAGACTACACGTTCCTTCACGATCAGTCATTCTGTGACATCTATGACAAGGGTTATTTCCCAAAGCAGTCACAAATGTTGATATAACAATATTTCTAATCTTAATTTCAAATTTTTTTTAATCTTATTTCAATCTCAATAAACACTGATGCTTGCTGACAACTAGCTACATTATTTAAGGGCATTACGACATGGATAGGATCAAACTTCTGATTCCTTTTTAATATTAAGATATTTTCTTTGAACTCTAAATGTATATTTTCCCACCAGGGTTTCTTGTTAAACAATCTCTCGCCTGAACTTGCTGCGAATGAGACAGAGAAATGAAAGCACATCAGCAGCAGTGAGGAAAATCAGATGCTCAAGACATAATCTTCAAAAGAATGACATATTAAAACATTTGCGAATACAGTTGAAGTCAGAATTATTAGCCCCCCTTTGATTTTTTTCTTTTTTTTCTTCTTTTCTTAATATTTCCCAAATGATGTTTAACAGAGCAAGGAAATTTTCACAGTATGTCTGATAATATTTTTTCTACTGGAGAAAGTCTTGTTTGTTTTATTTAGGCTAGAATAAAAGTAGTTTTTAATTTTTTAAAAAACATTTTCAGGTCAAAATTATTAGCCCCTTTAAGCTAGATTATTTTCGATAGTCTACAAAACAAACCATCATTATACAATAACTTGCCTAATTACCCTAACCTGCCTACTTAACCTAATTAACCTAGTTAAGCCTTTAAATGTCACTTTAAGCTGTGTTGAAAAATATCTAGTAAAATATTATTTACTGTCATCATGACAAAGATAAAATAAATCAGTTATTAGAGATGAATTATTAAAACTATTATGATTAGAAATGTGTTGAACAAATCTCACCGTTGAACAGAAATTAGGGGAAAAATAAACAGGGGTGCTAATTATTCAGGGGGGCTAATAATTCTGAATTTAACTGTATATGACATACAAGAGATTCATTAAATCCTTATTTTCCTCAGAGCGAAACAAACCATGCACCCACACAGTTTAGTGGAGGGGCACAGGTTTTTTTGAATAATGTTTTCACAGCACTGAACATGTTCCCAGATTACCTCAGATAAGCAAACTCTGTTAGAAGTATGAGAGAATGGAGATGTCTGCATTTGTGCCCGTCTGTCAGATAAAAATGCTTAACTATTTTAGAAAAGGTAGTTAAAGTTTGCATAACCAATGATTGATCTTATCCACCCTCAACCCCCCCATAAGTAAATATGCAGCCTTTATTTTGATTACCTGACTGGCGCATTAACGGCAGCACCCGCTGAGATAACCGAGAAATGATGAGCTCCTATTGCGCAGTGTCGCCCACGTGACGAAACTCGTGGTGAAGAACGAGAAAAAAAATTAAACATGCTAGACTTTCTGCGATTAGTGTCATGAGGCGTCGCAGGCATGCTATCGCATTTGTCGTTTACGAATTCCCACGTCAAGGAAATCATGCCAAATTCATGTGATCTGACCAGGGCTTTAGACATGCTACTAGGTGTTTATGTTTGTGGAGTATTTTCTGTACTAAAACTACATTTAATAACTTTTTATTAATTAACTAAATATGAAAAATATATATTTGTATGTAAATTGATAATTATATACTTTTTTTCCATTTAATGTGAAGTGATTCTGTTCTATAATGAAACTACATGTTGGTTCTTGTTAATAATAATAATAATAAAGTATTTTACATTACCTTTGAACATGGCTCAACCAATCAGAATTGAATCAGTTTGAGTACATCTCCAGAGAGGTGCTGACTGTACTGTACTGACTGTATGTGCAGGAGAAGGCGAAAGAGAAAGCCTCCAGCGCAGACGCAGGCCTGGCTCTGAACATGTCTCTTCAGCAGGCTAAAGAGCTCGCTCATCAGAAACGCTCCAACAAGAGAGCTCCGCAGATGGACTGGAGCAAAAGAAACGAGCTCTTCAGCAACCTCTGAGCCTCCTGCGTGCCTCTGTCTCTCTGTTGTTTTCTTCACTTCTCCTTCATCCCATCATGCCTCTCTTCTCCATCGTCGTCCGTCTTTTAAATCCACTTGCACATGATTAGAAAACTCTTCACGTGTACATTTTTAAACCAGTGTTATTCTGCTTGTGATTTCCTTCATCTGTTGATTTCCTTGTTTTTTTTTTTTAAGTCTGATCAGCTGATTTAGCTCTGTGTAAGTGATTATATATATATGATTTAACATTACTGTATAATGTACAGCCTAGAACTTAATTATTTGTTTTAAAAAAAGAAAGCTTAAATGATCTCTGTATATTTTCTTGCTTCGCTTAGCGTAATATTGATGCAGTATTGGTGACCCTTCCAGAGCGCTCTATATGAGCTGAGTTTGGGGGATTTCCAGGAGAACAGATCCAGATTTTAGTCTTTTATGTTTATGATCAGTTCATAACGTCAAATGTAGTAACTACAGCTTTATAATGTTTGTAAATGTGAACCGGGACCCAATAACCACTGTTTGACTGAATGTTTTAGCTGATAAAGGTTTTATTTAAAGTGCTTTGAGCAGCACATGCTAATAATGTGAGCGAGGAGCGGCTTTGAAACTAGCGTGTGGTGTGAGTTTACTTGTAAATCTTGCACAGTCGGCCTGTTGTAGTATCTTCGCTTCATTCCGTGCGACTTTAAGATGGTACATTTTTAATTCAATTACTGAAATATACCTGCTGTTAAAGTCTGTTTCACACAGAAATGATTTTTGTTATTAAATCTTCTGAAAAGTCGCTCTGTTATGACTGAATTTCTATGCAGATTCTAGGAAAGTGTCTCAATAGATCTATTTGACTAAACTGTTTTAATCCGCTTGTTAAGTCGTGACGTATCGGTGACGTATGCAAAACTGTTTCCAGGTCCAAGCCGCTATTCATTTAAATTGAGAAAATATTTGTTTACTACTTTTTAGTCATATCACACTTTAAAGTGAATTTGATGTAAAATCATGGTGTACACGACGGTCTCTGGACTTGCTGCATCACAAATACCAAAATCTTAATGATTTATAAAAAATGTATCACTTTCTGGCCATCGGATAGTAGGCATGGATATATATATATATATATATTGCGATCGTGATTTTCGAAAGTATTACGTTGCTTTGTAAACGTTTTTTATTACCGTTTGATGAGTCTCCCACACAGTTTGATCGAGCGATTGGACCCGGAAGCCGCTTTGCGTGACGTCACACTTAACAAGCGGAGAGTTTGTGTCCGCAGTATGGAATGTAAAGTGTGCCAAAATGTACAAAAATTGAGTTTCCACGAAGCAGAACAGCCAATGAAATTGCTGTGTTTGAGGTTATATTAGCATAAGCAAAGTTCAAATGTTTTTCAAGATTTTCCTTTTCAAGGCAAAAGGAAACCTGATCAATATGCAGATCTTAGCTGTAAGCCCCAACTTGAATTACTGAAGGATTGAGAACTTGAGAGAGAAGCAGATTTGAGCTGTCAAAGTATACTAATGTCAAAGCATTTTAGATGTGCATATCAAATAGCCTGAGTAAAACATTAACATCAAGTTAATAAAATAATCAGCAAAAGAAAAATAAATGACTGAAAAAGGCATACAAACAGACATAACTCTATAAAATATCATGATTACAACATTAAAACTTGTAGATTTTTTAAATAAGGCAAAGCGTTACTAATGGTGAACATATTCTGCAGCCAGTTTAGACCAGTCCTCTCCTATTATATAGTCAAGTTTTTCTGAATAGTTTATATTAAAGAATCTATTATTTACCTTTTCTCTTGGTCTTGCGTTTGTCAGCTGTGAAGCAAGTGAAAAGTAGTTTTTAATAAAAGAGTAATGTAAAATATGCATGAGCTTTAGGAAGCAAAAGCAAAAGTTGAATCCTGGATATTTTAGGAGATTTAGACACCCGGGCCGGACAAACTTTAAGTTCCAAAAAGGGCCGTCTCTGTGGGTCTGCAAAGCAAGTGACACTGTCTGTGGGAGTGCTGACAGACAGGTCTCGTGCACACAGAACGGAACGGGTAAACGAGAAGATTTTTCACTAGTTAATCAATCGAGGATGTTTGATTATAAAAAAGCACAGTAAAAAAAAAAAAAATTTTAAAAAAGGGTCACTATTGGGTGGCCGTAAGTAAAGTCTGTGTGGGAAGCACTGATAAATGACCACAATAACAATGCTTTACTTCTTTACTGTTGTTCATTTTAAACCCCTGTGCTCTTCTGTTCTGCATCTCTTTGATTTTTAGCATTTTCATTTGTCTGATTTGGCATTAAAGCGATACCTCACCTGAAAAATGTCATCCCTAAAAATTAACTTATGTCATTTTTACTAATAATAACCCCCTCATGTGGTTTTAAACTTTCATCTGTTGAACACAAAAGAAGATATTTTGAAGAATGCTGGTTGCCAGGATCCATCAACTTACATAACAGGAAACTCATTTAAATTCAACTCATTTTCAAAATAATTTACTTCAAACAAAATTTAATTGCATTGAAAAAAAAAAACAGTACAAAACCCCCCCTAAAAGTTACTAAAACTTTGGTTGTATATAAAAACAGTATCAAAAAAGCAAGATTTGAGAAGTCCTAGGGCTGGACAATAATTCGATATGAATATATATCGCGATAGAATTTTTTTCAATAACGATGATATGATATTAAAACCCATTTCCGATATTTCGATATAAATTTGCATGTATATAAAATAAATATATACATTATTATTTATTTAAGATCTTCTACATGTATCACTTGTCACTGAATGACGTTCAGTGCTCAGCCGTCAGAAAGAGCGTGATTTGATGTCACTTACGTGATGACGAACAACACAGACACGCTGCCAGCGCTCAGCACAGCAGTTGGTTAAGCTGCGCCGCAGAAAGTTTTAGCTACAAAATGAGTGCTCTGAATACAGACTGAATGAACAAGCTTCCACAAGTAAGAACGCAGACAAAATAGTTGATAAGAAAGGAAAGACTAATGCAGTGGTGTGGAAGTGGTTCGGCTTTTTAAGTTCCGATAAACTTAGTTTCGGTGTTCTGCAAAGTGTGCCAGAGAGTGTAGCTGACAAGCGGTAGGAACACATCGAATCTGTTTCACCATTTGAAGCAGTTCCACCCGATAAAACATACTGAGAGTCAGAAGATGAGGCAACATAAAAGTTTAAGCCAACCTGTGGCCTCACTTCACTTATCAACACGTGCATATACACCTATAAATCACTCGCATATACACCTATACTATTGAATGTTCAAAACATGTATGAAATTTGCGCATATACTGTACATATAAACTTGATGCATGCATACACCCACATATGCATATAAACTCGCCGATCTTTGCATATACTCCCACATTAACACATGCACAAACAAACTCGATTTTTTTGAAACGCATAAACACCAAAATTAACACTCACATACACAAACTCGCTGCATGCTGGCATATAGCACTCGCGCACTTACAAAATAAAACTCACATATTTATCAGGAATCAGGTTATTGCAAAGCTGATGAAGTAGAAAGAATGTGATCAATAGAGCTATTAAATCTGTTAAATAATAAAAACGTGTTATATAAAATATTAGTCTATATAAATAGACCATATAAAATATATAAGAGATATTTATATTAAACCTTTCAATTTAATTAGGTAATTACATACACAAATATAAATAGACAGATAAAACCCTTAAAGGACGTTCAAGATGAAAAGCAATTAGAATTATGAATATACTCAAACAACTCTTCTATTGCAAATATTAATGTAGCCTTTACTCTTTATGATTTTTTATTATAATTATTATTCTTTTTCTATGTTTTTTACGATGTGGATGTCATAATTGTAAGATTTTGGTATTATTTTGATTGTTAAATATTCAGCATATACAAAAAAAAACACTGATAAAAGTTTCTGTTCATCACGTTGGTCAAGCTAACCCCCACAAACTGTCTATATATTATAAGCGGAGTCTGAGAGTTTTATTTATTTGATAGTTTATTTCACATTTCTTGTTTGTATAGGCTAAATACAAATAAAAAGTGAACTAATTTTTTTGTACTGTTTTTATTTATTTTTTAAGTTATAAGGGCCTGGAGGTATTATCGACTTTGCAAATTCACTTTGCAGACATTTGTAGGTACAGACCCATTGTGTGCGTTCTTGGCAGTTTTTCCTTTCTTTTTATTATTGTCCATATCGATATCGGAATTATATCGTATCGACCGAAAAAAAAAATATATATCGTGATATAAACTTTTGCCATATCGTCCAGCCCTAAGAAGTCCAAAAGGAAAAAGCATACAAATGTTTAGTAACCTTTTAATTCCGTCTGCAAAAAAGGTTTTACTATAATCCATGGTTCATTTTTTAAAGGCTGAGTTTTATTTTAAGTGCTTTTGAAGACCACATTTGTTCATCCAAACAAGAATAGTCTACCAAAATAATGCTGATCATTTACTTGTTTACTGCTGCTCATTTTAAACCTGTGCTGTTGACAAATATGCAAACGTCAAATAATCTCTTGATTTTTAGCATTTTTATTTGTCTAATTTGGCATTAAAGTGATAGCTCACCTGAAAAATGTCATTACTACTAATTAAAGGTGCAGTATGTAACCCAGTGGTTGAACTAGGTATTGCATTCCTGGATCAAAACACACTCAAGCGCAGGTTGCCAGATTGACGTGAGTGTGCCTGACCATCGCTTCTAAAGGCCGATTTAAATAACTGTTCTAAATTAAAGCAACGGCACGCGATAGAAGGAATATTTTCCATATTAAAAGGAGTTTTTGTTCTAACCGACACTTGAAAATTATACTTAGAAACAGCTTCTATTCCTTGCAGCTGAACAGAAAACTTTGACCATGATCACCTCGGGTACACCTCATGTGCTAAGTTTTAATGCCATTTTACATGACATTAATTGCCATATACTGAAAGCAGCAGCAGATAGTTCACCTCAGATCTTGAAAATAAAATAAACCGTTTGAAATTAAACTTCAGAACTGTGAAATAATGCAAACCAACACATATCGGTGATTCAGCATCTACATTTAATAACGTTAAAGAGGTTTAATATGTTTTAATTAGATCATAAACCTTACCATTTTGTTGGAGTGCAGTAAGTGCACTATTCTGTAAATGTCTATCATGTTTCATCTGGTGCAAACAGCCAAACTGCTTATCCCTGCAAATCGTCATGTATCGTGTTGTTAGGACACGAGACTACAATGTAACATGCTCACCTAATGTTTATGTTTGTAATATTTATATTATTTGTAATTAATAACCTCATGTGGAACTCTAAAGATGCGTCTCAATTTGGAGTCTGCTACTGTCCACCAGAGGTCACATTTCATCAACGAGTGCATGCTTTGAGAGCCTTTCTGAATGAAATACACGGTTTTCTTTCAGTGGCAGTGGGCGGGTTAAAAGAACCAAAACAAAGACAGAGGTTCCAGCACGTAACGCACATTTTCAAAGCAGAATATCTGACTTCAGCATGGTTTTTCAGATAAACTAGAATATTCACTTGGCATGTCTCTTAAATATCTGCAAACATATTATGCTATTTTTATGCTTTAGAAGTGTCAAAAACTTACATACAGCACCTTTAACTAATCTAATTTTTACTAATAATAACTCCCTCACGTTGTTTTTAAACTACCATCTGTTGAACAATCTGAAGAATGCCGGTTGCTGGGACACAATTTCATAACAGGAAAAATTGTGTTCAACAGAAGAAAGAAACTAAGTAAATAATACTAAATACTAAGTAAATGACGGACTGAAAATTTTAGCATGAACTATCTCTTTAAACCTCTTGAGGCACAGTATAATTCAGACATTTAAATTCAACAAATGTTCCAAAAAATAAAAATGAACTCAAAACAAAATTTGATTGCATGAAAAAAAAAAAAAAAACCAGTACCAAAAAACCAAGTTCTTAAAAGTCAAAAAGGAAAAGGCAAACAAACGTTTAGTAACCTTTTAATTCAGTGTAAAAATTTCTTCTTTTTTTTTCCCCAAACTCAACAGATACATTTTTCACAGCCATGCGGAAACAGTTTGAAATGCTTGTAAACAAATTAACATAAAATTTGACCAACAAAAGCTCCCCCCCCCCCACAGTTTGAACTATATACATATAAGCTCTATCAAACCCTATAATCACAGCACACGTCATCATCATCATAATCATCTTCGTCATAAGAAATAAAGCAAAGACCAGATACAGACTCTATCAAAAAAGTTACAAATCCACCACCCTCACCTCTTCGTACAACGAGGGTCAACGTTAGTTCTTTTTTTAATTTTATTTATTTAATTTCACTTTACATCGTTATAACAAATGATTTCGGCTATTTGTATCCAAAAATACAGATCTGAAGTTATAATCAGCGGCTCTCCAACTTATAATTACAGACTTATTTCTCCTATGATAGACCTAACCAATGAGTTATCAAATATATATATATATGAATATAGCACCATGATGTGATTACTGAGGACAGAGGGGAAACGTCACAAAAACCCGTGTTAGTATCGAGACCAGAACAACAACTGGCCCTCATAAGATTCATCTCACATTGCTGCATGCACTGATAAGAACTCTACTGGACGACATATTTTTGTTTTTTTAACGTATATTTTTGTACTCCGATAGCTTGAGAAAACACAACACAGAGAGGATAAGGCATCAATTCTGCTGACAAAAGGGTGAAGGTGAAGTTGTGCGTTGAAATTCTTTCGAGGGTAGCAGCTAAATTTGCCTCAACAGTCGTTTTGTTTTCGTTAAAATTGCAGAAACAATTGATATTTTGGTCTTATTATGTGTGTTTCTGTATATATAAAGATATATATTCAAGAAATTAAACGGAGCTGACATGACCAGTGTGTACCTAAATCCTGATGCTATGAGTTTGGGTATATAACGAAATAAAAAATGATGAAAAAAAAAAAAATGAACGTGGCTCCTGCAGCTGATGGGAAAATGTGGCCATAAAGTCCCAGTTTGATATTAACACACGACAGTGCCTTACATTTGGAAAACTACACATGCAAACGACACAACAGCTACTGAAGAAACCCACCACGAACAACAACAACATAAAAAACAGAATGATTCAGTACAAACATCCGCTAAAATTCATAAAGAATAAGAGAGAGAAAACAAACGGTAAAAAAATACATTGAATGTTTTTTATACAACGAACGAACCATAATTTAACATGGATCTACCTACGACGTGGATGACCATTTACAAAAATTGAGTCAGCATTTAACAAACGCGAGCAAGAAGTTGTTTTTAATTCAACGAACGAAACGGTCGGCGATCGAATCGAATGATTTTAGAAGAGCTTTAGCCGTGAACATTCAAATAAAGCAGAATTAAATGAGATATATACGGTTCCTGAGAGTTCACCAACAACCTTACTGGTATTGAACAGAGCTTATAGTTCTACTAAGATAAACCACTATGCGAATGTGATATAGAGGATGTATTTACACTCAGAAGGATCTAGAACAGGGAAAGCTCAAGTCTAGCTCTTAGAAAATTGTCACAGTTTCTCAATATCTTCCTTTTAAGTCTCTATCTCTCTCTCTCTCTATATATATATAGGAGCTGTCTGATTTCTGGATTTCAGAGTAAGACATCGTAAAACAACACAAATATTATTATTGCATAACCTTCTTCTTTTCCTTCCCATGCTCGAAAACAGAAATGGTGTATAGACTTTTAAAAGTGAAGCATGTCTAGGTGTGAATATTTATCTCTTGCATAAAATATAATGGTGTACACGCTTGCTTATACGGATATGAAAGAACTACCTATTGCAACGCATCTTCTTTTAGAGGTAGTCAAAATGTGGAATGGAATCAGGAAATGTATGGGATGGGATGTTGGAGGTGAGGCTAGTAAATGAGCTAGCGCTGGATTGATCGATTGATTGATCGGAGACTCGCGAAAGGTAGTGTTCAGGCAGCGGTGATTGCTTACGTTTTATTCTCTGGCTCAAAAACACTTTGACCGCCTGTATTTTAGAAAATGGCTCTTGAGAACGTAATCAAAAACTATAAACACTGGCGTCAAATGTCAAAAAACTAAACAATTTGCATATCGTAATCTTCACTTTGACTTGAGCACATCCCACCGCTAAAGATACGTTTGCTAATCACAACACAATAAAGCTGCAGTTGGTTTATTTAATATGGTTTTATATTTCGTTTCAAATCCCTGTAGTGCAAATTGTGAGTGTTTTCCGTTAGTCTACTCTTCATACCAGTAAGGTTTGATTTCAATACCATCATCCCTCAATCCACTACTATATTTATACGTTTAAATATGCGTTTAATATGAATGTCATACATATATATATATATATGAATATACTGTCTCAATATAGATTTCTACTATTACCAATGCACACCCATCCAGAACAAGTGAAACAGCGCAAGAACACACAAGGTACTGAAATGTCCACCCCCAAGAAATATTCAAATTTTTGTCGTCTTTTTTGTTTTTCTTTACCAAAAGAGAGAAATAAAGAGATAAAATATGTATAAAAGCGAAGAAAACTTTCAAGTACAATGAACACTGAGGAGGAAAAGTCCATCGGGCAAATTGTTTAAATGAGAACAAAAAAAATAAAGAAAAAAAGTCAGGACAAACAACGCTATCCTTATTATACGAACCAAAATCCCCCTTTTCTGTCTCGCATCAATGACTGAAGTTCTTCTCCTGAAACCTGAAAAGGAACCATAAAAGGAAAGGAGAAAGACCTGGTTTTGGAGGGAAGTCTCTTCTTCTTCCTCCAGGTCTGCTGTGCATCTCTGCGTGTGGGGTTTTTTCCAGTGCTGTTGGCAGTGAGGTGAGAGTCTGTGATTGGCTGCAGCGGCTCACGGCTCCTGTCTGATGTAATAACTGCCCGAGCCGTTGCTCTCCTGGTCTGAGATGCCTTGAGAGAAGGTGAACTCGTCGATCTCAGGAGTCTCTTCTTTCAGCTGCAGCGAGACCTCTGGGAAAGCAAAAAAGGAGACACAAAATACCAATACATAAAAGAGAAAACAGCAACTCAATGTAACACTAAATAATACACAACAACTGAAGACTTCATACAAAACTGAGCATTTTTAATTTTTTTTAGTTGCCAAGTCTAAAGCAAGTTGTAGTATTCAAATAATGAAATCAAGCAGACAGCAATATGCACAGTTTAGATGTTTTAGTGTCTGATAAACTTACCTGTGATGTTTTAAAGGACAGGGCACTCAAAAAATAATAAATGCCATCATTTACTCATCCTCATATCATCAATACTTTCTTTTTCAAGTTTTTTGTAATTGCTGTGAAACTGAAAACGTATGGCCCTGTTTCCACCTGTTATTAACATGGGTTCAAATGAGTCTATTGTGAGCATTTGTGTTCGTCTTTCGTCGAGATTCATCCGTCATTTTGACACAATCAACACTGTCCAAAGTATCTGTTAATTAACACTTTCTATATTTTGTGATTCATAAGTGGTTTCAGTTTATTTATGGTTGTGAATTGCATTATGGGATGTTGATCTCTGCTCTGTCGACTTTTGATATTGAAAATATCAAACAGAAAGTGACTTTTATTGACATGTTAGTAGTTTGAGATAATATAAAGTATAAAAAATAATAAAATGAGAAACAAGCAGCTGCTGGCAGCTTATTACAATGTTTCTGTATCGTAATATACAACACCAACCCAGAAAATATAACACTTTAAACTATTCAAACAAACTTTTCAAGGTTAAAAGTTGATGGAAGAAAGATCAAGCTCCCATAACGCAATTCAAATGCATAAATAAATGGGGAAAAATTAAAGCATGAAATCACAAGATATGGAAAAACTGCTAATTTATGTAGGGATGCACCAATCTGATCGGATTATCAGCTTCAATACCGCATATTTTTGCCGAATCGGGTGTCGGCCACCCAGGACCGATCCAAATCCGATCTTGTGTGAGCACTATATTCTTTGTAATTTATAAGCCAACAAAAGCCAAGAAGGTAGCCTATCATAAGGCACTAGAAAGTTGTCATGTAGGCCTACTATAACGCCAAGCCATGCCATAGATTAATGTGAAGTACAGATGAATATTCAAGGGCTTAAATTCATGTTCAGCCCTTCCCTCCGCTGTGCCTGTCAATCATTCTCCATTCATTCACAATTCAAAGTGCGCATCGCGTTTATGACAACATGAAAAACTTCCTCCAAGACTATTTGTTCCTATTAGTTTAAATAATCAGTGGAGAAACGCAATTAGTTTTGCATTAAATGGGTTCATTTTGACCTGCAACAAGAAGTGTTTTGCTGTTTCTAAACCATGTGTCTGTTAGATCGCAACACTAGATTTCATGTACAGTAGAGTAGGCCTATAGGTCTGTTATTTTTACTAAAGAAGATATATTATTTGAGGTTATGATTAGCAGAACTATAAAAACTGTTTTATGTTTAAAAAAGATAAATAAACGGCACAGTATCAGATCAGTTCTGTATCGGTCTATACTCTGAATTTTGGGAATCGTGATCAGATCAGTTTTAAAAAAAATGTTATCGGTGCATCCCTAAATTTATGGATATTTTTTAGTGAGTACGTCATTTCCACTGGATATGCTCAAGTACTAGTCAATAAACAAACCCAAGAGCGAGTGGGAAATTAAGTGAATAAAAAGGATGCAAATGGCAACTAAACTTCTTAATTGCAATCGGTGTGTTTTTTTTTTGCAGAGTACAGTGTTCAGTCACATGAGTGTGTTTACACTATTAAAAAAAGCAGTCCGATTAAATGCTTTTATTTCGACCTCTGGAAATGGTCAACAGTGGACAAACTTAGGTGCAGTTTACAACTAGCCCATTTTCGCTTTTAAAATGATATTTTAGAATGAAAACATAAGCTAGGTAGACCTAAATTGTCTAGTTAACCTAGTTAAGCCTTTAAGTTGCACTTTAAGCTTAATATTAATATTTTGCCAAATATTATATTTACATTCTTATCATAGCAAAGACAAAAAAAATGTTATTAAAACTATTACATTTCAAAATGTGTTGAATAAAAACAAAATCTCTGTTAAACGGCACTTGTATATTCTAAATATTTGAAGAATTTCAGAGGGGGCCTTCAACTGTATCTACCAACAATTGTGCAAACATAATTATTTACTGTAGAAAACAATTTGGTCGGTTAAACTTAAAAAATAAAAGCTTAGAAGTCAAACTAACTTGAATTATCGGCAACACTTTAGTTTAGGTCACAATTCATGCTATTAACTACTGGCTTATTACCTGCCTATTGTTAAGATATTAATTGTAGTTATAAAGTATGATTTTATCATTCCTAATCCTAAACCCAACTTCTACCTTACTAACTATTAATAAGCAGCTAGTAGTGTTGGTTAACGGTTTGTTAATACCGTGAATAGTGACCTAAACTAAAGTACAACCGAATTATCATTTTGAATTGTTATGGAGCTCCAAAGACCCAGTCCCATTTATTTTGCATTAAAATTAAGATATTCTTTCAAAATGAGCTCCAAAGAAGTTGATGCATGACAACATGAGGACGAGTCAATAACAGATCTTCTATTTTTGGTGACCTGTTCCTTTAAAAACCCAAAGCAATTAATTAACACCATCCTGAGTGGAAAAAAAGTCAAAAATGGGATGAAACTGCCCACACACACACACACACACACCCAATTCTTCAAACATGAAACTAGCCTTCTTCATCATGCATCTGTGGTTAATGTTGTTTGCAGCACAAGTTATTCGGATGCCTGATGGCGTGCAACTGTCCACGCCGGGCCGACCTGAAAAGATCTAGAGGAATGAGCCGAGTGGCGCCCTCTCCCTGAGTGATGGAGAATGAGTTACCTGAGTTGAGAGAGCGATCACGCTCTACACCTGAGGCGGGAGGTCGCCTGGACCCAGAGAAGTGGGACAGGTAATGGGGCGGAGTCTGCTCTTCATCACCCGAGAAGCTCCTCCTCCTCAGAGGCCCACCCAAACCGATCGGCCTCCTCCCAACTGGAATCTTCCTCTCTAAACACCAAGCCAGACTGAGGTTACCGAAGTTACTGAGTTTACCCAAGCTACCGAACTCCACTCCTCAACACTGCAGGCCATCGTCCCGCTCAGCCCAGAACTCAATTTGAGTGCTGCATGACAGAAGGGTGATTGAGATTTAAAATAAGAAACTGAAAACCCTAATAAAAGGCAGCATCTGACCTGTCCCAAACATTAGTTCTGATTTTCTCGCCCTGTCTCACCCGGGTATGATGGCTACAGTTATGTATATTTACCCATGACCACGCTGAATCATGAAAACTGCCACTCGCTATCAAGCAGAACCAGACCAGACCCAAACCAGAGAGAAAACCAGAGGAGACTCCTAGACCAGTTTTGCACCCACAATTCAGTGTTCAGTGAGAGAGAGAGAGAGAGAGAGAGAGAGAGAAAAGATGGAGAGATTGACGGAGACTGGACTCACTTTTCTTTTGTCCTTTATACTGTGCTGCCTTCTTTTTCTGTTTCGAGACATTTGGCGGTGCTTCTCTTGTGGCTGAGGAGGAAACAGACATTGCAGCCGAGCATTAGGAGTCTTATTTATGATATAAAAAGGTGTCATCTTTCAACTCCTGTGCTTTTTTAATCAAAACAAAACAGTAGATGCTGGTAAATGCTCTTTGATGTAGCATAACAGATTGCTGTTCACACCACAGTTGCACACAAATACATGCACAAATGCATGCAAAGCCTTTACTCATTAAAAGTTGTCAATAGAACAGCTTGTAAACAAAGTCCACATAGCATCCCGTTTAGCTCAGGAAAATCAGTCACTTTCAGTACAGTTTGTTAGTTCACTAGAGTAATGAACTCGATAAATTACAGTTTATTGAAATATTTGCACTATAGACCATTTTGACAGATGTAAACAATAACAATGGTCCTAATGTTTTTCCTGTTTTATATTTTTAATTTCCATAGCTCCCAAGAATCCTGAAAGGTCCACATATTGATAAATAACATTATGACAGCTTTTTAAAAGTTGAGATATGATTGAATTACCTCTTGTTACGGTTATTAAAATAGTTTGACAACAAGCAGGAAATGTTCATGGGCCAATGGCATCACCACATTGAAATGGTCTATATTACACTGTATATTTTACATAACCCATTAGCAATGTCTTAATGTACTGGTTTGTGAACAAATGTGAAAATAAGCATTATTTCAACAATGAATTGGAGTACAAACACAATTTCAGAATTATTAATGTAAAAACTGCCTAATTACAGTCAGGGTTCATACACATTTATACTACTAAAATTCCATGACTTTTCCAAGACTTTTCCAGAACTTTCAAGTACATTTTCATGCTGTAATGTTTCATGTAATGTCTACATACACATGATAAATAATAAGAAAAACAATGACGTTCAAATTTATTACAGCATATCATAGAACACGCAACAATCTATTTAGTTTAAATAATTTTTTATATCTATGTAAAATTGATTTTGATCATGCTTACACAGCACTAACAATGTGAGAGCAGGTTTTTGGCCAAGGACAGAAAAGAAGTAAAGACAACTAACTTATATTCAAGTTAGGGCTGCACAACATATCGTTTCAGCATCGATATCGCAATGTGTGCATCCGCAATAGTCACGTCGCTGGATATGCAATATTGGGATTACAGTTTAATCATAATAAAGTAAATGTTTATCATCTGCATGCATTTTTAAGGAGATAGTTCACGCAAAAATTTATTATTTTCATTACACCCTTCACTTGTTTCAAACATTTGAGTTTTCTTTTCTTTTCTTTTTTTTTAAATGAACACAAAAAGAATATAATTTAATAACTCCTATAGTATTGAAACAAGTGAAGTGAGAGTAAATGGTGAGTACATTTTAATCTTTGAGTGAACTGTCCCTTTAAGGCCTGTGACTATACAGTATATTTGTTAAACTAATTTCCATGACTTTTATTGTTTTTTCAAAACTTTTCCAGTCCTAGAAAATGCCATGTCAAAATTCCATGACTTTTCCAGGTTTTCCATGACTGTATGAACCCTGTACAGTCGTCAACATTTGAAGTGGATCATCACCTTTCACCAAAGTTGTCCTAAAACTATTGAACACCCATTCGTGTTGTAGGGCAATTTTGAAAAAAAAAATTTCATTCACTTCGAACATTGACTACTGTATTTTATCAAATAATAAATAGCATTTTAATTATAATAGTTCAAACTCTGCTGATTTTAGATTCAATATTAAAATGAGAATGTTAGTTTTATCCTTAAAAACATTACTTATATATTTTTTTCAACTTTTATTTTTATTTTATTATTTTACAATACAGAACAATAATTTAACAGAAAAAACATGCTAACATACACTACCAGTCAAAAGTCTGGGGTCAGTTTTTTTATATATATATTTTTTAAGAAAATGATTCTGTTCATCAAGGAAGCATTTATTAAAATATAAAATAAGATTTTACTAAATATTTAACATTTTAAATAACTGCTTTCTTATTGTATGTAGTTTCAAATGAAATTATTACTCCAGTCATTATTGCTTTTATTACCTTTACATTAATAATAACAATATTAATAATAAGAATTAATACTAGAGTGATTTCTGGGGGATCATGTTACTCTGGAGAAATGAAGCTGAAAATTCATCTTTAAAATCACTGGAATAAAATATTAAATAAAATTATAAACTACTTTTGAGCAGTTATTTTATAGTGCAATAACATTTCACAATGCGCACTTTTGATGAAATAAATGCAGCCTTGGTGAACAGGAGAAGATTATTCGAAAACATTTAAAAATTATATTGACCCCAAACTTTTGACCGGTAGTGTATATCATTACATACATACACATATCAATATGCACATAAATAATTACTTATTTTACATGCAAGTTTAGGTGGTGTATATATACAAGTAAAAAAAGAAAAAAAGAAAGCCAAATACGCATTCGGTTGCTGTATCTCTTCCATTTACAATTCAATTAAATGGGGATGTCTTTATATTCCCTATATGTCAGCAATGTTTCCCAACCCTTCCTAAAAATATCCGTTTTTATCCTCAACATAAACGTTGTTTTTTCCATTACCTGAATTTCTTCAATTATCTCAAACCACTGCCTACGTTTCAATGTTGAGTCTTTAATCCAGTTCTTTGTTAGTTTTTTTTAAGCCACAAGAAAAATCTTACACAAATATTAGTCAACTCTGACAATAGCTATGTTTCCATCCAAAAATGCAAATTAACTTTATGCGCAACACTGGATTATCGCATAAAAGATGTGCAGATGTGCTATGTAAAGCAGCGTTTCCATCCAACGAGTCAAAGCGATCAAATTTGTCACTGCCTGATTATCTGGCACCAAATATCAAGAGTAAAAACGAAATTGGCTGCGATAGGAGAAGCTGCGTGAATCTTTTCTTCATTTAATAAATGACTTGCGCCTCAGAAGGCAATCCTGACATGCAGTGAATGTGCGGTGGCGTTTGAAGGCGTGAGACGCGGAGCACAGACGCTCTTGATTCTGGAGGTCATTAATAATATAATAACACTAATACAAAGATGGTTAAGGCGTTTTAGAATGATCAAAACAATATTTCAGAGGTTTTACAATGTGCTCAGCCTGCTGGTTTATCCATTTACACACATTTTTATCATCACATGATCTCTTATAACAAACTCACATGACCTTTTTTAATGCGCATACATATCCTCGAATAAAAAGTTTACCCTACTCAGTTATACCCATATGTTTTTTATGCGCATTTTCAAAATGTATGCATATCTTGGCGTTTCCATCAACCATTTTTTATGTGCATATCCAAAATGCGCTTAAAAATAGGTAGATGAAAACATAGCCACTGTCCTTAATATCTCTAATTGTAAATTGAATTTCTATAAAGAGGCATCATTTGTTCAGCAAACCAGTTTAATATCAAGAAAAAAAAGAAGCAAATTTATATATGGTTTCAATCTAATCTAAACTGTTTAAAAGTAAAGTTGAGAAACAGTAGAAAATTGTTAAAAAAAAAAAAACAGAGCGTTGCTTAGAAACAATCTGAACCTTCAAGTAGCAGAATGTTCAGTGATGTTCACTCACTCTGTGCAGCAGGCGGCTGCAGCTGATAGCCGGTCAGTTGGCACCAGCCTATGGGGTAGAGATCTGGAGACTCACAGTCCACCCACTGATCATACTCATCCTCCCAGCCGTCAAAGTGAATGCGCAGGAGTCTGTGGACGATCCTGGTCACTGTGGCGACACACACCAGACGCGGCTCCATCAAGTCCACTGCCTCCAGCTTCATGCCTACGCGGAAGCCATGATTCGGCACATCCTGAGAGAAAGAGAGGGGATGATTTAAAGGCATGTACCACAATGCTAAGGGTGAATTCTGGTCAAGTGGGACATTTTTGCCCTAGAAAAATTGTCCCAAATGACCAGAATTCAACCTAATACAGAAAAATACTCCCCCTACCAAAAAACGGCACGAAAACTTACTTTGTTAAAGAGCTTCACAGGGGCTGCATTTGAACCTATTTCTCTGAGGTAGTCAAACCATTTGAAAGGGAGTTTGGTGCACCCTGCAGAGAAGTTTCAGATTCATGAGCTAAAACAGACAGATTTTCTTCAGAGGTGCTGGGTTTAGAAAGTGAGATGAAACGCACCTCTCGGGGGGGTGAGCTCAATGCTGTTGATTTCACAGAAGCCGACAGGGAAGATGGAGGGAGAGGTGGAGTGGTAGCAGAACCAGTCTGAGCCATCAGCCGCCTCGGAACCATCAATCCCGATCATTAGGTACCCGTCTGCCAACACCTGGGAGAAAAAAAACACAAGATCAATTCAAAGTTAAAATCCTTTCTCCATCTATCTTATTTGCAGTTGTTTATCTGCAAATAAGGAACACCTTAAATGTGAATTTATTTTTTACATTTGTGTTTAAGATTTGAAATAAAATTTGATGAAAAAAAAAGGATAAAAAAATATTGTAAATTTTTGACAATGGCATATTTTTACCATACGGCATACTTTTTTTCTATTTAATATGAAATGCCTTTTTATTATAGATAAAAATTGTTAAATATAAAAATAAGTGGTACGCCAGTAGTAACGCCTTAACTAAACATTAAGGTAACTGTCTTCTTAATTTTTTTTTATTCTTTATTAATTGGTTTTAATGAACATAAAAACAAAAACAAAAACAAAAAAGGACAAAAACAAGGATACCAGTGAACACAAGTATATTAACAAAAGTCATAAAGTCATTAAAAAATTAATAAATTAATTAATACAAAAACAAAACGTGTAAAAAATCATAATAAACTAATAAAGTTTAAAAGTCACTCTTATTAGGAAAATACATCTGAGGTGGTCAGAGAGTCAGAGGTTCATTAGAGTCATCCATATTTTTTGAAAGACATCCCCTTTGTTTCTTAAGTAGTATGTATATTGTTCCAAGAGCATTGTTTCATTCAAGAGTTGTATGAACAGTTCAAATGTTGGACGTCGTTAAACGCTCCAGTTGAGCAAAATGCATTTTTTTGCTAGATAGGAAATTATGCTGAGTCTTTGTAGATGTAGGATCAAGTGTCTTGTTCAATTCTGTACCAAAGGTATAGCATTGGTGTGTTGTCCAATGGAGTTTGCAAAGCCCTAGCTGTGAAGTCCTGTACTGCTTTCCAGAAAAATGTTAGCTTTTTGAAGTCGCAAAAAATATGCATGACTGATCCTAAATAGGTTTTACATCTGTGACACCTGGATGATACATTGGGTTACATTTTTTATATTTTTTGTGTTTAACTATTTTGTTATTGGAAAGGGGAATACGAGTGTTCTGACATATCATCTCCCACTGATCCTCATTAAAATTATATTCCAAATCTTTTTGCCACTAATTTTTAAGTGATCCTAGTGAAGAAACATAACTGTTTTAATGAACGAGTCATTCAATAGATTCATTCAGAGGGCTCAATTATTTACGAACAAAACAGTGCTAGTATATAGATAGCCCACCGGGCGGACATAGCGTATATAGATTCTGGTAGCCCGACTGAAAAAACACTAGCCCCGGGACTTCGGGCTACCAGATTATGCGAGCGATTTTTATTAAATGGTCACTGAATCAAATTGATTAGGCAAGGCAAGGCAAGTTTATTTATATAGCACATTTCATACACAGTGGCAATTCAAAGTGCTTTACATAAACAGCAATAAAAAAGACAAGTGTAAGAAAAAATAAAAACAGATAATAAAAAAACAGATAAAAACAGATAAAAATATGTTAAAACAGGTTGTAAAAGAATGAAAAAGAAGAGAAAAACATAATAGTGCGATTTGTCGGACGTAGCACAGTGCTCATTCAGTAAAGGCACAGCTAAACAGATGTGTTTTCAGTCTGGATTTGAATGTGCCTAATGTTGGAGCACATCTGACCATTTCTGGGAGTTGATTCCAGCAGCGAGGGGCGTAGTAGCTGAAAGCCGATTCACCCTGCTTTGACTGAACTCTTGGAATTTCTAGTTTATATGATCCTAGAGATCTGAGTGTTCTTCTAGGTTTGTATTCAGTGAGCATATCTGTAATGTATTGATGTCCTAGGCCATTTAGTGATTTATAGACAAGGAGTAATACTTTAAAATCTATTCTGAATGTAACTGGGAGCCAGTGTAAAGACCTGAGGACAGGTGTGATGTGCTCTGATTTCCTGGTTCTGGTCAGAATCCGCAGCGTTCTGGATGAGCTGCAACTGTCTGACTGTCTTTTTGGGAAGGCCCGTGAGGAGGCCGTTACAGTAATCCACCCTGCTGCTGATAAAAGCATGAACAAGTTTCTCTAAGTCTTCACTGGAAACAAAGCATCTGATTCTTGCAATGTTTTTGAGATGATAGTATGCTGATTTACTAACTGCTTTGACATGACTATTGAAACTCAGATCTGACTCCAGAGTCACACCAAGATTCTTGACCTTATTTGTTGTTGTTTGACCTTTAGAGCCAAGGTACGCATTCACCTTGAGAACCTCATCTCTGTTCCCAAATGCAATGACTTCAGTTTTCTCTTTGTTTAACTGAAGAAAGTTTTGGCACATCCAACTGTTCATTTCATCAATGCATTGGCAGAGGGTGTCAATAGGGCTGTAGTCATTAGGCAATAAGGCTAAGTAGATCTGAGTGTCATCAGCATAGCTGTGGTAGGAAATTTGGTTCTTTCTCATTATTTGGCTCAGAGGGATCATATAGAGGTTGAACAGGAGAGGTGCCAGATTAGTTCAAAATCCAGATTAATTCAGTAAAGAATCACCACGGTTGCTTAAAAAAGCAAAAGTGTTTTTATTGGGAATTTTTTTGCGGTGAAATAAAGAAACATTACAGGATATTATACAAGGTATATGCAGAAATCCTTAAGGAAATTTCAATACCTTTTTAAGACTTTGCAAGGACCTTCTCAGAATATTTTAAGACCTCATCGCTACTTCAAGTTCTAATCAGTATAAAATCTTTAACCTAATAAACAGTTGTTAATAAACAGTTGTAGTTAAATAAATCAATGGAGCACAACCATGCAACAGAACTCAAATAAGCTCGGTTGTTTTCAGCGACAGGCTTTAGCCACTGTTTTAACTCGTCTTTCTCCAACCAGGAGTACGCAAACTTACATTTTCCTATTTTGCCGTCTGTTTCGCTCTATGGTTTTGCCACATGTGGAGAGCGTCACATCACCTTCCCGCGTTTGTCGTAAATTACGTGACATCACCCGGATAGAAAAGCTTGGCCGGACGCACCCCGGCTCGAACCAATTGTGTAGATCGAGCACGCTGTTGTTAATATAAGGAGGAAAATAAATACATTTTCGCTTTTTTAGAGTCAAACACTTTGGACAACGCTTTTAAGACTTTTTAATACCTTTTAAGGCCCTTAAATTTTCTCATAATTGATTTCTCAACTTTTGATACTTTTTAAGACCCCGTGGACACACTGTTATATCTAAAATCTAACTTCCAATGTTAAATTACGGTCCATTGCAAATTATATATAAAAATCAATAACACTTGCAAGCATGACATTTGTGAAAAAATAGCCTTTTGATATTACCATATAATACTATACTATTATATTGTATAATCTTAAATGGCAGTCAATATTAAAGTGAGTCATTCTAACATGCATTCTTAAGGTTTTTGTTTACTGCAAAATGGGTGACAAACTAAGTTAATATCAGTGCACCTTGTTGAAACAGTAACTGCAATATTACCAGACTATACAGACTGCACACACCTATGCACATCACAGACTTTTAGAATCAAGCACATTTTTCACCAAATGCCGAAAGTGTTTTAAATGTGAAGAAATTTCCTACTAAATGGTTATATTTCTCAGATTTATTGTCACCTTAAAATTGAATGCTTAACCATCAAATAAACATATTTTAATAAAAAATTTAAAAAGTCAAATAAACAGTACATTTTGAAAGAAGGAAATTCTGATTTCTGACTTTTTAATGACCTGTGGGAACCATGATGACAAATGACAAATCTTACCTTTCTTACAGTAGCAACACATATAGCGGAGAGATTTAGAGGGTCTATTGCTTCCAGCTTCATTCCGTCCTTAAACCAATCCCCACTCTGATCCACATCCCTAATCTGTGAATTTAAAAGTTAATACATGTGAGCAAGTGGAGTGTATACAAATTGTTGAATAAATAAAGCAATTATAAAAGCACCTTAAGAAACAGCTGTGAGGGAGCATCCATCTGACCCTCAATCTTCTTTGACACCTCTGCAGAGTGCAAAATAAGAGACGTTTACATCCATAAGCCACAACAAGGTCATAAAATGTCATTTATGCTGAATTGACTTCAAGAAGGATAATCTTAAACTCCCGCACTGACCGGATCTTTTGAAGCGATGTCCAATGCTTCGTGACCAGCCAATGGAATGGATGAGTGGGCTTAACATGTGACACCAGAAGTCATCGGTGCCATCCTGGCTCTCCTCGTACACCAGGCGTAACCGGCCACCGATCACCTGTTCCACTAGAGCCACACGAGTGCGGCACAGGTGCGTCTTGTCCACCACTTCCACACGCATCAGTTTCTTAAACGGGTACTGCATGTTCTCCTGAACCTGCAGGTTACACATTTAAACAAACAGTTTTTAACAGATGCAGTCTAGCGTTCAGAGATCTAGCATTGTGTGTGTGCTCTTTTAGAAAAGTGTTTTGGGCTCGCCAAAGTTGCATAATAAATAATACATTCAAATCCTAACATGTGAAACAGATTACACTTTAAAATTGAACTGCTTTATTTTTTTAATACTTTGTTTTTCTCTCTTCCACGTCATGTGATCCTTCAGTAATTTTAATATGCTTATTTGGTGCTTAAACATGTATTTTTATTGTTGATAAATTTAATGTAGAAGTTTATAGAATACATTACATATTTTTACATACAATAAAAGGCATTGATCTGTAATAATATAGACATTTCCAAAGACACTTTTTTTAAAGGTCCCATGAAATTAAAGTAAAATTTTAGATGTTAATTTCAGTCTGCTAGTTTAAGGGATATCTGGAATCTAGTGTGCTGCAAAACAGACACAAAATTTGCATTTAGAAAATATAAAACTGAGATAAACATCCAAAGCTTGTAGTTTGTCACTTCCGCCTGAATGGATCAATGATTTTTTTCACATCACCTCATTCTACAGTTTCACATCAAATCTTGACCAATCAAATGCTCTCTTGCATCTGACATGCCCCGCCCCAATCAAAACACCTTTCATTTGCTGCACTTGAACTCAACCACTCTCACTGGCAGTAAAAACGTTATAAAAACTATAACAATTTTATACTATTGACAGCCCCCCTAGTTTTTCGCGATCGCGGAATCCAACGCAAAATCAACAAAAAGTTGCACATTTTTGCGAACCATGCAAAAAAATGTAAATAATCTCATAAAACATGCAATTCCAAACAATAATCAAATTATATTGAAGTCTCACCTGCGCCCTCACAATCATTACATTACATGGAAGGGGGGGATTGTTTTACAGCCTGTGCAGTAAGCAGACGCGGATGAAGTGCAAGCGAATTACATGTGAAGGCAATGCAAAGATGCGATTAGACATCCTGTGGTGAAAATTGTGCGTTTGACGCTCTTCAGACTACAAAAAAAATGTGAGCAAACATCTAACAAACAGAGCAATGGAGCAGATAGAAAAGCAAGCAGCTTACAATGAAGGAGATTGGTTTAAGGATGACGGCTGCTGGACGTGACCGAATTGAAAGACATCATTTGTGCTTTACGTGTATGGCTGGTATTATGATGTTCGTGAAATTCGATAAAATATTTCGTTTAACTCTTTCCCTGCAGTTAACAAGAGAGAACACTTCCCTGTGACGAGTTTTACAGCAATCCGTGGATTAGGTGTATAACCTAAATCACAAAAACATGAAAAAAAAAAAAAAAGAAAAAAAAAAAATCACAAAAAAAAAACATGAAAAACGAGGGGTTCTGTATTTATATAAAAGTAATAAAAATGAAACGCTATTGGTTGTTTTTTTTAAAGGGGAGGAGCTACTCTATGTCCCTCCCTCTCTTCATCTTTCAGTTGAGATTACTTCAAACATCGAATAAAAAAAATGCACATTTTGAAGCACTTCAAGGGACCTTTAAAAGATTTGTCAATTTTGATAAATACATTGCCAAATAAAAGTATTAATTTCTTTCAAATAAAGAAAAAAAAATTGAATATGTATTAAGATATATATCTGCACATTTACAAATACAAATAATATCAATGTTATTTGCAAAAGGTAAAAAATAATTAACAAAAATTTTCACTCTTGTCTCGGTGATAGACAATGATGGGCATGCAAGCATGGCCATTGAGGTTTGCTTCTTTCATACACTAAGTCAGTCTGACATCTTTATCATCCTTGTAAACATGTTTTGTGAGAAGCTATTTCCTGGTGTATGATAACTGCTCATAGCAGGCTGCTCTACAGGTTTTTCCAGAGTCTCAGAACAGTTTTATGATCGCTGCCGGGATGCGGTGTCTCACCTTTGTGGCAAACTCTGGCGGAAGAGTTTTGGCTCCAGTGAGTCTTTTCACAAGAAATGCTTTCCAGTTAGAATACTTATGCTGGATGGCTATGGGGACAAAATAAAAAATATGGTAACATTATTATATTTATTAATATTCAGCAATAACTCCTACAAAGTTTTGAGAAGCTTTGTGTTATACATACATTTAGGAGGCACCAGTGGCTTTCCACTAGAAGCGCACCATCCAACAGGGTGGATTTCAGGGATGCACAAATTACACCAGAAATCTCTGCTCGAGTCGTTATCAAAACCCTCATAGCGCAGAAGAGCTTTAAAACCTGAGAGGCAATGAAAATAAATCATATGCCTTTCTCATTTATAACAAACCATAAAAAATGTAGGTAGAGACTGAAATCAACAGTACCTGCCAGTTTGACAATCTCTGCTACCCAGTAAACCTTTGTGGAGAGGTTTGTGTCAGAATTGAAGACCTCCACCCTCACCCCCTCAGCTATGTCGCCCCAGCACATACCCATGGGCACCTGAAAGAGTTATCAAATCACAAACAAAATATTAAAATCCAAATGATTTTAAGAAACAATTACGGTGACAAAAATTATAAATGTTCTGCCAATTTCAACTTACATGTTTGAAACAGCTGACTGGTGCCCCAACTAAATTATTGCTACAAATGTACTGGCCCCAGTTAAAGCCTTCAACAGGAACCACTTCATGAGGGAAAGAACAAATGGTGTTGTGGTATTTAATTGTGAGAACAGATCATTCAGGCATAGAATTACATAATAACACTCTAAAATAAGCCATTTTACCTGATTTTGATTTAGCTTGGTTCTGTTGATTTGCTTGATACTGTGCATAAGCTGCCAACTTTGCCATTAACGGCTGTTTCTGTAAGACTTTTGCCTTTTTTGTTGGTGGTTTACCCTTGAAAAGACACAAGAAGAATGCGCACAATCTTAAAGATACAGACAGAGAAAAAGAAGCAACAACAGCAAATGTTTTGATTATGATTCCTCTGACCTTGGCTCTAAATCTAAAAAGTTATAAGCTTTCAATAACATCGACATATCTGATAATCTATTGAGCAAATTTAATAGTGTAAATTCAGTAAAACATCACAAACTGCCATTCACATTCTTTTCCTTTTACTGGTAAGTCATGAAAAATTGAATTCACTAAATAGTACTTGTATTTAAAGAGTTGTAATATTTTTTGTAGAAACCATGATATATTTTTACATACAATAAAAAGCATTGATCGTAGTCGACATTTATAAGTTTTACAAATAATTTCTGTAGATTTTGAGAAGTTCCTTACCAATATAAATGTGTTAAATGTATATTTTCTTTATTCAAAATAAATTAATTCATTAATTTTCCTTCGGCTTAGTCCCTTTATTCATCAGCATTCAGCATATGTTTTACACAGCGGATGCCCTTCCAGCTGCAACCCAGAACTGGAAAACTTCCATACACTCTCATTCACAAACATACACTACGGACAATTTAGTTTATTCAATTCACCTATAGCACATGTCTTTGGACTGTGGGGAAAACCGGAGCACCCTAAGGAAACCCATGCCAACACAGGGAGAACATGCAAACTCCACACAGAAACACCAATTGACCCAGCTGAGACTCTATGTAGCGACCTTCTTGCTGTGAGGTGACAGTGCTAAGCACTGAGCCACCATGTCGCCCTATACATTTAAAATTCATATATATATATATATATATATATATATATATATATATATATATATATATATATATATATATATAAACTAGGGCTGCACAATATATCGTAGCAGCATCGATATCATTGTATAGTAACATCGCTGGATCTGAATTGCCAAGAGCGGCTTATGTTGATCAGCAGCTTGTAGATTAATGGCAAAGTTGAACTATTGTGGATTTAAAGTTTATTAATTGCATTTGTTGTTTTCTGTTAAACATATCAAGTGAGTTTAAAGCATTCAGGCAGAAGAATCACTTTACAATTTTGTTTTAACAAGAACTAATTAAATTACATTTTTATAGTGAAGACTGCCAAGTGTCATTTTACATTAGATTTTATTCAAATATTTGTGTCCAACATCCATTAAGACTTACGGTTGATTTATACTTCTGCGTCAAGCACCCACGTATGCTCCGGCGCAGCGTTCGCACGGTCACATAGCCCTCGCCGTGGCTGACGCAGACCTTGGCTAACGCACCTCCCAAAAAAATTTAACAACACATCGCAACGTCACATAGCGCAAGCTCTGTGATTGGTCGGCTTGGTAGCTGTGTCCAGTGTGGGCAGGACCGAGAGCTGTGCAAACCCGTTGGAGCGAGTGTTTACAAGTGTCGAGTCCTGTGAAGTAGCTCTAGATGGAAACTGTTGTTTTGCAATTACCTTATGATTAAAGTTGTTGCACGTTCGCCGGTTACCACCTCTGAATGAGCGAGTTTTAGCTACTTGTACATTAAGGTAGCGTTCAGAAAAAACAAAACACCCACGAAGAAACGCAACACAGAGGACATAAAAACCCTCTGCCAGCTAGCGTTTCGGAAGTGTTATTGCAGAGCAACACAAACAGCACGCAGAAGTATAAATGCACGACTACCAAGGCAGGCGCCGTCGGTCACGCCGATCACTCGTCGCAGAAGTATAAACCAGCATTTAACAGACAAATATGAAACATTTTTTTCTCTCTAATCTGTAGGTTTTCCCCCTGAAAATCTAGTTTATAGGTAATTTTAATAATGTATGCACATGCTCTCTACTATAAAATCACCCCAAACATTCTGACATACTGAATTCTTCACAAAAAGAGTTATTCAATCCATCTGGTGAAATATATTTCATATCACAATGCATATCGCTTAAGAACAAAATATTGCAATGTCAATTTTTCCAATTTCGTGCAGACCTAATATGAACCATCTGAGTGCTCCCAAAAACAAGACAAAATAATTCAAGAGGTGTCTTGATGAAATCCTAACACAACACACATACTACAACCAGCTGGAAACTGCAATGTGTCTCAATGTTAACACCCATGTTACCTGAAGTCTTGCCAGTATACTGGCCTTTTTAGAATTGGAGGAATAGCTTCTGGAACAGGACACGCTGCAGAATCGCTTCGTTTTTGAATAGAAAGCATCTCGTACACCAACCATACCACACATCTCACAGGTTGCTGCATGAGAGAGAGGAAAAAAAAAAAAAAAGTCATATTTATACCACTGAACACATTTCTTCTCAAAAGCAAACCAGTAAACCTGTACACCAAATACAATTGCTCATTAGAAACAATACTGAACAAAATAAAAGTAAATGGTTTCATATAATCCTTTATAGTTTATTTCGAGGTGTCACTACAGTAATACTTAATCATAATTTAGTTGAGCGCAATTGTACACTGCATTATGGTGAAGCAGACATAACCATGAATAACAGCATCGTGAGACAGTTGCAATAGTGAAAGTGCAATGTTTACATTTTATTTTGCAATATTTTATGTTGGGCCTGCAATCATTCGTCTTATATTTCATTAATATTTATTTTATATTTCTTTATTCTTAAACATTTGCCCTGAAGTTCTGAAAAAAAATGAGAGATATGATCACATATGAATGTGAATGAATTACATTTTAAGGGTGACATTTCCTTTCCTTGTAGTGAACATATATATAAACTATGAATTGATTGAATTTACAAAAAAAGATTGTATATATCTTAATATATATCGTTGTGAGGATATGAGATAAGTTCTATCATTATATAAGATTGTCATATCGCCCAGCCATAATTTAAATGATATTTTGGTGTATTCTTTGACTTTTGGATCCACATGACTAACCCATTCCTGCTTTTCCGTCAGGATAGGTGTAAACCTGGCCATTGTTTTTGATGATAGGCAAACTGGCAGGGATGCTGGGAACTTCATCTTCACTGTCCTCTGAGCTGGAGCTGCTACTGCTGTCTTCACTGCAGCTGTCATACCCGTCAAACATCCCGAACGAATCTCTCCTCTTCCGCTCTGAGCGGGGAGTGTGCTCAGCCTACATGTGACGAGGTGAGACAAAAAATGTGGAGGATATTAAAATAAAGGAAAGAGAAGGAAGGAGCATTGGTTAAATTAAAGTAAGGGAAAAGAAAGACAAGGATTACAGCTCACTTGCACAACCATAATACTTTAATAAATGACAACCTTTGACATGATACGGCATGATTAATATTGTAACTAGTAATAACCGTAATCTTTAAACGAGGGAATTAGGAGACAGATCAAGTCACATTATTAAAATTAAAGACTTCCAAGGGTCACAAAAAGCAAATATCATGTACAAAGGGTCAATATCATCAGCACTAAATATTCTCCACAGGCCATCTCAAGCCAGAATATTAAAAAGGCATATATAATAATATAATATGATAATTTAAACGAAATTTGCTGCATTTTGAGAAATTACATATTTATATTCATCAATACTTCAACACTTGACTGTAGAGGGATTCCAATACACTGTGACCTGATTACAGAATGAACATTTTGGGACCTTTTCTTCACCTGAAAGAATACCATTTCAAATCTCATCTTCTAACATTTAATTTCACCACAAATTAATACAGTTATTGTCCATATTAACTATAAGTGAATGGTTTTAGGTCTTATTACAAGCCATCACAACACAAACAGGCACATACGCTTATCTCAAGCCCTAGTAAGCTGGCTGTTTGTACATAACAGTTCGTGAAAACGTTTTGAACGCATTCATGAGCCTCGTAAAAACTGTGTGTTGAGAAACCAACACAAACATTTCCACATTCATTGGCCTGCGGGTCTATTGCAGCAGCACAAAACATATACATTACCAACTGTATTAGCACCATTTAATAAGACAGCTTATTTGAATGAAATGTTATATGGCAAAGAAAGGATTACGAGTGATTTGAATGAGGTAAACGCTGTAGTTTGTGTGACGAGCAGGATCTGTTTCTGACAACCAAAACAAAGAGGACGGCTAACACTGCTAGCCGCTAACTGAGCTAAATCAAGGAAGCGGGCTCAAATAAACTCTCTCTTACCATATCCCTTGGGTTTTCCATTAGCCCTTCATGCAAGTCGGTATCTTACGTTCGTTGTGGTATGATCCGACAGCCCCCCGGAGGGAAAGGCCCGGCTTAAAATAATTTTACTCTAAAGCAAAAAATAACTCCAGTTGATTATCAACAATTGTCATGGCTCGAGAGTGCGCGTGCGCAGGGATCTACAATGATTGACATATGTTTTAGCCAATCACCGTTCACGTGTTCGGCACCTTTACCCCATATATGGTCATAGGAAATGTTCGCGTGAGGAAGAATGATTACAGATCAAATAAAGTCGGTCATTGCTTAACGGTAATATAATTTAACAGGCTGTAATGGTGGTCGCGACTATAAATAAATAGATGTGTGTTAAATCCAGTGGTGGAAAGAGTACTGAAGTAAAAGTACTAAAAATGTAGTGCAAGTAGAGTAAAAGTATCTGTTTTAAATATTAATCAAAGTATGAGTAAAGAGTAGACCTTTCAATAGTACTCAAGAGTAGTGAGTAGTGAGTATTACGCTGTAAAAAGCTGATGCGTTTACATGTAATACATGTAAATTACATGTGGATGTGTGTAAACGTAACATTCTGTAGTGCATTAATTGCCAAGCACACGTTATAAGACATTACTATTAGGTTAGATTTAGGCTGTGATGTCAGGTGACCAAAATTCAAAGTCTAGCCAGCGTCTTAAGGGCAATGTTATTTTGATGTCCAATAACGACGTCAAAAGACGTTGATAATTTGTTGATTTTAGGTTGTGTTGGAAAGTGACCAAAATCCACCGTCGAGCCAACATCTTAAACCATCATGTTGACGTTAAATACAGATATTTATTCATCAAGTATGGCAACCAAAATCCAACGTGTGATAGACGTCCTAGTGGTAACGTTCACACAACGTCAAGCTGTAACATCATTAGAAGTTGATATTTGGTTGCTTTTAGGTTGGACATTGACGTCGGCCTGACGTTGGGTTCTGATGTCAACCTGATTTTCATTACCAAACAAAACGCAATGTCTCCACAACATTGGGGTATAATGTTAATCTGACGTCCTGTACCTGCTGGGTGTTTAAAACCATGTCGGTCATCATACAGTAAACTTATGTCACCTTCTCATCAGTGACATGCATCTAAACAGTCTCTGGGTCAATGCGTGTAAAGATTTTGGACATATTTATGGACACTTGTAATGCTTCCAAACAGTTTGCTGCAATTATAAATCGCCCATGTCCTGAGGTAGTTCATTACGATGCAATTTACCTTCTCTGTGCGATTTGACTGGACTCGCAGGACTGATTTTTCTAACCCCCATAGACAAGAAGAAATAAAATAGTGACTGCAGGTTGAAGGAAAGTAGTGGAGTAAAAGTACAGATACAGCACAAAACATGTACTTAAGGGAAAGTAAAAGTACACATTTTTAAAACTACTTAGTAAATTACAATTTCTGAGAAAAAACTACTTAATTACAGTAGTTTGAGTATTTGTAATTTGTTACTTTAAACTGCGACGCAGTGCCTCAGTAGCTAGTGCTGTCGCCTCACAGCAAAAAGGTCGCTGGTTCGAACCTTGGCCGGGTCAGTTGGCATTTCTGTGTAGAGTTTGCATGTTCTCCCTGCGTTGGCGTGGGTTTCCTCCGGGTGCTCCGGTTTCCCCCACAGTCCAAAGACATGCGGTACAGGTGAATTGGGTAAGCTAAAACTGTCTGTAGTGTATGAGTGTGAATGAGTGTGTGTGGATGTTTCCCAGAGATGGGTTGCAGCTGAAAGGGCATCCACTGCGTAAAACGTGTGCTTGATAAGTTGGCGGTTTATTCCCCTGTGGCAACCCCGGATTAATAAAGGGACTAAGCTGAAAAGAAAATGAATGAATGTTACTTTAAACCACTGGTTTAATCCTACAGAAATGATAAGATTCCTGTAGGATGTAAAATTCATGGCTTTGCTTTCTTATAGGGGACATTCTACCAGAAAACTACATTATCTGTCTCTGAAATAAAAACATAAATACAGTGAATAAAAAGTATTACATCCCAAAAATGTCTAAAATGGACTGATGGTTGATTTCTGTGAGCTGTTCTGTAAAGGAATATGTTACTCATTTGGTTCTCAGGTTGTTGTTCTTTATTAAAAACACTTTACAAATGTACAAACCCCGTCATTGTCCTTGTCCTTAGCCCAATTGAACCTACAACTTTAATAGTTTTGTTATACTAAAAACTGTTATTTAAAAGTTTAAGTTGTAATCATTCACACCAATTAATTTAAAAACATGAAATCATAAATAAATTCTACAAATAAATTCTACAAATATATAATACAAATACATTTACAATTGTACCCATGTTTCTGTCAGTCCTGTCACATTTGCATTACTATAAAATGCCTGCAATACAGCTTTAAGGCTATGACTCGGAAGTGACATCTTTGATGGAGAAGCTGACAGTGATCAAGGATGCGTTCTATCATTGGTTTGTAAGATTTTATGCTTGTTTTTGTATGATTTTTTCGAGGTTGACAAGCTAAAGTCAGGCCCTGTCACATTTTTTATAAGTGAAAATATATGTTTCTGGTAGAATGTCCATGTATATCATGGCCCACTTATGTATTTCTTTTCTAACATTGCAATTGCTGTTACTACAGTATGCAAAGGATTTAAATAAAGCAATACTCAGTAAAGCGGTGGATTAGTGTATATTATGTAAAATATTTAAACTGAGCAAGCCCAAATACATTTTATGAAATTCTAAAATGCATAACAATCACCCCTCAAAAAGGTTTTAGTTTGCAATTTTCTGTGCACATAAGAACACCATAAATTTTCTATTTATCACTGTATATTTCTATAAAATATAGCTAAATTTTCTATTTGGAGGCAAATGTTCCTCTTGTTGTCTGTTATTACCACTGTTGATATTCCACCTTGTCTTAATTATTGTTTTATTGGGGTTCTCCCACCCGGCCCTCTCATTTTGTAGACTTTGTAGCCTTCTTAACCCTTCTGGCTAGGCGGGTAATTCTTCTGAATTGGAAGAGCCCTTACCCACCTTCTCACACTTGCTGGATAAGAAATGTTCTTTATTTTATGAAATTAGAGAACATTAGGTAGTCTCTTCACCGACCTATCACTATTTTCGCAAAAATTGTCCAAACTCTTCAGCTTGACCCTGCTCCTTCTGATTGAGTCCCCACCCCCAACTTGGTACTGGATACTAGTTCTGGTCAGCACCTGTATTTTCTGTATGTAAGATTGCACTAGTGTTTTTTATTTGATTTATTTTATTTGTTTTTTGCTCAAAATACTCTTCAGTGTATTTGCTTATTGTTACATGTTTATGTTGTCCTTTTTGTATATTTTTGTAATGTGTTTTACATAGTAATAATAAAAAACATTAAAAATAAATAAATATATATTTATATAGCTAAATATCACTGCACATATAAAAACAAACATTTATCATTGCATATATTGCACATATATTTAAATCGGGGCTATTTTTCATTGTACACACACATACATATATATATATGCATACACACTACCTATCTCTAATTTTAAGATCTATCTATCTATGAGTAAACAAAACTTTATAGCCCACAATATTAAAATTTTTTAGAAAAAAAAAAACAAGATTAATCAATAATCTTGTACATGAAGCTGACTGCTTTGATATTATTTATGTGCTTGGTGTTAAATTATTAATTCAGTTATCAATGGCACTTCACAATGGTTGCGTTTCGTCTGTTTTCTTTAAATACAATGAAAGAGATATTATACATGTTTCCTGCATTGTTGTCATTGCCAGCTCATTTCAATTACTTTACCCATAACATCTTGCATAATTTAAAACAGCTTTTGTATTACTGTACTTTTATTTCAAAATAGAATTGAAACACAAAGAAAAAAACCTGCACAAAACAAGAAGTAGAATCTGAAGTATAATAATAGTCTTTATTTAACTGTATACACATATATACCATAGCATTTAATGTAATAAATCTCAATGCACAACATAAATAATATCGACCGAAAATGAGAGTACAAAAATATAACCCATAAACAAAACTAAACCATCACATTACCAAAGAAAACCAAAGGAACTTTGGTGCTACAATGCAACAATACTGACTCAATCCGGAGTTCCCTGAGCTCTGCTCTTCAACCGTCCATCCTCTGACACTCAATGAAAACAGTTTAATATGTAACTGAGGTCAACACAATGAGAACAAAAGTGTAAACTGTAAAAAAACAACAAAAAAAAAAACAGATGTACCAAAACGTTACAAACTATGAAACCCACTGTTCATATAAGAACAAATGCAGTAAATACAGGCAGCCTGAGCGAGTGACGTTGTCAAGTAAGGCTCTTTCTCAGAGACGGGAAGCATGTGCTGAATGAGGAGAAGAACTGGTCGCTGGAGAAACAGTGACATTATTAGATCAATCATCTGCTCTTAAACAGAATATTATACACAAGCATCAAAACAATATCTGTGAGATTCTACTGATGTTCACTTACCAACATCAAGGCATACACATCTTTGGTCTTCTGTCAGTTGAACTCCTCATCTATAGTGTCATCCACACTTCCGGAAATAGAGGCAACTTCTGAGAGGGAAGAAAAGATTAAAGAAAATAGCTACAGAGTAAAGCTCACAGTTTGACTATATATAACTTAGTAATTCAAAAGGCACTGCAAGTTTTTTTTTTTTTAATGAAAGTTTGTTTAAGACTGAAAGGCAGTTTGAAGTGTGATGGGCTAACATATGCCTTTAAACTGTAAATGAGATGTAAAGTGTTCATCTAGCATTTATATTTCTAATTTTTGCTTTTAAGTGCTACAATTACTAAATTAATTCTTAATTCAAGCTCAATGTATTAAAATATTAGGCTATACAAATAAATACAAAAACAGTTGCTAATTCAAATTATACTTTATTTTTTACCGCATCTATCCTAAAAGTGGTAAAAGCTGAAAAGTAAAAATAAGAAAAATCTGAAAAAGGAAAAAAAAAAAATATTGTGTGTGATTGGGTGAATGAACTTGTGAGTTGTACAAATGTGCAATCCTTAATTTTTAGGCTTAATTAAAAATGTCCTTGGCTTACAGCACATTTAAATCCACACTTAAAGGGATAGTTCACCCAAAATTAAAATGTTCTGTAAATTTAATTATCTTCAGGCCATGAGTTTAAATCAGAGTTTATGTGCATTTTTTTTCTTATCGGATGAAGTTAATAATAATAATAATAATAATAATGATAATTCCTTACATTTATATAGAGCTTTTTTGGACACTCAAAGCGCTTTACACGTTTTGGTGGGAATCTCCTCATCCACCACCAGTGTGCAGCATCCACCTGGATGATGCAACAACAGCCATACTCCGCCAGACTGCACACCAGCTGATTGGTGGAGAGGAGACAGAGTGATGAAGCCAATTATGATATGGGAATGGTTAGGAGGCCATGATGGACAGAGGCCAGTGGCCAAATTTGGCCAGGATGCCAGGGTTAAACCCTTAAGGCTGATTTATACTTCTGCGTCAAGTGCACGCATATGCTCCGGCACAGCGCTTGCGCGTTCCCATACTCCTTGCTGTGGCCATTGTCGACGATGATGAGCACTTCTCAAAAAATGTAACTACATGTCCCAACAACACGTAGTGAAAGCTCTGTGATTGGTCGGCTTGGTAGCACTGACGAGTGTGTGTGTGTGTGTGTGTGTGTGTGTGTGGGGGGGGGGGGGGGGGGGGGTTGTTTTGTGTTTACCTTATGATTAAAGTTGTTGCAAGTCCACGGGATCCCGCCTCAGAATGAGCGAATTTTAGCTACTTGTACATTAAGGTAGCGTTCAGAAAAAATAAAACACCCGTGAAGAAACACGACAGAGAGGAACACAAAAACCTACTGCCAGCTAGCGTTTCTGAAGTGTTATTGCAGAGCAACACAAACAGCCCGCAGAAGTATAAATGCTCACACCGATCACTCGACACAGAAGTATAAACCAGCCTTAACTCTTTTTTGAAGAACATGGGATTTTTAACGACCACAGAGAGTCAGGACCTCGGTTTAACATCTCATTCGAAAGACGGTGCTCACTGAGCAGTACAGAGTCCCCATCAATATACTGAGGCATTAGGACTCACACAGACCCCAGGTTGATCGCCCACTGCTGGTCTCACTAACACCACTTCTGGCAGCAACCTAACTTTCTCATGTGGTCTCCCATCCAGATACTGACCAGGTGCAGTCCTGCTTAGCAGAGTTGCAGAGAGCTAGCTGCCGGCTATCTCACTCAATTGTGTGGGCAAGAATTTTTCTTTGCACATAGGTTTATTAAATATACAAGCATTTTTATGCGACAATCCAAATTGTAGATATAAACATGGCTACTGACTTACATTTGAACAACCACAGTTTTAGCTAAAAATCTTAATAATGTACTAAAGAAAAAAAAAAAGAAGAAAAATCACATACATTTGGGAAATAAATGTAACAAATTTAAATGGTGTGAATTATCCCTTTAATACATTTACAAAGTAAAAATATCCTGCAATAATTTGCATTTTGCTAGCAATGTTTGCTAAAATGAAATATTTCGAAGCCCACATTGAAGCCCAGAGCCATGTGTTGTGTAAATAAAGTTCCAGTTGTGCTCGGTCACATACAGCATTAGCAAAGTGTCAGTGAAAAACCAGTCACATCCCAAAATCAATCCAACGTGCTCCATTATATCACCAAGTTATATATAAAATCTCCACCTCTTGTTGACTCGTCTCCATTTTCTCCCATATTATTTTTTAGTCCACTTCCTCTTCTTCCACTTTCAGCTTTATTATACAGCACATCCTCATTAAAGCCTGCCGTCTGGCATCTCGCATCACCTTTCAGTGAATCTGATTCCTCTAAATATCCTCCCGTCTCAGATTCATGTTCACGCTCCTCAGAAATGTTAACGAATTCACTCCCAGAGCTGCTACTGTCACTCAGTGTGATAATCTCTAGATCTGAAGTCTGATTATCTGTTCTGAGCACTGTTTTAGGATCTTCAACGCCCCTGGATGAGTTTGAACTCAGCTCAATCACAGACCCAGAGGACGCAGTGCTCTCCTCACAGGCCTCAGTCGAGTAAGATGAAGATGTAGTGGATGAATGAGGCATGGTGGTGCTGAGAGACGCTTCAGACGAGTCTCTAGAGGAAGTGAGGTAATACCACACTCCCCTAATACCATCACTGCTGTTGCTGCTCTCTGTATTCTCACTGTGACTCTCCAGCGTATAAGACGAACCGGTCTCTTCTGACGCGCTGGACGTTGTCTTCTCGTTCTTGCCATAATAATGCGATCCAAGGAAGACTTCATCGTTGAGAGTGAATGAATCCAGCGCTGACGTCACAGTCTCCACATAGAACGCAGAGGAAAATGAAGAGGAGATTTCCAGCTGATGTAAGGGTGATGCAGGAGTTAAGCTGTTGGATTGGACTGGAGGGTCTTGCATGGATGAAGACGTCTCAAGGATTTGGCTGACCAGGTCACTTAAGTTTTGAGATGGAGTGGAGTGGATCAGGGAGTAGGAAGACGTGAGTTTAAAACTTGAGGTCTGGTCCACGTCGGCTCGCTCCAACTCTATAGAGCTCGAGAGACGTGAAGAGCCTTCCAGCTGATTGCTTACCCATGGTGAACCTTCACATATGCCACCGCAACAACTGGTTAAACACTCAACTCAAATACACTACTGTTCAAAACTTTAAATAAATTTAAAAAAAAATAACCACTGTAAATACTTGAATAAAGTCTCTTAGTTGCATTAGCGGCATCAAAAACAATACAATTGTCAAAGTAGCAGAGTAAAATCAATACAATTGTCAAATAGAATACATTTGTTCTTATAATAACGTTTTTCCTACATGACTACATTGTAAAGGTGCTTTCACACTAGCACTTTTGGTCCACACCCGGGTTCATTTGATGTCATAGTACGGTACGTTTAGCTAGTGTGAACGTGTCTTCTGAACTCGGGTGCGCACCCGTGAACCGTACCCGAGTCCGCCTGAAAGAGGTGGCCTGGGGTACGGGTCATGCAAACTCTGGTACGGTTCACTTCTAGTATGAATGCAATCGTACCAAATAGCGGAAGTGAACCGCCAACTGTACAACAAACTATCGTTTTCATAACGTTCACTCGTGTGTGTGTGTGTGTGTGTGTGTGTGTGCGCCACATATTGTACCTTGGTGACAAGCGGGACTGAGCCAAGCACAATGATACACAGTGATGTCTGCTTGTCTCTTCCAGAAACAGCTTCTGCAGACACTGTGTGATGTTCTGAATGTTTATAATATTTTTGCGGCAGATGGACACGAGTCGCTTTATGTATGTCCAAAACTGAAATTCAGTTTTCAGCAAAAGCAAATCGACCGCGATGTGCGGAAGTCTCCATTTTGGCGCTTTGCTTTCGTGATCGTCACCTAGCAACAGCGGTAAACAAAACCGCAGCTCGATGACGCAAGCGTACTGGGGTTCAGAAGGAAAAAAGACAGTGTAAACACAAACCAGCCGAGAAGGTGGCAAGGGGGGGACAATCGAACTTGGGTACGGTCCAGGCAATTGAACCAAGTGTGAAAGCACCCTAAAACATCATTTATTATTGGGAAAGATTTTTTTACCATCATTAGCAGCACTTTTTAGCATCTTCAGTGATGCATGATTCTATACAATTAATAATTTGGCGTTTAAGAAACATTAATTGTTGTTATTATTATTATTATTTTAACTGTACATAATAATAATAATAATAATAACAATTGTGCTACTTAAATTGGATACCCACTTTTCATGCCCCCATGACCAAAACAGAAAAAAACCTATTAAAAACAGGATCCTTTTTAATACTTATTATAGGTCATGTCAATTTTTAACCTATTTACATGGCAGGTTTCGACTAAACCAGTGTTTCTCAACCACGTTCCTGGAGGACCACCAGTCCTGCACATTTTCCATGTCTCCTAAACCAAACACACCTGATTCAGATCATCAGCTCATTAACAATGCCTGAAAGACCTGTAATGGGTGTGACAGACAAAGGAGACATCCAAAACATGCAGTGTTGGTGGTCCTCCAGGAACATGGTTGAGAAACACTGGACTAAACCATATACACTAGGGCTGCACAATATATCGTTTCAGCATCGATATCGCAATGTGCGCATCTGCAATAATCACATTCCAAGATCTGCAATGTTGAGTCTGAATTATAGTTGACCAGGAGCTACATACTGTAGACCAGATTTTAAAACCTTTGGGCACAAAAAATATGATGTTTTGAGGTGTAACAAAGATTAATTGTATTTAATTATTTAAACAGAACAAAATGCGTTTCTTACTTCGAATTTTTGTCTTGTTTCTAGTCCAAATATTTACATTTCAAAGCATAAACAATATTATTTAACTTACCCCACTGGCAGATATTTTAGCTTGATGTAGTGAAAAACTTTTAATTTTGACTTATTTCTTCTGAAGGTGAAAACAAAAAATATTTTTACTTCATCTGAGAATTTGAGATATTTCGACCAGAAACAAGGCAAAGCAAAGTAAGAAAAGCATTTTTAGCATTGTGATTATTTAATTTCTGTACCAGAATACTGTTAGACTCCCCAGAAAAGAGATATTGGAACTATCTTGTAAAACTGTATTCATATTGCAATATTTACTGCAGAAAAATAAAATATCACAATATCTGATTTTTCCAATATCGTGCAGCCCTAATATATACACACACATACAGATGTGGACAAATTGTTGCTACCCTTTTTCTACCCATAATTTTGTCCAGGGCAGTTTCCTGTTTAAATGCTTCGTTTGAACCACAATTCGAAAGCAATATCCGATTTTCATTAGTTTATTGGCAGTAAATTTTAATTAATTATTACTTTTTTTTTTAGTTTCAAGTAATTTCAGTGACCATGCCATGCGTTTTCTTTCTTCAATGGAAGGCTACCAACAATTTTGTCCACGTCTGTACACAGTACTCAACATTTAAAGTGGATCAAAAAAGTTTTTAAAAAATTGTCCTTGAAAGAGAATGAGCGATGTTCAATAGTTTAAAATGATTTTCATAAACTTTTTGATCGACTTCAAACGTTGACTACTGTACATATATAATTATAATCACAATAACCATCTCAACACATTTCTCTCATGTAATTTTGAGCAAACATACCTGATAAACTGATGCAGGACATACTGAGCTCTGAGGTGGCTCCCGTCATGTCGTCCTGTTAAAATCCAAGCCAAGTTTCCCTTAGTGTTGCTTGAAACTGCATAACACTGTATAACAATTTACACGTGTCATACCAGCATCTTCTGCAGTGATCTGGACTCATCCCAGTCTCCCCTCAGCCCATTTCCTTCATCCTCACAGTTCACAGCATGACCGAGACGAATCAATTCTTTACCGAGATCCACAGCCTGAGACAGAAAAAAAATAACATTTTATATGCACTGGAGGAGAAATATATATATATATATATATTACAAAGAAAAAAAAGAGCTAATTTTAACTTATTACAAATGAACTTGAAAATAATGTATATAGGTTATTTTGTTCCTCGCCACTGGTTTGCTTGGTTTGGTACTTGTGGAGCTGTGCATCGATGGACTTTGCTCAACAGTGAAAATTAAACCACACTGAACTAAACTAAACTGAACTTTAACTCTGAAAACTTGACTGACACTGTTTTAATTTACTAGAACTTCTGTTAAGCTGCTTTGACAATCTACATTGTAAAAGCGCTATAGAAATAAAGATGAATTGAATTAAATTTAGTTTTACATGACAATGAATCCATCTATCTATCTATCTATCTATCTATCTATCTATCTATCTATCTATCTATCTATCTATCTATCTATCTATCTATCTATCTATCTATCCATTTCATTTTTATACAAAATATTTTAATTTTGAAAGGCATCAATTATACTGTGATATTTTTTTATTATAACAACATTTTTTTTCCACATTTTTTGGTATTAGTGCTGTATCAAATGTATGTTTTTCTTTTCATGATATTTTGTCAAACTTGTCCTGTTTTTGTTGAGTCACATTTTAATAAACAACTGAAAATGAATTACAATTTTATTGTCTACAATGTGAATGTGATATGTGAATTTGGCAGAATGTATTACAATTTATTACTAAATCCTTTCTGAATAGCAGGTTTTATTATTTAACCAACAAACAGATTGACTAAAGTGAGTTGTGCTGTTGACCTCTGACCTTTCCCTGGCTGTCGTCATAGAGTTTGACACTAGGCCAGGAGGAGATCTCAGAATGAGAGTAGCTGTAGAGTTTAGCCAGTAAAGGTTTCCATTCGGCACAAAATGTCATGCGTTCAAAGTCATCCAGAGCTGCTTCAGTCCAAACCTCTCCTGAAACAAAAACAAATCTTTATGCTCTTGATAAAACTTTAGAGATAAACACCTAAATATCACCTTTTTTTTTTTATTTACCTTCAGGTCGAACCCCTGCGAGACTGCATTCAATGGCTTGGAAAGGCAGGCTCAGGAAGTCACTTCTAAAAACCACAAAATTAACACACACTCAGATTAAGAATACACAAAAATACAGAGACCCAATGCCAATATGGTACTAGAAGCTAAAAATTCATCAAGTACTTAAAATGCAGATTTTATATTGTCAGGTATAGACGGAGACCTTGTTCCAGTAAACTGATTCTTTTCCATTTTCAAAGTAAAGTATATTGTGTGATACATATACCATTTTAGTTTTTGTTAAGCTACATTATTATTTACCTTTTCATTTTCTGGTATGTTTTTTTTTTTTTTATTTCATTCTATGTGCTTAAGTTGATATTATTTATAATTTTTTTTTTGTCTTTTTACTGTAATTTTCCATAAAATAAATAAATAAATAAAATAATAATAAATAAATGAATTAAATAAATAAATGAAGATTTCTGTGTGTTATTTAATTTTTTTGGACAGATGACAAATATGGTTTATTTCAACAAAACAATTTCTGAAATTTCAACTGGTTTTTGCATATCCTGAATACTGACTAATGTGCTGTTTTAAGTAATGTAACAGTTGTTTTGTATTTGCTTCTATTTTTATATTTATGTATACATCAAACTTTTAATACATCATTCAATTTCAAACAGTTTTTCCCCTCAATACATACAAAAGCCATTGATATTTCTCCACTGTTTGGCACTTCGAAAACAATTGGTCCTTTTTGGACCAAAATACACATCTTTTACAAAATCTTTAAGCAACAATGTAGTTTTTTCCTATCTCTTTTTCTTTTCCAATGTTTTTTTTTTTGTTGTTGTGTATCAGAGCCTATATTTGTATGTTCATGAACATTGAAGAAACAACAAAAAAATAAAAATAAAAAAGCTGTTAATTAATATCATCCACCATCATTTTTGGCTAGTTTTTTAAAGTATCAGTGCAGACACTGGTATCGTTTCAATTTACTAGACCTTCATCTATGTTAAGCTGCTTTGACACAATCTACATTTTAAAAGCACTACAGAAATAAAGATGAACTCAACTGAACAAACAAACAAAAAAATAAATAAATAAATAAAAATAAAAAAGTACACAATCACAATGGACCCTCTTCCTAAGATATTGATGATGCAGTTAACGATCATCATTGGCATCTTAATTCCTTGAAAGTTTTTAATATCTTGATTTCTTTTTTAAAATGCATGTGCATTTGTAAAGCTATACTTAGTATTAAATCATCTTTGTATCAAATTACAGAAAAACTCATTCTTGCGAGGTGTTTCTAATGCAGCACCTATTGACCTTATTCTTCAATGCGGAAGAGTGCTCGTTTTTGCTATTGTTTTAGAACTTCCGATTCAGCTGCCTATGGGAGAAATGACTAGGAATAATAAACGTCAGAAAACGGTCAAACTACTTGCTCTACAAACAAGTGTTTGCATGACTATACAAACAAAATAGAATAATATAATAAGAAAATATCAGTTTGCAACATCAAGAAGCAGAACGAGCTCTTTTTAACATATAAAAATGAATGGAAGTGAATGAGACCGGAAGTCTCGAGCCAAAATAATTCAAATGGCTGCGGCCACTCGTACGCGGAGAATAAAGTGAATAGACCAGACAGTAAATTTGACGCTGTTCTCTCTTCGGGCTGCAGTTATCAATCTAACATGATATTTGTTCCTTTTTGTGAAGGAAAATTGTTTTATTTAAGCAAATAGTAATACAATAAGTATTCTCCCATTTACTGCTCTCTAAGTTTACCCAACTAAAATGACTTCCACTGCTGAGATACCCGGAAATATTTAAAAAAGGCCATCATCACATTAAAACCAGCCGCTTCACCTCTCATGTACCTCATGCTTCGTAAATGTTCCCGAGGAAGCTCCCCATTGTCCCCAAAGTCCACATAGTACAGATCCACCAGGCCTGATCCCACAATTCCCAACACTCGTGCCCGATTCCACGTGCCGTGATCTCTGTACGGAGCAGCCACTATGTCTCCAACTATAATAGTCTCCACTCTATGCTCCTGGAGAAGGGTTATAAACTATTGTCACCAACAACTAACAAACAAAGATGAAAAATATATACCATATAATCAGAGAATCATGCAAACGTACTTGAGAGGAATCACCATTGTAGAAACGACTCATTTCAGCCGTCAGTTTGTCCAGCTGTAGAGAACGGACCCCCAAGATCTGGATCCAAAAGTGTTGAGGATTCTCCGAGGCAGACACATACACCTCTAGATGCTCATCAGGCTGGAAACTTAGGTCTGGACTAGGAACTGATCAGAAATGAGTTATGAGATCTTCTGCAGGATGTTTTCACTCTGCAAATTTGGACTGACAAGTTTGCTCCGCTAATTAACTGCAGCTTTATTTCTAGCTGTTGTAACACATGTTGTCATCTTTACTACTGATAAACTGGTAAATTACATATAAATTATAGTTAGGGTGGGAATCCAGGATTTGTCAGGACAGTATGCTTTCAATGAAAGGAGAAGAGCAACATTTTTAGATGAAAAGACACTGCTATATATCCATATATGAAAACGTCAACAAAACAATTTTATAAAAAAAATTAAATAAAAAACAATGAACAATTTTATATATTAAGAATTACTGTTTTTCTTTAAGATAAATAATGAGTTTTTGTAAAATAATTATATTTTAAAGTACAAATCAACTTTATTTTTCACAAAAAATAAGAGGGAGCACTTAAAAGGTTGATATTTTACTGAATTTTCCAGCTGTTTTACTGAGTACGTATCAAAACCTATTTTTAAATGGACAGTTCATCCAAAAATAGAGTTCAAATAGAGTCCAAACCAAATGTTGTGCATAAACCGATCCGATACAGATCTGATCTGCCTCCTGAAATCACACATGTAACTTGTGATTACCCCCCAGTAAACACAACCCTGTCCCTGCCAAAAATGTGTATATAAATGCCTATTAGCAGAACAGTGCATCTGCTTTGTTGTTATCCAGCATCTGAACTTATCAACCAAAAGGTGGAGCCACAAGAGAAAGTCGCTTTAATTGAGAAAAACAGTGAATCTTACTTTCAAACTTGGAGATTTCCAGAGGTGAGACTGGAGAGAGGATCTCCTCGTCCTCTGATCTGAGGGAGTTTTCAGCTGTATCAGTGCTGTCTACATAACCGTTGACTGTAACAGGCAGCTCTTGTTTAAGCTCATTCACTGGGGAAGGCAAATCTTTTCCATTAAGCTTTAATAATTCATTCTCAGGTCCTTGGGTTTCTGGCGATTTTCTCTTCTGACGCAGAGCAGAAGCTTGGCTTATCCGCTTCCGTACGGTTTCATTCTCAATGACTTTCTCCATGATCATCTCCTGAGAGAAAAAAAACACTAGCTCTTACTCACTGCATAAAACCTGAAAACATTTTCTATGAACCACACAAATGCCAAAAGATCACCTTAGCGCTCTGAATTTCTTTGCGTGTGCCAGTAACGGTGATTTTGCCGTTCTCCTCTAAGCTGCGTCCACGATCTTTGGAGCAGTTCACTCTCGCCCCTGACACTCGGTTTATGAACTTCAATGTCTCTCCACCACGACCTGAAGAAAACATTTCAAACATATTAAGAGATTATATGCATTGCTGAAAGAATGATGTGAACCATAAATGCTCGGAAAATATGAAAATGGACACCTTTACTCAAAGGGACTATATGTAGAAGCCAAATAGATTTTTTTCAATCAATTTGGATTATACATATCATAGACTTTTTTTAAATTTGGTTCAGAGTCCGTGGACATGTTTGGAGAAAAATCATAAGAATGATATGAACTGAATTTTAAATAATGAACATTTTATTTTAATATCATTTATTTAAATTTTATGACATTTTTAAATTAAATTTTATTTATTTAAAACTAAATAGTGATATAAAAATAGGTAAACATTGGACTAAAATAATATTTTTTTGGATGAGGATTGGGAAGAAGCTTGTACTAAGGCTCATACTATGTCTATAAATTCACGTCTTAAACTTATACAATATAAATGGATAATGCAGACATATGTAACACCAGTAAAACTAAATAGATATAATAAAAACATACCAGATACTTGCACAAAATGTTTGGAAGCTAGAGAAACCTTGTTTCACTGTATTTGGCAGAGTACAAAGATTAAACTATTTTGGTAAGAGGTAAGAGTCATAAGTGAAAAGATCATTTCAAAACAAATCCTCCTCGACCCAAAGCTTTTTTTGCTGATCTAATACCCAGAGAACTCAATATTATAGTAAAAGCAAACAAGTATTTATAGACTTGCTTTATGCCAAGATGTGTAGCTATGCTATGGACAAAGACCAAACACTACACAATAGATAAGACAAATGTTGTCAAGCCTGTCATTAGAAAAAATAACTTGCATACAAAAAGCTAAACCGCATGTATTTGAAAACATATGGAGTCCTTTCATCATTTATATCGAAGGTGTGAAACTAACAGAGGAAGAAGTTGATGAATTATTTTTATGTGGACAATGGAGTTCCAGTCTTACAGTTCTGTATTGATACACTCTTCAATATTGCTGTACACTGTATTCAGTATAATGATCACTTTTGAATAGATTACCATTAACAAAAAAAGGAGGAGCATTTTTATTTTGTTTGGTTGTTTGTGTTTTATGTCATTTTAAATATACATGTATATACATATTCTTTCATTTTGTATAATTTATGAAGTTTTATGCTAGTTTTTTTTAAATAATCAATACAGAGATTAAAGATTTCACCCACAAATAAAAATTCAGAAAAATTATTACTCTACAAAACTGATTACAAACCTGTTTAAGTTTTTTTTTCTGTTGAAAATAAAAGATATTTTGAAAAATGTTGAAAACCGGGAGCACTGACATCCATAGTACATTTTTCCCTACTATGGATGTCAGTGGTTACTAATTTTGATTAAGTATTAAAAATGATATAAATCAAACAAATACAAGAACAGATTAAAATTATAAGAACAAAAATGGGATTCAAATAAAGAAACACATTAAATAGATAGAGTATCATTTATAGGAGTAAATTAGAAAATATGCAAAAGGAACATATTAGAAACTAAACATTTTCCAAATATTATTTTAACACCCATTTAGTATTAAATATATTATTAAGAAACTACAGACAAGCCTGAAATTATTCCCAAATAATTCAGATATGGATATAATTCGAAATTAGATCCATAAGATGGAGGTCTTTCACACAATGATGAGGACTTCTGGGTTTTGTGGCATCGAAAAGTGCTGTATTCACAGCATTACCATAACATCTTAAACATTTTCCTCAGTCACTGAAGAGAATGGAGGCTTTTGGGTGCACTAAAAACATCATATCCTTTTAATCTCTCCAGCAAAAAAGTAATAAATGTCACTATAGGCTTTTATAGACAACCTCGGATGGACAGGGGGGGTGGACGCACACATTTTGCAATAATACAGTTATTAATTATTGAAAACGTATAGCTCTTTGAAATAAACCATACACCAACCTATAATCCGTCCAAATGCCGTCTGAGGCACGTCTATGACATCAGTAATGACCTCACAGTCGGTGGCCAGTTTCTCCAGTGCACACTGAGCTATGAGAATCTGTTCAGGTGAGCCCTGGATCAGAAAATTCACCATGCTCTCCTCTTCAGTGTTCGGCAGCACGTTTATCTGGGCACCAGACTTCTGATTCACCTACACAAACATCAGTTAGAAAGAGTTTGTAAACCACATTATAAACATCATATATCTTTTCACCTACTAGTTTGTACTGCTCATATTTACTGACAATTGTTTTTAGATTTCACAGCTGCCACACCTACAAATATTGTTTCTTCATCGTCTACTATAGTACAGTTTTTCATTATTTCAAGATTAAGATTTTTTATTTTTTTTTTTATTTACAGATTTATTCAAGTCATCCAAAATAAGAAACACAGGCAATTCATCGCACAGTTAGCCAGCTTTTTCATACACAATAAATACACACACCTTACCTCCGCTAGTGAAGGTTTGGGATCAATATAAATTTTTTGGGAGAAAATACTTGTATTTGGATGTACTAAATTAATCCAAAAACAATCAAACATTTATAGTGTGCTTAATAAATTTTTTTCTAAATCAAATTAGCATATTAAGAATGATTTCAGAATGGTTATGAGACACTGAAGATGCTAAAGAATAATGCTAAAATGGTGCTAAAATTAAGCTTTGATATTAGAGATAAATATTTGTATTTACATCTGAATAATATAATCAGAGGGTAAAACAGCAATATTTTACTATATTTTTGGGCAAATTATTGCAGCCTTGGTCTCTTTTCAAATTAAATTTTAAGTTACATGACACACATTTTTGAACAGTATATTGTATATAATTTTACAGCCCTATACAGAACAAAAACACAAATGGTATAAAAAAGGAAGAGCACACTTACTATGTCCAGAAAGGCGCTCTGATATCTTGCAATAGATCGATACACATCAAGGGGAACAGATATTCTGGTCTCTTCTTTACTTTGGCATTGCTCTAAAGAACAAATGGAAAGAAAACAAAAGCAATATCAATATAATATCACTTAGTTTTGCTGTCATGTAATGTAAAGGCCATATCAACTAATAGAAATTAAATAATTCCCAAATAAGCACATATTATTCAATTACCATATCAAATCAAGCCTGTGTCCTCTTCCCTTGGAAGTGTATCCAACATTGGATTTGCTTTCATCATTTAGAAAACATGAACTGAACTCTTCTAGGCCTCAACCACACTGTCTAATGGCCAGGTTAACACTTCAGCACTGAGTGCATTTCAACACAATTCAATTCATGTTTATTTCTATAGCGCTTTTACAATGTAGATTGTGTCAAAGCAGCTTAACATAAAAGTTCTAGTAAATTTAAACTGTCAGTCCAGTTTTCAGAGTTGAAGTTCAGTTTAGTTCATTTTAGTATAGTTTAAATTTCACTGCTGAAAGTAACACTGAAGAGCAAATCAATCGACGCGCAGCTCCCCAAGTCCTAACCAAGCAAGCCAGTGGTGACAGTAATGGGGAATAAACTTCACCAATTGACAAAGTGAAGGAAAAAAAAAAACCTTGAGAGAAACCAGGCTGTGTTGGGCACGACTATGCGGTATGCAGGCGGTAGGCTCTTCAAACAATTGCTTACATATTGTCATACCCCGATATGCACCTCTCAAAAAAATGTAACTACACATCGCAATGACGTAGAGCACAAGACCTGTGACTGATCGGCTTGGTATCGTTGACGAGTGTAGGGCTCAGAACCATAGGAACAGAGCGAGTGTTTAACAATTCTCAAGTCCCACAAGGGAGCTATTGGATATTTTTGTTTTGTTTATTTTATTATTAAATATGTTGACCGTTGGCTGGTTCCCACCTTTTTCTTCCTTGAATGATTTTGAGTAACTTTTACATTAGCACTGCATTCATTTCTGGTATAAACCCAAAGCACCGGCAAAGAAACACAACACAGTGGAACATAGAAACCACACTGCCTACTAGTGTTTCGGAAGTGTTAGAGTATATGTAAATGCTCACAATGTCATTGGCTACTTGCAAGATACACGCTGTGGAGTACGGCGATGTAGAAATCAGGCTTTTGGAGGATCAAAGTAGATGTTTGCTATACACAAACCTAAGATTGCAATCACTGAAGACACATTTCAGGCAGCTCAGAACAGAAGACAAACAGTAAAATGTATCATGCACTTTGATATTTAAAGGTGCTGTATGTAAGTTTTTGACTCTTTTAAAAGCATAATACCATAATATGTTTGCAGATATTTAAGAAACACGGTAAGTAGTTCTTGTTTATCTGAAAAACAATGCTAAAGTCAGATATTCTGCTTCGAAAATGTGAGTTACGTGCCAGAACGCTGTCTTTGTTTTGGCCCCTTTAACCTGCCCTATGTCAATTTAGCCAATTATATTTCAGCACCCTGAAATAATATAAATATATTATGAACGTAAACATTAGGTGAGCGAGTAGGTTACCTTGTAACACCGTGTCCTAACAACACGCTACGTGACGGGATTTGCAGTCATAAGCAGTTTGGCTGGTTGCACCAGACAAATTACAACAGAAATTTAAATACAGCTATTCAGTAGCACAGAATAGTGCACTTACTGCACTCCAATGAAATGCTAAGGTTTATAATCTAATTAAAACATATTAAACCTCTTTAACATTATTAAATTTACATGCTGAATCACCAATACGTGTTGGCTTGCACTGAGTCACAGTTCTAAAGTTCAATTTCAAACAGTTTATTTTATTTTCAAGATCTGAGTAGAGCTGCACGATTCTGGCTAAAATGAGAATCGCGATTCTTTTGCTTATAATAAAGATCACGATTTTCTCACGATTCTATAGGTGTAAGTCAAAGGTTAATGCACAGTAAAGTGATGACATCAGAACACAACCATTAATAAATCTAAAGTTGAATTACTATGTTTGAGACATATGCTTGCAATCTGTCACTGACAACATTATTAGACCATTTTTTACTGGTAAAATCAGACATCTGTCATTATCAGATTCCCTCTTGCATTATATTCAACTTTATACAGGCTAGAGTAGTTATACTGACACTGTTAAACATTTATTCTCATGCACAAGACTTTGTGTTCGCTATGAAAGGAAAACATATTAAATGCTTGTTGTAATCATAACTCTAAAATACGATATGATCATTTAAATGATGTGTGCGTGCTTTAGGTTTCATTTTCACTGCTAAATGCGGTTCAAACTTCCGCGTGGCTCCCAAACGATCACTTTGTACCACAAACTGCATGTTATATACAACTTTATTACCTGTTATTCACACCTTATGCAGGTTCTGTTTACTAAAGTATACTTCATTCACAGGCGTGCACCCGTCCTCTCTGTAGTAACAGCTCACGACACGGTCAGCTCACGTTACGTGTGATTTCGCGGCCGTGAATACATCATTGCATTAAGACAGAAATGACATTTTTGGGTGATTTATACCTTATATATACAATATGTGACTCTTTCAACACTATTTGGAGGTGTCTATGTTCCTATGCTACGTTTGTAATACAATGTGAAGACTTGTGCGGCCGCCTTTCTTCTCTCCTGAACTTGAAAATATGATTGGCAGAATCGTAGAAATGCTGGATTAAGATCGTCTACGGGGTCGAATCGAGATCGCGATCTTTTAACGATTAATCGTGCAGCTGCTGCATTCAGTAGTATGGAAATAAATGTCATGTAAAATGTTATTCAAACTCACATTATTAGCATTTAACACTGAATAAAGCACATGAGGTGTACCCGAGGTGATTATTGTCAGTTTTCTGTTGTTCAGCTGCAAAAAATAGAAGCCGTTTCTAAAATATAAATTTCAGGTGTCGGTTAGAAAAAAAACTCCTTTTAATATATAAAATATTCCTTCTATTGCTTGCCGTTGCATTTATTTAGAAAACGACTCAAATCAGCCTTAAATCAGCCTTTAGGCTTGATAGCCAGGCACACACCCGTTGATGTCTTCAATCTGGCAACCTGCGCTTGGATGAGTTTTGAACAAGGAGTGCAATACCTAGTTCAACCACTGGGTGTCAAACTTACATACTGCACCTTTAAAAAGTTACATTAAAAAATTCAAAACTCACCACTGCTGTTTCGAATGTGACGGTAAACTAGGTATCCAACTGTTGCTCCAACTGAGATGCCAGCAGCCAAAGCTACTTTCTTCCCAGAGCTCAGGCTCTTCCATGGTCCATCCTGCACCGCAGCCATCACCTGGGTGGGAGTAACTGGTAAACTCCACCTAAAGATGCAAAATAAACTGTAAGATCCATAGACAGACTAACTCCTAACTACAGTCTGCTGCACCATGTATGACTTTACATGGGCCATAGCGGTAGCGCCATGCAGCATGAATGAATGATTGATGCAGCAAGTATGAGTTTTCAGATTGCCTTTCAATCCCAGAACAAAATCCAAATTTAGTCAGAAATATATATTTATATACTTATATCGGAGCACTCGTTTATGAGATTAGTTAGACAAATTTTTGTTACCTAATTGGCTTAATAAAGAGAACAAAGATCACAAAACACTGAGACTTTAATGCCTCTGCAATTGGATTCTGGACATTAAAGCCTGTGGAGAACTTTTCTGGAACATATCAGATGCTTCAAACATGGTGCACACACTAGGGCTGCACGATTTGAAGAAAAGAAATCTAATCTAATTGGTTGAAACAACGACAGCAAACGTTTCTGTCATTTAAAGTGCAAAGAACATACATTATTATTAAGCCAACAGGTCAACAAGAACACCTTCACATTTAGATCAGAAATGTCAAAAACTACATGCTTGTTACCATATTTGATGCAGTTTGACAATAGTACCTTTTCCAATGGGGATTTCGGTTTAGAAACGATTAATCGAGCAGGCCTAACAACTATATTAAATTTAAAATTTAACAACTATATTAAATCTAATGTTAAACTTCAAGCATAAAACAAAGCTACAGATTGAACAAGACCACAATAATGCACTCGCAATAGTGGCAAAAACTCAAATCTCTTTAAGCTAATGAAACCTCTAAACAAATCATTTGCACTTTCGTGAGATTTTTTTTTTGTGACAATGGCACCAGCTCAAGGATAAAGCAGAGCTTCAGCGCAGTATTGATGGGGGGCATCCATGTTGCAGACACACACACACACACACACAGCAGCAACACCATGCAGAATGACTCTCACTGTGAAAACAGGGCAGTGGGACTGTAGTTCAGAAACACACGGGATTTAGGGACTGCCACGTCCATCTCGAACCCTCAAACCGCCTGTTCTGCCTCTCTTTAGCAGGAGGAACAGGCAAAAGAGTGAAATGTGATTAAACACCAGCTGCAATGCCTCAGCTCCTCACTTGGGGTACCTATATAAAGTGACCCTAATAAGTAAATAATGCACCATCCTTTTCTTATGTCTAAAATATATAGAAAAAAACACGGTTGAGGCAAATTCACACCACTGACAAAAACAAACAATTACCATATTACAGCATATCAAGTGCCAATTCAGCATTTTCAATGGGCAAAAACAAGCTCAGACAGATGCCAACAGACACAGATAAATTATAAGTGTCTGTTGCCGTCTGATGATGGTGGTGTGAATCAGCCTTTAGGTATTTTTCATCTTCTAAACCCATGGCAATGTTTCTTTGTAATTTTGTCTGAGAAGCCTCTGAAATAAGATACATTTTCAGAAAACAGTGATTAAATATAAGAATTTTAAAATAAAATACAAAAAAAAAAAAAACTATTATAATATTTACATCCAGTGTGGTTATTCTAAACTAAAATTGTTAAAAATTGTTTTTAGTACTGGTAATAAAAATAAAGCTAGAATTATACATATTTAAGTGAGCATTTGCACAACTCATATTTTGTTAAAAAAGCAATATTGTACATCAAGTAATAATCTAAATGACCCTCACAAATAAAGATTAATTGAAAAAAAAAATGATACAGTATGACATTGCAGAAAGTAAAGCTTGTGAGGCAAAGATAAATCCAAAAGCAGTTCCATCTGCACATTTAAAACATTATAAGTAATCTGTAAGTACAACTTCTTGTCAAGTGGTCCCACATAAAAACAACAACTCAGATGTGGGTGGAATCAGAAAAACAAAACAAATTGATGTAGGACAAATTATACTTTTTTTAGCATGTAAGTTACTGTAGATTTGCTTCACTTCACTGCATTTCCAATACAAACTACACTAGGATCTAGCATGTGCAAAATACAAAAAAAGTCAAGTATTATTCACATACATAAGTTTGGTATACATTTACTTAGTGCAAGTTTTGACTTCTGCTCAGTGAAGCTGCAGTTAAACCATAGCATTATAATCAGATTTATCCATATAAAAGCGTTAAAAACACGACCTGTTATGCATGGAAATCGTGCACGTGACTCTGCGTGTTTGTAATTGTCAATGTAGCGTCTGTTAGCTCGTGATGGATGTCATGTCACACAAACAGGGTGCGGTGGATTTCTTGCATTTAACAACAACAACCTGTTGTGGATTGTGCAGCTATAAATGTCATTTAAAAACGACCTGTTAAAGGTTTGTTCGTCTGGGTTATCATGCCTTTGCAACATCGTTTGGGTTTTCAACCTGACGGCTGACGTACAAACACAAAAATTTAGATACAGCTCTAAATCAAGCATTCCAACATATTTACCTCTAAAACGGTGTGAAATGTGAGGTATCCCACGCAGAGAGTCCTTCAAATGATCTTATGACACCAGTCAATGTGCTGCTGCTGTTCCACCGGCGGTGCCGTAGTACTTCATCGTGCAGTACGCAGTGTGCACCGTTAGCCTTTCAACCCTGATTGGTCCAAATTCTGCATGTCAGACACAAGATCCAATCACAGGCTTTAATATTGCGGCACGGCTTTACTGCGGCAACGCCCCCTATTGGACAATCACAGCAAAACAGCAGAGGAAATAGTCTCCATCATAATGTCTATGATCTTCATACCTTCCTGACAGTTGAACAAGGAAGATTAAAGTGGATATTGTTCAGTTCAATCAAAAGGGACAATTTTATTAATGTGGAAAAGGAAACAATTAATGACTACACGACTAATTTTTTAAAGATTTAAAAACTTTTTCCAGTCAGTAATTATAGTGTTCCTGTACAGGTATAGGGTCACATGCTACTTGACCAATATTATTTCTTTTTCAACTTTTCCAGTCAAAAAACCCAAATAGTTTCTAAAAAGAGGGTGATGTGGTGGCTCAGTAGGTAGTGCTGTCGCCTCACAGCAAAGCAGGTTGCTGGTTCGAGCCTCGGCTGGGTCAGTTGGCGTTTCTGTGTGGAGTTTGCATGTTCTCCTCTGGGTGCTCCGGTTTCCCCCAGTCCAAAGACATGCGGTACAGGTGAATTGGGTAAGCTGAATTGTCTGTAGTGTATGTGTGTGAATGAGAGTGTGTCTGTGTTTCCCAGTGATGGGTTGCAGCTGGAAGGGCATCCACTGCATAAAACATATGCTGGATAAGTTGGCGGATCATTCTGCTGTGGTGACCCCAGATTAATAAAGGGACTAAGCCAAAAAGAAAATGAATGAATGAGTTCCTAAAAACTTTGTAGTTGTCCATGCTTTATGATCAGTGTTCACATATTTTTCAACTTTCAAGTCAATAGATGGAGCTATTCCTGCACAGATATGGTCTGACTCTTTATGGTCAATATTAACACATTTATCAACTTTCTCTTTCTCTCAATTTTTCTTATCATTATTTTTAGGGGTTTTTAGGACAGTGGAGATGTACAGACAGGAAAGTGTGGGGAGCAGACAGTGGCGGTTCTAGTTTGTTAGCAGTTTATTAAAAGTTTATTAGTTAATTGCCCACCACCCCCCTCCCATACATAAAAAGAACCATATAGAAACCAGCACACAAACAAACTGAAATATTACTAATATTTCACTACATCTGGATCTTTCTTGCCTTTTTTTCTGCAAAGTCATCAATTATATCATCATATAGCCCATTAAAGTAACCCAGGGGTGTTGCTACACATAATGACCACGCCCCAACTACCCAAAAACATATTTTATAATTATTTATTACAAATCAATATAAATAAATAAATATTACGTTCTATTATATACAAGTAACATATATTATATAACAAATAAATAAAATTATTATATTTATTATTATATAATTATTATTCTACATCAATAACAGAGATCAATCCTAAATGTAACTGGAAAACAATGTAAAGACACAACTGGAGTGATATGCTAAGAAATCTTTTGCATGAATATTAATAACAATTCTATAGAATACAAAAATAAATATGTTTTATGTAATGATTTGTTGTCTTAGACCCGCCTCATGGCCGAGAATTAATGTTATGAAGTCTTACCTCCCCGACTCATTATCCCTCCTTTCTGCTTCATAGTCATGCTTAGTCAAAATAAGATCTTTGTTATATTATAACTTTAGTTTTGTCGACTTGCAAAACTTGCTGCGTACCGACACCTCTGCATGGTTACTCCGGTTTTACAGCGCATAAGTGGCGCGTATTTTATCGGCGTGCATGTAAACAACCGCTATTCACACCGGGAGCAGAGCAGCGCATGCCGCCCCCCAGCAAGATGCCGCCCTGGGCAATCGCCCATATTGCCCATGCCTAAAATCCGCCACTGGGGACAGAGATAGGGGAAGAATCAGCAAAGGACCTCGCACCAGGACTCGAACTCAGGTCACCACGAGCACCTCAGTGCTATGTGTCACACTAACCACTAGGCTATTGGCGCTGACATTTATCAACTTTTTCAGTCAATGGACCCTTTTCACAAGCCTGTTATGAAGAATTTAATGGTCATCATAATCTTAAATCCTTGAAAGTTTTTAATATTTTGATTTTTTTCAAGACGTATGAACATTTATTATGTTTATTTATGTATTATTTTAATCTTTGTGTTAAATTACAAAAAACGAATTACTGCTTGTGCGAGGTGTTTCTAATACAGCGTCTATGGGACAGGACAGTAAATTTGGCATTATTCTCTTCTCTGGCTGCATTATCAGTCTCACACAATTTTTTCCCTTTTTCTTAACGTCTTTATAACATCATCGTGAAGTTTTTCCTTGTATTATTTGAGAAAATAAGATTGTAAAAAATGATTTGTTGTACTCTCCCATTCACTGCGCTCTGAGTTTTCCCAACTACGACGACTTCCGCTACTGAGAAACACGGAAATGTGAAAAGGGCCTATACATTTTGATTACTCTTGCACAGTTTATAGTGTCTTACACTTTCGGTCATTTTTAAAAATGGTTTCCCAGTCAATATATCAATACCAATGGGTTTTCCACTAGTTTCAGATCAAGAATTTTACAAAAAACAAAAAAAAAAAAAAAACTTTAATAACTATGGAGGACAAAACCTGCAAAAACAATAAATAAATTTCAAATATTTATTCGTTTTTGAGTGTAATTCCGTATTTTCTTTTCCTCAGCTCAATATGCTAATGAGAGGTGTCTGTGAATCACCAGAAGCAAGTCAAAAAAATCTAACAAAATTTTTCTAACGATCAACCAATGATGGCATAAAGACCACCTCCTAATGATTGACAGACACCCTCTCATTTGCATGTTGACGAAAAGTAAATACGCATAGATATATACACGTATATACATGTAAATATATACATATAACGATATATACATGTAAATATGTACAGTTGAAACCAGAAGTTTACATACACTGTATAAAAAGGCACATAACCATTTAAAAAAGTCAGATGTTAATGTGACTAAATGTGAGTAAGTTAGGATTATCAAAATATGTTTCTGTTATGCTTAATAGCAGAATACTGAGAGAGATTTTTTGAGAAATTGTTGTAACTTTTCTTGAAAGTCAAGTTTACATACAAAATTATTATGCCTCTGAAAAAGCTCAGATGATGGTGTCAAGGTTTTGGAAGTTTCTGATTGGCTAATTGACAACATTTGAGTTAATTGTAGAACAGTATTTAAGGAAAACCTCAAACACACTGCTTCCTTGTGTGACAACATGGGAAAATCAACAAGCCAGAATCAACAAAAAAGCCAGATTACAATTTGCTAAATTACACTGGGAAAAAGACTAATTTTTGGAGACATGTCCTGTGGTCTGATGGAGCTAAGATTGAACTGTTTGGCCATAATGACCAGTGTTACATTTGGAGGACAAAGGGGAAAGCTTACAAGCCTAGGAACACCATTCCAACTGTGAAGTATGGGGCGGCAGCATCATGTTGTGGGGCTGTTTTGCTGCAGGAGGGCCTGGTCCACTTCACAGCATAGATGGCATCATGAAGAAAGAACATTATGTAGAAATACTGAAGCAACATCTCAAGACATCAGCCAGGAAATTAAAACTTGGCCACAAATGGGTCTTCTAAACAGAACATGACCCTAAGCATACTGCCAAATTAGTTCAAATGTGCTTTAAAGACAACAGAATGAATGTTTTAGAGTGGCCATCACAAAGCCCTGACCTCAATCCTATAGAAAATTTGTGGGCAGAGTTGAAAAAGCTTGTGCGAGCAAGACAGCCTACAAATCTGACTCAGTTACACCAGTTCTGTCAGGAGGAATGGGCCAAAATTCCTTCAAACTATTGTGAGAAGATTGTGGAAGGATACCCAAAACATTTGACCAAAGTTATACAGTTTAAAAGCAAAGCTAAAAAAATACCAAGGAAATATATGTAAACTTTTGACTGTCTAGAAATTAATAAAAAATTCTCAAAAAAAAAAAAAAATCTCTCATTATTTTGGCATTTAGCATATGTAAATGATTTAGGTAATCCTAACGGACCTAAAATAGTAAACGTTTAGTATGATTTAACATCAGACATTTAAAACAAAATGGTTATGTTCTTTTTATTTTAGAGTGTATGTAAACTTCTGGTTTCAACTGTACATATTACGATAAATACATGTAAATATCTATGGTAAATACGGAACTACGTTCAAAAAGGAATAAACATTTGAAAGAGGGGGTGGGGCTGGAATCAACGTCAGTTTAGCATTTTTTTATTCCACAACATTTGTGTAATTTATTTAATTATTTATCTGCCCGCAATATTAATAGTTTATATATTTAGTTATGCAGAAATCTGTGGATTTCTATTGACAAGGCAAGGCAAGTTTATTTATATAGCACATTTCATACACAGTGGCAATTCAAAGTGCTTTAAAAAAAACAGGAAAAAAAACAAGTGTGATGTGTTCTGGATGAGCTGCAACTGTCTGGCTGTCTTTTTGGGAAGGCCAGTGAGGAGTCCATTACAGTAATCCACCCTGCTGCTGATAAAAGCATGAACAAATCTTCACTGGAAATAAAGCATCTAATTCTTGCAATGTTTTTGAGATGATAGTATGCTGATTTACCTACTGCTTTGACATGACTACTGAAACTCATATCTGACTCCAGAATCACACCAAGATTCTTGACCTTATTTTTTGTTTGACCCTTAGAGCCAAGGTACGCAATCACCTTGAGAACCTCATCTCTGTTCCTGAATGCATTGATTTCTGTTTTATTTATTTGTATATTTATTGTTTTTATTTATGCTGGGATTTATGGATTTGCTTATTTTTTGCATAAATATTTATTTGTTTTTGAAGGTTTCGTCCTCATAAATAACTTCAATTTTGTAGCATTAAAAATGTAGATGATAAATTTACAGTGAAAACCAAATAAGCACATAAAGTGCGTTAAAAGCTTTTTCATCGAGCATTTCAGAAATGTAGTTCTTTAAATTTTTAAGTAAGACAGAATCGTTTAATACCTACACAATTGAAAGACTACACAATTGTTTTGAAATGAACATATTTAATAACATAAAATTGGTTCACAAATAATTTGCGGGGTAGGAGAAAAATCAATGTTAAAGACATCTTAAAAAAATACAAACTGTACAACATTTATAAATCTTATGAACATTCATAAATAGCAAATATCCGTGTATTGAGTCAATCAGTGTAGGTGGCAGCTCAGGCATGTATTTAGCAGGGCGCTTCATTACGGCCCCCTAAAAGAGCCAGAATTCATACCCCTGGCTTAAAAATGACAGCCTTTCTGAATGATGGAGAAAGAATTAACAACGTTTCTAATCCATGCATGACCGAGGCAACATATTCAATATTCAGCAGATGAACAAAACAAATTATGTTGCATTCTTACAGTCTCATGCAATTGAAGAGAAAAAAGAAAATTAGCAACGTCCTTTACAAAACCACCGCTCACAAACCCGTATTCTAAAACATCTCTTCATGTTATGACGGTTTGCACATCAGATCAGTGCTTAATAAAACACATCTCTCCCTATATCGATATGCTATTTTACATTTCGTTATACCAATAATCCAGCAAAAATAAAAGAAGAAAGAAAAGAGTAAATTCAGGACTACTTTTTGATTTCTCTGATATGACTGAAAAGCATCGTTGCAGAAACATTCAAACACAGCAACAGTTATGTAATGAAGCAGACCCTCCAAATACATCATAATGCAAAGACGAGCAGGAAAAGGAGAAGAAAGCATGAAATATGCATTGTAAAAATGTACATTCAGTGCCTATGACAATCTCTAGATGCATTACGAAGAAGGCTGTTAGCTTGCAATCTTTCGCCGTTAAGATGTACAGACATTTAGATTACAGGTTACAGTATGTATTTATGATTTCAGTATAACACAGGAACAAAAAGGCAAGAAATCAATAAGTTAAGACATCTTTTGGTTCATTACGTAAAAAAGGGAACAAACTGTGGCTCATTGGAAAGACGGGGTTTTTTTTGCGAATATGAGGTCACATGATCTCTGTACATAATATTCACTTAAGATCTGAATCTTCAGCAGCAACTTAAAGGGACAACACCACTGAAAGTGATCGAGATTCTTATAAAATGTTTGTTTTTTTGTCCTTCCAATGAAAGTCAATGTGGCTCCAAAGCATTTTTGGATCTTATTTAGATAAAAATTATTGGTACGTTCCACAAAATAAATAAATAAATAAATAAATGTGATCTGTAAATGAAAGAGTTAAACCAGTTTGAAACCATTTGATTACGCAAATAACCATTTTTAGTTGAGTGAACTACCCCTTTAAGTTCTAGGGAAAGTCAGATGTTCAGGTCATAAGTTGGAGTATTGCACAAGTAGTGGAAAAGAAAAAAGAAAAAGGAAAGAAATGCTGATAATTTTTGTAAATCAGCACATCTGTAAGTTATTGATTTGAATTTATTTATGAATCGTATCTTGAATTTATGAATTGGATTTGTGCGTTTATGACTCGTGTTTTAAACTTACGAATTGGATTTGTGTATTTAATAATTGCGTTTTGAATTTACAAATTATATTTGTGTATTTATGAATCATGTTTTGAATTTACGTGAATTTATGAATCGTGTTTTGAATTTACGAATTATATTTGTGAATTTATGAATCCTGTTTTGAATTTACGAATTATATTTGTGAATGTATGAATCGTGTTTTGAACTTATGAATTGGATTTGTGTATTTTTTAATCCTGTTTTAAACTTATGAATTGGATTTGTGTATTTTTGAATCCCGTTTTGAACTTATGAATTGGATTTGTGTGTTTTTGAATTCTGTTTTGAACTTATAAATTGGATTTGGGTATTAATGAACTGTGTCTTAAATTTATGAATTGGATTTGTGTATTTACGAATCAAGTTTTGAACTTACGAATTGGATTTTGTAAATGTATTCCACAAAATGTTCCACAAAAAAATAAGTTAATAAATAAATGTGATCTGTAAATGAAAGAGTTAAACCAGTTTGAACCCATTTGATTACATAAATTACATTTTTTTTAGTTTTGAGTGAACGACCCCTTTAAAGTCTAAGGAAAGGTAGATGTTCAGGTCATAAGTTGGAGTAGTGCACGATTAGTGGAAAAGAAAAAGGAAAGAAATGCTGGTAATTTGGAGATTAGCTGGTCGTGTTTTTGTAAATCAGCACATCTGTAAATGAGCCCCTTATGCTCCATAGCTGCAGCCAGTGTGGATAAAATAATAAAACCTTTTAAAATCATGATGTTGCCTAGATTATTATTATTACATATAATGAGGCAATCAGCAAGAGGTAGAACAGCGTAAAAGTTCAATATCCCTCTTTTATCAGTAAACACTGAATTCTCTGCATGGGGCTGAAAACAATAATTACAAAAAATACTATTTAAAAGAAACCCAAGCCCAGAGTTATTTTGCAGAACATTAAAAACAACTCTATTAACAAAAATTGCTGTACAGTGAAAAATCCAGGAAAGTGATTTTGTCCTCAAGCGTGTAAATGTACGCAAAAAAAAAGATCAGTGCATTATTATGGGGCCAAATCTGTCTCAAAATAATACTTTTACAAAATGAAGTTCATACAGGCACAGCACATTTCATATTTACAAAATCCAATTTGAAAATTCAAAACGCAATTCATAAATGCAACACAATTTGTGAACTCGCAAGAAAATCATAAATATTTTTGCCAAATGAATTGGATTTGTGTATTTTGAATTGTGCTTTAAATTTACGAATTGGATTTGCATATTTATGAATAGTGTCTTGAATTTATGAATTGAATGTGCATATTTATGAAGTGTGTTTTGAACTTACGAATTGCATTCATGAATTTATGAATTGTGTTTTGAACTTAAGAATTGGATTTGCATATTTATGAATCCTGTTTTGAATTTACGAATTGGATGTGTATTTGTGAATCATGTCTTAAATTTACAAATTGGATTTGTGTATTTATGAATTGTGTTTTGAATTTACGAATTGGATTTGCGTATTTATGAATCGTGTTTTAAATTTACGAATTGCATTTGTGTATTTTTGATTCGTGTTTTGAATTCACAATTTGGATTTTTGTATTTTTGAATCGTGTTTTAAACTTACGAATTGGATTTGCGCATTTATGAATCGTGTCTTGAATTTACAAATTGGATGTGTATTTTTGAATCGTGTTTTGACTTCACAAATTGGATTTGTGAGTTTATAAATCGGGTTTTGAACTTACGAATCGAATTTGTGAATTTATTAATCGTGTTTTGAATTTACGAATTGGATTTGTGAATTATGTTTTGGATTTACGAAGTGGATTTGTGAATTTATGAATTGAGTTTTGAACTTACAAATTGGATTTGTGTATTTTTTATAATGTATTGAACTTATGAATTGGATTTGTGTATTTAAGAATCGTGTTTTGAACTTACGAATCGATTTTGTGAATTTATGAATCATGTTTTGAACTTACGAATTGGGTTTGTGAATTTATTAATAATTTTTGAACTTACGAATTGAATTTGCGTATTTATGAATCATGTTTTCAATTTACGAATTGGATTTGTGTATTTTTTTATAATGTATTGAACTTATGAATTGGATTTGTGAATTTATGAATCCTGTTTTGAACTTACGAATCGAATTTGTGAATTTATGAATCGTGTTTTGAATTTACGAATTGGATTTGTGAATTTATGAATTATGTTTTGGATTTACGAAGTGGATTTGTGAATTTATGAATTGTGTTTTGAACTTACAAATTGGACTTGTGTATTTTTTATAATGTATTGAACTTATGAATTGGATTTGTGTATTTAAGAATCGTGTTTTGAACTTACGAATCGATTTTGTGAATTTATGAATCATGTTTTGAACTTACGAATTGGGTTTGTGAATTTATTAATAATTTTTGAACTTACGAATCGAATTTGCGTATTTATGAATCATGTTTTCAATTTACGAATTGGATTTGTGTATTTTTTTATAATGTATTGAACTTATGAATTGGATTTGTGAATTTATGAATCCTGTTTTGAACTTACGAATCGAATTTGTGAATTTATGAATCGTGTTTTAAACTTACGAATTAGATTTGTGTATTTATGAATCGTGTTTTGAACTTACAAATTGGATTTGTGTATTTTTGAATCGTGTTTTGAATTTACGAATTGGATTTGTGGATTTATGAATCGTGTTTTGAACTTATGAATTGGATTTGTGAATTTATTAATTGTTTTTGAACTTACAAATCGAATTTGTGTATTTATGAATCATGTTTTGAACTTACGAATTGGATTTCGTAAATGTATTATTTTTGAGACTGATCTGGCTCCATACATTCTGGCTGATAATCACATGTAAAACATTTCAAAACATCTGAAATGACAGTATAAGAACATTTCAAGTGGAAACATTCTGCCTTTGACCGGAAAGCTGTGCTCAGATTGAACTTTGCAGTAAAAATATTTTAAAAGAAGAGTTTTAAAAAAAGATGTTCATGCATTTCATCTGATATCAATTTGGAAAATAAAACTGATTCTAGGTAAGCTAGTAAATGAGCTTGACATTCTGGAAGCGACGTTTCTCAGCTAAACCGCTGATATATTGTTATAAATAAACTCACGTGTGCATCACTAAATAAAAAAACGAATGAAATATTCCCCCTCTGAATATGAGGTAAGTCGAGGCGATGACATTCACATTATAACCTGTTAAAACAGGCTTCTGACAATGTAAATAAACTGCACGAAAAATTCATACAAGCACAAAAAGTTTAAAGCTCTTTGTGTTTGAAACTGAAAAGATTTCGATAAAACCCTATTATTTCACAAAATCTAAAAGACAGGAGTAAAATCATGCTAATTTAGCCCTCTGTTTGTTGGTTGTATCTTGCAGTTTTGCAGTTTTAGGTTTCGAGGGGGATCGAAGAATAAAATAATCCCTTAAAAAATGACCCTGTCCAAAGCACAGCAGCATGCAGATGAACGTCCCTCACACAGCACAGATGAGCCCAAATCAAAGACGCTGAAGAAAACACAGCCCTCGGTGGCCTTCAGTGGAGCCGTGCAGAGGTTCATCTCCTCTGTCACTCAAATCAACAGGACCAGGACAGACACGGGTCAGAAAGGAGAGTTCATTCCCAGCTTCGTCTCAAACTGAAGCTTCTGCCTCTTCTGGTAACGCACTCGTACCCTGAAATCAGACAGATTTAGCTGTGAGTTTAGTGACTTGTGTTTCATGTAGGACAGATTTACACTTATCTAAAGTTCAAATGCAAACTGAATTGAGAAAATTCATAAAAAATCATGAATGGATTGAATAAAATAATGCATACTTTGCTTACAGTCATGTGATTGCAGTAATATGTTAACTACCAGCAACTGTTTTATCCATGAAGAATTAAAGTATATTACAGTGTCAATGTTTAGTTTCATCATTGCTCCAAGCTAATTCTCCTAAGAGTGGCGATTTTGGCGAATGGCTAAACATTTTCTTATTCACATATTAAATACAAACCTGGATGGAAATACAACTTCAGAATTAAACAGAAGTGAATTTGACAACAAACAGGTACAATATAAGAATTCACATGCAGTGTTTATTCAAAGGTCTGTGCAAATATTCAAACATATTATCATAATTAAAAAATGTTTTTGTGTTGTAATCTTTTAAACTCTAATTTCAAAAATACAGAAAAATATCCATAAATTAGAAGTTGTATGTATTTTTTTTGTATTGGCATGTTTTTTTGTCTTTTCTTTTTGCTTTTGAATTGCATTATTGAACCTTGATCCTTCCCTCAAATACATTTGATTCTGAAATAGAGCTGGGCAATTTGTCAAAAATTAAATCTTGGTATTTATTTTCCATATTGAACGATAACGATATATATTTCCATATAAGTTGTTAATTCTTCTAGACTTTAATAGGGTACACCAACAATGACTGAAGCCACCAAAATGAGAGAGTCCATAACATGGCATAACATATTTTCAGCCGATTGATTTTCGGTGGCCAAAATTCGGTACATCTCTAATATCAACACACTTTTAGATTCCCATTGTTGCACATTTCTGCCGTGTGATGGCTCTTAGATCATTGTAGAGTAAAAAAGTCCAGAGCTTATTGTTATTGACATCAATTTTATCGCGACTCAATATAATATCATTTATCTGCTCAGCCCTATGCTGAAATGTTTGAAAAAGTGGCTTTATTGACATTTTTAATGGTTTGAAGTGATATATTGTCTGGATTGGTTCTGTAAATTACAGTAAAAACACCTGGTGTTAAACTGTAGATATACAGTCAGAATATTTAAGTCAGAATTATTAGCCCCCTTTGACTTTTTTTCTTTTTTAAATATTACCCAAATGATGTTTAACAGATTCAGGAAATTTTCACAGTATGTCTGATAATATTTTTTCTTCTGGAGAAAGTCTTATTTGTTTTATTTCAGCTAGAATAAAAGCAGTTTTTTAAAAACCATTTTAAGGTCAAAATTATTAGCCCCTTTAAGCTATATATTTTTTCAATAGTAAACAGAACAATCCATCATTATACAATAACTTGCCTAATTACCCTAACCTGCCTAGTTAACCTAATTAACCTAGTTAAGCCTTTAAATGTCACTTTAAGCTGTTTAGAAGTGTCTTGAAAAATATCTAGTCAAATATTATTTACTGTCATCATGGCAAAGATAAAATAAATCAGTTATTAGAAATTAGTTATTAAAACTATTATGTTTAGAAATGTGTTGAAAAATATCTTTTCTACGTTAAACAGAAATTGGGGACAAAAATAAACAGGGGGGCTAATAATTCTGACTTCAACTGTACATCATTGTCAATAATGGTCACTTTGTTAAACTGCGGATTTAAATTTTCAACATGAGAGCAGAGATTGAGGTCCCATAATGTAATTCACAACCACAAATAAATGAAAAACATGTAAATCACAAACTATGGAAGCTGTTAATTAACTGATATTTTTATAGCGTGTGAATCAGAGCCCTTAATTGTTCAAATTATGTTGTTAAATTATTCCACTAACATGCATATTCACTGCTTCAGAGACATTTCTTATTATAAATGTTTTTTTTATAAACAGCTGTGCTGCTTCACATATTTGTAGAAACTGTAATTGATTTTTCAGGATTCTGTGCTGAACAGAAAGACAAATACAAACTTATTTAAAATAGAAATCCTTTGTAGCATTATAAATGTTTTTACTATCACTTTAGATATAACACCTAGCACAGGGATGTCCAAACTCGGTCCTGGAGGGCCGGTGTCCTGCTGAGTTTAGCTCCAACTTGCTTCAACACACCAGCCAGGAAGTTTCTAGTATATCTAGTAAGACCTTGATTAGCTGGTTCAGGTGTGTTTGATTAGGGTTGGAACTAAACTCTCCAGGACACTGGCCCTCCAGGACCGAGTGTGGACACCCCTGACCTAGCAGAATTAAAAGTATATTGACTTCAAATGTTTGAACAACAGTGTACATTTTGGTTTATTACTCAAATGGCTATACAGCTTTGGATGACTTAGAACGGTGTTTCTCAACCACATTCCTGGTGGACCACCAACTCATTTTCCATGTCTCCTTAACCAAACACAGCTGATTCAGATCATCAGGTCATTAGCAGAGACTGAAAGACCTGTAATGGGTGTAACATACAAAGGAGACATCCAAAACATGCAGTGTTGGTGGGACTCCAGGAATGTGGTTGAGAGATGCATGACTGCTTTTATGCTGTCTTTGTCACAATGTGCATTACAGCAGATCACAACAGTTTGGAATCACTTCAAAAAAAGTAAATGATGAGGAAAATTTGTTCCTTCCACTTTGTCTCTTACCTGATTTCATGCAGTTTGACTGCTTCATTGATTAGCACCACAAGTACGATGGACAGAGAAACTAACAGCCAGACCATCAGGGGAATGTGATGAAGAGTGAAGACCACCTCCGTTCTCCTGTTCCTCCACAAATGATAATCGATTACCGCCTGCACCACTTGTCCCAACAACCTAACAAAAGGAGAGGAGACAATAAGGTGGCATGTAAAGAGCACTTATATGATGCCAGTTTTTTTTTAATTACTTTTACTTCTGTTATGACCACTCTCAGGATTTAGTATGGTAAGGAATATGTACATGGCAATGTTGATGTGTCTGGTCTTGGCGGATTAGACCTGCTATGCTGCTGCTGCTTTGATTATTATGGCAGGGCAAGTACCGAGATGTGCTAATGCAAATATATTCACAGGCATGCAGTCTGAGAATATAACACACTGTTGCTGCAAACATATATATATATATATATATATATACACACACACACACACACACACACACACACACACACACACACACACACACACACACACACACACACACACACACACACACACACACACACACACACAGTTGAAGTCAGAATTATTAGCCCCCCTGAATTATTCGCCCCCCTTTTTATTGTTTCCCCCAATTTCTGTTTAACAAAGAGAAGATTTTTGAAAGTAACATTCAAATGCTTAGCTAGGTTAATTAGGTTAACTAGGCAGGATAGGGTAATTAGGCAAGTTATTGTATAACGATGGTTTGTTCTGTAGACAATCGAAAAAAATATATAGCTTAAAGAGGCTAATAATTTTGTCCCTAAAATGGTTTTTAAAAAAATTTAAAACTGCTTTTATTCTAGCCGAAATAAAACAAATGAGACTTTCTCCAGAAGAAAAATTTTTATCAGACATACTGTGAAAATTTCCTTACTCTCTTAAACATCATTTGGGAAATATTTAAAAAAAGAAAAAAATATTCAAAGGGGGGCTAATAATTCTGACTTTAACTGTATATGTGTGTGTAACTCTCATAGCAGATCTAAACACAGGTGGAGCTGGGGTGGAGGAGGGTCTCCGAAAACGGGCTGCAGCTTAACTGCGTAGAACGATGGGGAGCATTTAAAATGATGAGAAGCAAGCTCATTGGCTGCCGAGGCGACAGCAACCAATCTCCTGCACCATATAGTTGATGACGCAGGAGCAGATTAGTAGGCAGAAATTGTACAAATGATTTCTCTACACTAAATTATGAAAATATAAAACACTCACACCACAGGCACTGTGAGACACCACCATGTGTTGCTGAACGGGTTCCTCCTCCACAGGGGTTGCGAACGATGCACGTAGCTGAGAGAGATGACCACTGAATAAAGAGCAAACAAAAGCAGAAATAACATCAATACAATGTCATCGTTTATTCCCCATTTAAATCTAGATCAAACTTTTTCTTACGAAGGGTCAAAAAACAAACATAATTGAGGGCTGTGGGCCGAAGGTAAATATATCAAACTAAATTACAAGGTTTTCACGGGTAATTTCCAAAAATTTTTTTATATTATTCAGAAATAAACAGAATTACATTGATCGTGTTGGCCTCACAAATGCATTGTAATTTTTTACATTCTATAATTACACTGAAAACAAACTATTCCCTTTATAACACAATAGACATTTAAATAAATCTCATTCACAACATTTAATTAAAACAGTAAATCAGTAAAGCTTGCTTTTTTGTAAACTCAACAAACAAACAAACAAACAAACAAACGATAACGTTAAACTAGAAATGACAATCTCTATTAAAGGCATTCCCACCGACTCTCCCCTTCATTTTTGCTCTCTTCTCAGACGGGATGGCGGGCCAAATCAAAGGTTATCATGGGCCAACTATGGCCTGTGGGCCTTAGTTTGGACATCCCTGATCTAGATAAAGAGATGCACGATTTACCAATATAAAACCCAAATCACAAAATGACCCAGTGCATTTATTATATAGCATTTAAATTGTATTAAATAAAATACAATTTAAATTAAAAAGTAGACATGTTTCAGAGTGAATAATTTTCTAAACGAATAAAATAGTAAATTAATAAAATTCAATTCATCTTTATTTCTATAGCGCTTTTAGAATGTAGATTGTGTCAAAGCAGCTTAACATTTATAGATTATAGTAAATTGAAACTGCTTCAGTCCAGTTTTCAGAGTAGAAGTTCAGTTTAGTTCAGTTCAGTGTGGTTTAATATTCACTTCTGAAAGTCCAAACACTGAATCCAGACTTTCAAATCCATCAATTGCATTATTCGTACTGGAAGAAAAAAAATATGAGGACATCTTGAAGAAAAAGTAAGTTTTATTCCACAGTAGTAGTAACAAAGTACACGTCAGTACTTTGGGTTCATCGGTATCAGAATAAACACAGATAAACCTCCGTTCAGACATTTTATACCGTTTCTTCCCATTTGATCATGTTAATAAGGATTCTCTTTAAATGTTGATTAAGAACAATCCCAGACCTGGTAGACTCACTCAACGTGGTTTCTCCTTAAATGTAAATTAGGCATAACAATAAGGTGATACTCTTCCGTTCTCAGATCTTTGATGGACTTAAGAGTGAGAACACTCACTGTTTAAAATAAATGAGGTTAAAAGGATCCCTTTTGATCAACAGATGGTTCTTGATGGCTCACTGCTGCTCCAATGCTGCAAGAAGCGAATTATCACTCAAAAGGCGTTACTTAAATATTTAACATGAGGAACTCTCCTCTCTAGAGCGTCACGGTGGCGCAATGGGTAGCACGATTACCTCACAGCAAGAAGATCCCTGGTTCGAGCCTTGGCTGGGTCAGTTGGCATTTCTGTGTGGAGTATGCATGTTCTCCCCGCGTTCGCGTGGGTTTCCTCCGGGTGCTCCGGTTTCCACCACAAGTCCAAAAGACGTGGTACAGGTGAATTGGGTAGGCTAAATTGTCCGTAGTGTATGAGTGTGAATGAGTGTGTATGGATGTTTCCCAGTGATGGGTTGCAGCTGGAAGGGCATCCGCTGCGTAAAACATATGCTGGATAAGTTGGTGGTTCATTCCGCTGTGGCGACCCCAGATTAATAAAGGGACTAAGCCGAAAAGAAAATGAATGAATGGACTCTCCTCTCTATGATAATTAAGCTCTTTGTTAAGAAAGGAGCATAGATTTAATTTTAATTTTAATTTAATTTTAACAATTAACAGTAATATTAATTTTTCACATACAAGCGGGCATAGCCACTGAAACTGGTCTCATTCACTTACATTTATTTTTAGCCATTAAAAAAAGCCCATTATGTTGTGTGATGTTGCAAACTGTTATTTTCATACTATATTATTTCTTTTTATATAGAGCTATGAACACGATTGCATGTGCATATCATATCATATATATTTTAATTAATGCCATGTCAGCAACAATGACTTTCTTCATGGGAAAAACATTTCATTTATAAATATACAATTAAAAGCCACAAACTAATGAATACATAAATTTAGGGATGTAACGATTCACCGTGAGCCGGTTGAAAATCTATTTAAATATGTGACGATTCAAACAGGTTGAAATGTTGAACGAATCGCGATACATTTTTTGAACAGAGGGGGCGCGTTGTGTTTACAGGCACAAACTTGTTTTACCTGCACATCAGTGGCGAGCAGGAGAGGGAGGCGGCAGAGTAAAAGGACAGCGGTCAAGTGCGCCAGACAAGCTGTGTGCAAATACTGCAAATGCACATAATGATGCACATAAACCGTCAGTAGAGTGAAAAACTACTGTCACAGACGTCTATATGCAAACAAACTATTAACAAGCCAAATCACGCAGAATAAATGATTTGCAGTTCTGCTTGCTCTGATGGGTGCTACGGAGATCGCACGGTGCACCAGTGTGTTTATAGCGAAAGTGTAAAGATGTTGTTCAGAACAAAAGAGAAAGTTGTTCTGTTACAGAACCAGGTATTAGATTATTTTTACCCTCTCCTTTTCTATTTAGTTTATGCGTGTTTTAATAATTTGCTTATCATTTGCTTATTATATTAAAAAATGTTCAATATTATCTCTTAAGTGTATCACACTGATACTTATACTAATCAATTATACAAGTAATATTAATTATTCATCTTCATAATCATGTTTAACTCCTGTCTCTATCCTACTATATAATTAGTCATTTTATAATCAGTATTTTATGCCAGTGGCCAGTCCCGTGGAGCAGAGGGCCTATTGACCACCTCTGTACACACTGCTCTCTGGTTTAGGAAAGGCTTTCCTCTACACACCAGCCATCTCAGTCCCCAGTGAAAGAGTTTTCGCATCAGCAGGGGACATTGTAAATGTGCAAAGACCTCAGCTTATGCCAGAAAACAGAAATATGCTGATATTTCTTTTTAAAAATATAAAACCCCAGCACAGGCACAGTTTTAGTTTTAGTTTAGTTTTAGTTAATATTAATGAGTTTTCTTTAATTTGTATTATTCTTTTTTTTTTTTGTTGAATTTGTTGAGTAGAGTAGTTTGTTTACTGCGGTTTGTATTCCTAGTGATTTCCCTATAGGTAAATGAATCAAAAGTCCTAAAACAATCACAAAATCAGGTTATGAGTGCATTAAATGGCAATAAAAATGTATTTTATTTAAAAAAGTCACCTGTATGCAAGGCCAGAAAACCTGCCATGATCTTCTGTATCAGAAGCAGCCCATTGGACAATTCACCAAACCACTCCGGGGCATCCTGGGAGCTGTACAGTACATATTAATCATTGATCACCGCTAATAATTAATTCATAAACTCGAAACTGACATTTATAAGAGTGTGTGCATGTGTTTGTGTACCTGGAGGTGAGAATGTGCGAGCAGTTGATGGTGCTGTTGTCGGTTTTCGTGAGGTTTGCTGCTCTAGAACAAACTTCCTGCAGTGAAAAGCCGAAGCCGACTAAGTAAGCCAACACCGTCAGACCAAACTTCAACAGGAACCAGCCCAGGAAGTAGTGCTGGGTCTGTGGGAGGCAGTCAAAAATAACACAAGATCACATGTCAAGCTTGTTTCAATAGTTTATGGGGTGCATTGTGGGTCTCAGGACTGACCTTGCGTGGTATGGAGTCCAGATTCTTTCCAGTGGCGACTGTCATGACCGAACTGTCAGGAGGTTTTCCCAGCAAGGACACGCTGTGAATGCCAAAATAGTTCTTAATATATGCTTGGATATGACATGGGGACCTAGTTCTACTAAAACACAACATTTCTTGTTGCCTGTTACCTGAGCAAAGGGTAACAGAAGCAGGAAAGCCACAGTATGTCTGTGATGTTCATGGGAGGAGGCAGCTGAATAAGGCAAGCCAAAAACTGCAAAAAAAAAAAAAAAAAAAAAAAAAAAAAAAAAAAAAAAAAAAGATGTTGAGAGTTGAAATATGAGTAATAATTCAGTTGATTGATTGATTTAGGCTTGAATGCCTTACTATGGTCTAAAAAAGCATTTGCCCCCTTGCTGATTTCAAATTTTTTTTGCATGTTTGTCATACTTTTATGTTTCAGATCATCAAAATAATTTAAGTAGTAGTCAAATATAACACATCAAGCAGTTTTGAAATGAAGGTTATTACTATTAAGGGGAAAACAAAATCCAAAACTACATGGTCCCGTGTGAAAGAGTGTATTAAAACTGCATGATGTGTTTTTTCTTGTGTTGTCTATATATATATACATATACATATATACACACACACACACACGAATGGCTTCTATTTCTTGCAGCTGAACAACAAAAAACTGTGACAATAATCACCTTATGACACGTGATTATTGTTAGGACACGGGGTTACAATGTAACGTGCTCACTTAATGTTTACACTCATACTTATATACAGCATTTTTAAAGTGTGACAAACATTGACAAAAGAAGAAATCAGTAAGGAGTAAGAATGTACATTCATAGAAACAGTGGTAATAAATATTCAATGTATCATTTTTAATCATAAGCGTTTCATAATAATCATGGATTACACAAAAAACAATTAAACAAATTACAAATAACAACACTAATAATAAAAAAAACACATAATATTTCAATTTGAATAATCATAATTGATATTTGATTAATGATAAAGATGATTCCCTTTGCATGCTTTATTTATTCGGCAGTGGCTATTTTAGTTTTGAATTTAGTATTGATTTAGTATTGTTAAAACTTTTAACAGACAAAATAAATAAAGCTAGAGCCTGTTTTCTGGGTGGGCTGGGGGTTGAGGAGTTGAGGAGTGGATCTTATTTTGTTTGTTGAAAAGAAAGGTTTAAAGATGCTGTGACCACACATGTAAAATCAATACAAATTATAACAAATATATATATATATATATATATATATATATATATATATATATATATATATATATATATATATGTATTATATTTTATAGTGAAAATATTCTAACGCATGTTATAAAATGGTTTCTTTTAAACATTCAAATTTATTGAAAGTGGAAGTCTCGAATAGCCAATTCTGCATCTTGTATGTATAAGCTGGTCATGCCTATTTTCTAAATGGTAATAATTTCTTTGATTTACTAATGGATTGATTTTAATCTTTGTTTTGGACACAGTGTGACTCACCTGAATGATGACCAGTGTCAGCTGACACTGCAGGAGGAAGAGGAAGCACTTGCGAATGCCGTAGGTGGTGTGTCTGGCCTGAAGATAGTTCAGAAACAGCACTTTTGATTATTTACTTCTAACTTTCTTCTAATTCACTTTTATTTTCATTAGACATGGGCAAGAATGAGAGGAAATTATGATGGGAGGATGGGGTTGGGACCTGTTGCAACCAAGACGTAAACATACATAACTTCCAGTAGTTTTCCAAATAGATTTTTGAAAACATTAAGCATAATCATTTTAATAAATATTTTATTTGCTCTTTGGCACAATGATAGTACAAAAAGTTGTATTTTAAGATACTAGTATTCACATTAAAGTGCATTTTAATTAGGCTTAACTTGGGGGCTAATAAATATTGACCTTAGCAGTTGCGTTTTTATACTTTTTCTTATTCCAGCCAAACTAAAAGAAAGAAAAAAGAAAATATAATAGAAAATACAGCATTTCCTCACTTTCTTAAAGATCACTTGGGAAATAACTGAAAAATAATTAGTTTCATAGGACGAACTAATCATTTCAACTGTAAATTCATTATATTGATTTGTCCGGGGCGTCATGATGGTGCAGTGGGTGGCACGATCGCCTCACAGCAAGAAGGTCGCTGGCTCGAGCCTCGGCTGGGTCAGTTGGCATTTCTGTGTGGAGTTTGCATGTTCTCCCTGTGTTTGGGTGGGTTTCCTCCAGGTGCTCCAGTTTCCCCCACAAGTCCAAAGACATGCGCTATAGGTGAATTGGGTAGGCTAAATTGTCCGCAGTGCATGAGTGTGAATGAGAGTGTATGGGCGTTTCCCAGTGATGGGTTGCAGCTGGAAGGGTGTCTGCTGCGTAAAAGATATGCTGGATAAGTGGCGACCCCTGATTATTAAAAGGACTAAGCCGAAAAGAAAATCAACGAATGAATAAATGATTTGTCTGGCTTGAGGGCGACACGGTGGTGCAGTGGGTAGCGCTGTCGCCTCACTGCAAGAATGTCGCTGGTTCGAGCCTCGGCTGGGTCAGTTGGCATTTCTGTGTGGAGTTTGCATGTTCTCCCTGTATTGGCGTGGGTTTCCTCTGGGTGCTTCGGTTTCCCCCACAGTCCGAAAACATGCGGTATTGGTGAACTGAATAAGCTAAATTGGCCGTAGTGTATGTGTGTGAATGCAAGAGTGTGTGAGTGTTTCCCAGTACTGGGTTGCGGCTGGAAGGGCATCCGCTGCGTAATAACATATCCTGAATAAGTTGGCAATTCATTCCACTGTGGCGATCCCTGATTAATAAATGGACTGAGCTGTAAAGAAAATGAATGAATGAATGAATGAATGAATGTCTGGCTTGAGCTGTGGTGTGGTGGTTTAGTTGTGGTGCTCATGTGGGTGATGCAGGTTTGAGGCTGGCCTGCAACATACGTCTTACGTCTTAATTCTCCCTCCCCTAATAACTGCATGCACACTACTTACTATATTTGACTAAAACAGCAACAAACTTAAAAAAAATCTTTGTTCTTTTTGCATATTAACATATACTGTACACTATGATTCAAAGTTTGGCATTGGAAAGATTTTTAAAGAAATCATTATTTTATTCATCAAGATTGCAGCTCATGACAGAATTTTCAATTTTGGGTGAGCTATGAGTTTATGACAGTAAACAACCATACTGACTAACAACTTTTGTATGATAGATAAAATGAATAATTGCACTAATAAGATGCAGGATGTAAAACTTTTTTGGTAAAAAGTTTCAGTAAATCAAATTGATGTATTTATCTAAATTACATCTCATTTATTAATAAAACACATTCAAGTTTTCAGTGTTTTGAAGGATATTTAGTGTATTCTGACCAAGCAGCAACCTCCCACTCTCCCTCAGGAAGCCAATACGGAAGTAACTAAAACTGCAATTCATCGACTCACCTTGGGGGGCTGGCTCCAGGAAATGCAAGTGCTTTCTGACTGCATTCGTAAATTGGCCATTTTTACAGCTGCTAAAAACATGTTTACAGCCTGGTACCAAAGATGGCTTTGGTGCATATAGCCATGATTACCCTTCATGACAACTGTGAGGGGGGGTGAATTTTTTTTATAACTCATTCATTTCGTTTTTATTAAGTTATATTAAGTCTGCATAAGTAAGGGCGTGATCACTTGAGTGACAGCTAGGTCTAGCTGCTCGCTGGCTCGTCACCTCAGCTGATTCTGGCTAATTAGCCGATGAGCTCGACATATACATTGTATTTTTGTTTTGGTTAATGTTTCTTTACATAGTCATTTGCCTTTTGGAATTATTTCCTGCAATTATCAGATACTATAGCATGCTGTATGCACTTAATTGTGCTTACAAACCGTTCAAGTTGCCTCCATTTCCCAGGTGAGTGAAATTATATACTTATATACCATCTCTATACATGTATTTGTTTTATTTAAGATCATTTATCATTTATAATGATTTTTAGAGCTGTAATGCACTCCAGAGTCTGACAGATTGATTAGCTAGGCTATAAAACAGTCATCTGAAGCGTTGTCATACAGTGTTATGCCTGGATTTTATAAACAGCCTTGCATTTACTAACACAGACTATATTTGAAGTGTTTGGAAGTAATTTGCGTTTTCCTCCTGTAGAAAAACGTCATAAGAACAATGTTTAGTGGCTCAATGTATTACAACAGTGTTTTTTAAAGTCTAAACACTTTATTCATATAGTGTACAACCAAGCAGGTGTGGTCAGAACACAAACGAGTCGCAGGTAATAAAGTATTAAGCGTTCTCCCAAATTAAGAAGTTTGTCTAAGCCAGGTCCAATCAAAATGCAGAGAATCCAGCATGCGTCTGTAGCTCCGCTCCCTCTCCGCCTCTTTGCCCTTGTTTGGTATCCCGCGATTGGTGCGATGATGCGCGAACAAAATGGCGACGGTTGGCCGCGTCTACTTGTAGCTTCTTTTGCAGTGTTCAGAAACCTATGGGTGACGTCACAGATACTACGTCCATATCTTTTACAGTCTATGATTCTGACCTACAGTAACCTCTGATTAGCGATTTCAGAAATTAATCAAATTATAAAAATATACAAATTATACTTTACTTTTAGAATATATGTAGATCCAAACACCCATTTTACAAGAAAAGTGTGTAGTGAACGCTTACTGTGTCCATCTGTGCTCTAGATCTGATGGTTTGAGACTGCTGGTTGTTGAATGGATAATTATGCATTCACAGCTGTTATAGGCATACCTGCCAACACTCCCGTTTTTCCCGGGAGTCTCCCGTATTTCAGACCCATCTCCTGTTTTGTCATTTCTCCCGGAAAACTCCCGTAATTTCACCCTCCCCCCTTTCCCCCCCGGTCCTCAGCTTTTTAGTACAATCTATAACACCCTCGGATGGCGGACATTGGTCCGATCGCAGCGGCTGCCCGAAACCCTGTGCATAATAGAGCTGTAATTGGGCCATAAAAGTTAGGCCCGATAGGGCCCGAGCCCGACAGAATTCGGCCCGAGCCCGACAGGTACATTTTGATTGACAGCTTTATAAATCCCGAACCCGTTTATAACCCAACATTATTCAAATGTGCACGTCCACAGCTCTCTTGCCTTTTTTCAAGATTGAGTCATTTATATGTTTTAACATAATTTGTTCGTAACAAACATAGGCTATAGGCCACTTAGAAGTTGGAACAAAGAAATAAAATAAGTCCTCTGTAACATCATCTCAGCACTCTAAATAGGCATAGGTACATACACTTAGCCATTAAATTGGTCAACACACCATTGAAAATAAGTCGTTCTTAACAAATTAAATTAAAATAAATTATAAATGATGACAGGAATTTGGCAATAACGAAATTAAGATAAAGGCTCTTTGGGATTTGTTTCGCCACTTCTTTTCACATGGCATTAAGGCGACGGTGAAGCTGAATATTAAAAGAATAGCCTAATGCCAACATTAGCCTGTATATTCTGTCTACATTATGATTTTATGGTTTAATTCATATTTATTTATAATTTAAAATCCCTTTATTCACCAAGATTAGGCTATGTGTTTTTGTGGAGGAACATTATTGAATCCACTGTAAATGGCTTTAGCACAGTGAATGGGTGTGTATGGATGTTTCCCAGAGATGGGTTGCAGCTGGAAGGGCATTCGCTGCGTAAAACGTGTCCTGGATAAGTTGGCGGTTTATTCCGCTGTGGCGACCCCGGATTGATAAAGGGACTAAGCCGAAAAGAAAATGAATGAATGGCATTAAGCGCAGTCCTGCGCTCAGGATGGTGCGTCCAGCAGCTCTGAACACCCTTTCACTGCTGCTTCTACAGGCCGAGATGCAGAGTACTGATCTGGCTAATTTTGCAAGTTTTGGGTAGGATTGTTTGTTCATCTTCTACCAGCCAAGAACATCCATTTAATTTTCCATGGCAGCAGTTTCAATGTAGAGAGTGACCTCGTCATCTTCCCTGTCAGCTTGCTGTACATTGCTGTTTAGTGCTCTACCGTAATACGCAGTGTATGAGTGACCGCCAAAATACCTTGGTGGCTAGAATGACCGTTCTTTTTGGACTGGCAGCTGGCCTGAACACAGTCAAAATTCGCTCTTTTTAACTTCCCCGTCATCATTTGTTTCACCTTTGCAGGGATGGATTTTAATGTTGTAACAAATGATTTGATTACTTTCTCGCGCTAATCGAAATGCATCACATGACTTATTTATTTACTGCGCAAGCCAAGCCCGGCCCGACCCTGTCTAAAGTGATAGAAATTAAACCCGAACCCGGGATCTTCAGCTCTAGTGCATAGTACAGACCAGGCATGTGCACACATAGGGCTCAACCTGCCCTTTTTTCTCTTGGATAAAAAGTGCCCTTCAGAAATGAACAGAAGTGGCCGTTCAGTTCGCGATATCACTCCACATCCCACCACCCGCACTCTTCGCTCCCCCCTCACACTTTTCAGATTCTCCCTCCCGGATTTTCGGAGACAAATGTTGGCAGGTATGGTTATAGAGGTGGTCAAATGTATATTTATATGTTCTATTATTAATATTTAAGATACAGACCAGAGAAAAAAATTTCTCACTATTAAAGGGCTAAACACCCCATACATCTTGTTTTGACATCCTTGAGGGGGGGGATCAAGCATTAATTGGGGAGGGTCAATCCCCCCCAAACCCCCCTGTAATTTGCACCCTGATGAGATGAGTAATCTCCTCTTACCTGCTCTATGAGTTTGACCATGCTGACACTTTCGCCCTGATGGAAAGACACAGAGCAGGCGAGACTGTTGAGACTAGCGCTGAGGCCCATTGGAGAAAGCTCATCGCATTCTTCATTCAGCCCACAGACCGCAGCGTATCCAAATGTCTCCCATGAGCAGCGGGATGGGTATAGAGGATCCAGAGAGATACTATAACATTTCCAAAACACATTGATTTCTACCAGTTCAAATCAGCTATTATTTTATTATTACCATAAACTCAAAGCAGTCTTTCTTGCTTATTGAAACTAGTCAGTCTTTATATTGCAGCTTTGCATATGATTACATGCAATATTTAATGTCTGTATTACCCACCTGATGTCACTCTGCAGGAAAAGGCAGCTGTTGCGAAAGTTTGCGGAGCTCCCCAAACAGCACGTTACCTCTCTGTTCTCCTGCATGATCTTCATCATTTCACACATTGCTGTGAAACACAAACACAAGAGCGCTCACCGCAAGCTTTTAAAGAACTAGTTCACCAGAAATATTATTACTGTTATTAATTATTCAACCTCATGTTGTACTAATCTACTGAATTTTTTGTTGTTGTTGATATTTTAGGTTAAATCTGAGACCTTCCTCATCCTTTATAGACAGCAATACAATAAAAAACAGAAAAGGAAGCAAAAACATTGTCAAAAAATTTCATGTGACATCAGTGGTTCAACTGTAATCATACTAAGTTCAAGATCACTTTATTGTACTAAAAATGTTACAAAAAGTGACTTTATTCGACACTTAATCTAATGGCAATACTTTTGTATTTTTGTAAAAAGTTTTTTCTAAAAGTGTTCTTGGATTCTTCTCTTACCTCCTTAAAAGTTATATGGGAGAAAGATTGTGGAACAAATTTTAGTACAGAAGAATGGCTTTGGGTCTGCTCTGCCACATTTTTCGAAGGTACCACAATATCAAACCATGAGCAAAAATTTTTTTTTTTTTACAGAACTGATATATACCAGTTCGTCTCAATAAGATATTTCCTGATGTTTCTCTATGCTGTTTTAAGTGCAAATCCAATGTTGGTACTGTGATGCATGTATTCTGGGACTGTGAAATGATTAAGACATACTGGAAAGAAATTAGTTAAGAAGATTATTGGTAAACCTTTTGCCCTATCTCCAGTTATTTATCTTCTGAATTGTAAAACTGGTTTACACCTTAGTCATGGACTAGAATCTGTGTCACACCTTTGTACTTATCTAGCAAGAAAATGTATTCTTTTATTGTGGTCCTCTCTTAACATTCCTTCTGTCAATATGTGGTTGAAACTTATGACTTGTGTAAGAAATCTGATGATTTCTGGAATATCTGGAATCAGTGGCTCCCAAAGTGGGGGTCCGGACCTCATGGGGGGAGGGGGGGGGGGGGGGGGGGGGGTCGCGGGACAATGACAGGGGGTCGCTTGGTGATTTCCAAAAGTCAAATAAATTTAATTACCATATGTTAACCATAACCCACGGAAGATAAAATAGTAGTTTTGAATAGTAAAAAACAACATGCTAATAAAAAGACATCAGCTTTTAAATAATTTTTTTCATAGGATTGGTGTGTTTACATTAGATTAACAACACAGCAATAGAGTCAGATGCAGCAGATTTTATAGCACCAGGGTAAACTTTCTGACACCTTTATGAAAATCAAATACATAAAAAAACAGGCCACAACTGTATTTATTTAATATTAAATTAAATAAATTAATAAATTACTATAAAATGATATGGTTGTTAAACTGTTGCACTTTTTTGTGTTGTCAATATGCTTGTGTTTATATAGGCCTATTGTTGTGTGCACAGCATTTGTATATTTATAACCAATGAGGAATTTGAGGGTTGCGAGTTACTGGCATTGTTATTTTAGGGGTCGCGGGCTGAAAAGTTTAAGAACCCCTGCTCTTTGGGAGTTTTTGGAGAATGTATATTGAAAGACTATATTGAATATAAGAATATATTGTATATTGAATGTATATTTTTTTGTTAATTTTGTTGACCCAAATGGAGGATGAAGTGAGCTCTCGGACTTCAATGTCCTAATTTGTGTTTCAAAGATGAACGCAGGTCTGAGGAGATTGGAGGAACCTGAGGGTGAGTAATAATAATATAATTTCATTCAATCATTTTTCGGTGAACTAATCTTTTTACATGCATGGACTAAAGGCCACAAAATTCTCATTGCTCTTTTAAAGCAGGTTTTGAGGCTTACTCACTTTCAGGGGTGCAGTCTGTGAACAGCGGCACCAGTAGAGGCACATTGTCTATGTTCTTCAAATGAGGACGAACCTGATGGATGCCACGAGGCAGTTTGGCCTAGAGAACAACACAGAGACAACAGCCCTAATCAGTCACCTGACAACTGCTGAACAAATATCACCTAATGCTTTTTTTTACACCACAGTTAACGCTCCATGCCTGCTCAAAATTTAGCGTAAATATATGCTCAATAAATGCTCCATTACAGTTTTAATTGCTGTGTAAATGCGTTCATTCCACCTCTGAGCTACATTAAATTATCTGCACCTATTAGGCACTTAAATGCCACTTCAGAAGCGCTTGTGTGTGTCATTTGCAGTGTAAATTTAGCAATAGAGTCTGATGTGGCATAATATTGGAGTAGGTTGCTTACTCTATTGCAGTCTTCTAAGAAACTGGGCACATCACTGTCAGTAGGTTGAAAGCTGGCAAGATCTGATTGGTCCTCTGGCAGTAGTGGGCCTTCTGCATCATCACGGGAATCTGAAACACAGAGAGGATAAATCATTCAATTATATTACTCATGAGACAAAAAAAAAACTGTTCAATCATGAAATTTTCAAAATTGTTTTAAAATGAATGTTTACGATTTGTTGTAAATGTCATGTTATTACTGTATGAATAAGCATATATACAGTGCATCCAGAAAGTATTCATTGCGCTTAACTTTTTCCACATTTTAATTTGTTACAACCTTATTCCAAAACGGATGAAATTCATTCCTCAAAATTCTACACACAATACCCCATAATGACAATGTGAAAAAAGATTTATTGAAATTGTTGCAAATTTATTAAAAATAAAAAACCTGAAAAATCACATGTACATCAGTATTTACAGCCTTTCTCTCAACGTTGTTGATGCACCTTTGGCAGCAATTACAGCCTCAAGTCTTTTTGAATATGATGCCACAAGCTTGGCACACCTGTCTTTGGGAATTTTTGCCCATTCCTCTTTGGACAGTGTACAGCCATTTTCAGATCTCTCCAGAGATGATCAATAGGATTTAGGTCTGGGCTCTGACTGGGCCACTCAAGGACATTCAGAGTTGTTGTGAAGCCACTCCATTAATATTTTGGCTGTGTGCTTTAGGTCATTGTCCTGCTGGAAGATGAACCGTCGCCCCAGTCTGAGGTCAAGAGCACTCTGAAGCAGGTTCTCATTCAGGATGTCTCTGCTCCATTCATCTTTCCCTCTATCCTGACTAGTCTTCCAGTTCCCACAGCATGATGCTGCCACCACCATGCTTCACTGTAGGGATGGTATTAGCCTGGTGATGAGCGGTGCCTGGTATTCTCCAAACGTAATGCCTGGCATTTACTCTCAACAGACCAGAGAATTTTGTTTCTTATCGTCTGAGAGTCCTTCAGATGCCTTTTGGCAAATTCCAGGCGGGGAGTGGCTTCCGTCTAGCCACTCTACCATACAGGCCTGATTGGTGGATTGCTGCACAGATGGTTGTCTTCTGTGAATTTCTCCTCTCTCCACAGAAGAACGCTGGAGCTCAGACAGAGTGACCATCGGGTTATTGATCACCTCCCTGACTAAGGCCCTTCTCCCCCGATCACTCAGCTTAGATGGCCAGCCAGCTCTAGAAAGAGTCCTGGTGGTTCCAAACATCTTCCACTTACGGATGATGAAGGCCACTGTGCTCATTGGAACCTTCAGAGCAGCAGAAAATTTTCTGTAGCCTTCCCCAGCCTTGTGCCTCGAGACAATCCTGTCTCTGAAGTCTACACACAATTCCTTTGTCTTCATGCTTGGTTTGTGCTTTGACATGCACCGTCAACCCTGGGACCTTATATAGACAGGTGTATGCCTTTTCAAATCATGTCCAATCAACTGAATTTACCACAGGTGAACTCCAATTAAGCTGCTGAAACATCTCAAGAATGATCAGTGGAAACAGAATGTACCTGAGCTAGAGCTTCACAGCAAAGGCTGTCAATACTGATGTACATGTGATTTTTCAGCTTTTTTAGTTTTAATAAATTTGCAACAATTTCAAACAATCTTTTTTCACATTGTCATTATAGGGTATTGTGTGTAGCATTTTGAGGAAATAAATGAATTTAATCCAGTTTGGAATAAGGCTGTAACATAAATAAATGTGGAAAAAGTGAAGCGCTATGAATACTTTCCGCATGCACTGTAAATCCTGTAGCAGATCAAAACAAGTGATCACATCTGATGACTGCAATCATGTTGCCTGCAGAATTAGTGCAGGCCATTAAAATAATAATAATAAAAATAATGTGAATTCTTGCAGATTGCATTTAAAAGATATAGCAGTCTGTGCCATCTACATTTTCTTAAGTGAACTAGATACTTAATTTAAAGTTTGTGGGCAGACAGGTAAAAAAAACACCTTGCAGAAGCTCATCATGTAGGGAACCTGCTTGGCTAGGGCTGGATGGAGCACCATCGCAGTGGCCGTCTCCATTTGGGGTAAGAGAGATGTGACAGTTCCAGCCGGTCTCCAAACCCATCTTCTCCGCAAACACCTACAGGCAAAGACAACATTAGGAGCTAACACAAAATTACACCCCAAATACATTGTCACTCATGAGTGGGTTTTCCTATCAGTGTCGTACTTTGCTGCGCAGCTCGTCCTCCATTGAGAAGTACACAAAGCGGATGCAGGCTCCCACCAGGTTCTCAATGAGGCGTACAGTATCCAGTCGAGCCTGAAACTGAGACGACACCATTCCCATGAAGATCTGACCACTCAGAGCCTGCACACAGTCCTCCTTCTCCAAACCTTCTCCTATGCCCTCTGAAACATATACAGTACACATGGACGTCAGGGTTAGCAAGATTGATTAGTTTAAATAATTCAGTTTAAACTATTCATTTTTGATCTATAAATCAATAAATGTTAAGTCACATGATCATCCATCTATTCAACTGTACTTTTCAACATCACTTTTAAGGTTACCATCGGTGCTTCTGTATAGCTATGCATCTATCAATCAGTCTTTCCAGCCAGCCATTTATCCATTCACATATTCATCAATCCAAGTTTCCATCCAGGTATCCATCAATCCACGTATCGATCATTCTAATCAATGAATCAATCCATCCACCCAAGCACAATTCAATCATCCATCTACTTAGTCATCTGCATATCCATCCAAGCATGTATCCTTCCATCATCCATCTACCCATCCATGTATGCACCCATCCACCTATAGATTCATCTATGTTCATTCCTCCATGTGTTCATCTATCATCCACCAATTAACCCACATATCCCTCAATCACCCACCCAGCCATCAATTCATCCATCCAGGTATCCAACAACCTATCAATCCATTCACCCAAGTATCATTCCATCATCCATCTATCAATAATTCATCCACCCACCTATCGATCTATCTATGTATCCATTCATTCTTGTGTACAATTAACCCACATTTCCCTCAATCACCCACCCAGCCATCAATCTATCCATCCAGGTATCCAACAATCTATCAATCCATCCACCCAAGTATCATTCCATCATCCATCTATCAATAATTCATCTACCCATCCATGTATTCATCCATCCACCTATCGATCCATCTATGTATCCATTCATTCTTGTGTAGATCCATCATCTACCAATTAACCCACATATCCTTCGATCACCCACCCACACATAAAATTAATCCATCCATCCATCATCAATCCACATATTAATCATTCAAATCAATGAATCCATCCATCCAGCCAAAAATCTATCCATCCACCAAGCATAATTTCATCATCCATCTACTTATTCATCCGCATACCCATCCAAGCATGTATCCTTCCATCATCCATCTACCCATCCATGTATTCATCCATCCACCTATTGACCCATCTATGTATCCATTCCTCCATGTGTTCATCTATCATTCACCAATTAACCCACATTTCACTCAATCACCCACCCAGCCATCAATCCATCCATCCAGGTATCCAACAATCGGTCAATCCATCTACCCAGGTATCATTCCATCATCCATCTATCAAGAATTCATCTACCCATCCATGTATTCATCCATCCACCTATTGATCCATCTATGTATCCATTCATTCTTATGTACATCCATCATCCACCAATTAACCACACATATCCTTCAATCACCCACCCACATATCAAATTAATCCATCATCCATCAATCCACGTATCGATCATTCAAATCAATGAATCCATCCATCCATCCATCTATATATCCAAAAATCCACCATCCACTCAAGCATAATTTAATCATAAGCATCCACTCAAGCATAATTTAATCATCCATCTACTTATCCATCTGCATATCTAATCAAGCATCTATCCTTTCATCCTCCATCTACCCATCCATGTATTCATCTATGTGTTCATCCATCCATCCACCAATTAACCAACATTTCCCTCAATCACCCACCCAGCCATCAATCTATCCTTCCAGGTATGCTCTATATTATTCCAGGTATTCCAGGTATAATCTATTAATCCATCTACCCAAGTATCATTCCATCATTCATCTATCAAGAATACATCTACCCATCCATGTATTCATTCATCCACCTATCAATCCATCTATGTATCAATTTATTCTTGTGTACATCTATCATCCACAAATTAACCCACATATCCTTCAATCACCCACCCACACATCAAATCCATTTATCCATCCATCCATCAATCCAAGTATCGATCATTCAAATCAATGAATCCATCCATCCAGCCATCCAGGTATCTAAAAATCCATCCCTTCACTCAAGTATAATTCCGTCGTCCATCTGCACATCTATCATCCATCCATCCATCCATCCATCCATCCATCCATCCAAGCATGTATCCTTTCATCACCCATCTTTCATTAATTCATTTACCCATCCATGTATTCATCCATCCACCTATCGATCCATCTATATATCTATTTATTCTTGTGTTCATCCATCATCCACTAATTCCCCCACATATCCTTCAATCACCCACCCACCCACACATCAAGTCAGTCCATCCATCCATCAATCCACGTATCAATCATTCAAATCAATGAATTCATCCATCCACCCAGGTATCCAAAAATCAATCCATCCACTCAAGTATAATTCCGTCATCAATCTACTTATCCATCTGCATATCTATCATCCATCTATCCAAGTAATTATCTATCCATCCAAGCACGTATCCTTCTATCATCCATCTATAATTAATTCATCTACCCATCCATGTATTCATCCTTCCACCTACCGATCAATCCACGTATCCATTCATCTATGCATTCATCCATCATCCACCAATTAACCCACATATCCTTCAATCACCCACCCACACATCAAATCAATCAATCCATCCATCCACATATCCATATTCCATTCATGATCCATCTAACCCCCTGCATACCCTTCTATCATCCATCTATCATTAATCCATCCACCTATCGATCCATCTATGCATCTATTCATTCATGTATTCCGCCATCATCCACCAATTAACCTACACATCCTTCAATCACCCACCCACTGAGCAATTCATCTATCGAGCCATCCATCCATCCACATATCTATTCATAATCCATCCAACCTCCCTGCATATGCTTCCATCATCATCAATCATCAATCCATCCAACTATCGATTCATCCATGTATCCATTCATTCCACCATCATCCACCAATTAACTCACACATCCTTCAATCACCCACTCACTTAGCAATTCATCTATCCATACATCCATCCATCCACATATCCATCAACCACCTACCTATCCTTCCATCAATTCATCTTCCAACAATTCATCTATCAAGCGATCCATCCAGTCATCAATCCATCCATCCAATCCACATATCCATTATCCATTCATAATCCATCAACCACTCACCTATCCTTCCATCATCCATCTATCATTAGTCTATCCACCTATCGATTCATCCATGTATCCATTCATCCATGTATTCCACCATCATCCACCAATTAACCCACATATCCTTTTATCATCCACCCACTCAACATTTCATCTATCTAGCCATCCATCCATCCATCCATCCATCCATCCCTCCATCCACATATCCATTATCCATCCAACCCCCACCTCTCCTTCCAACATCCTTTTATAGATATCATATATCTCTCTATTTATCTGTCTATCAATCTGCTTATCAATGTATCAATCTGGTCACATATCCATTCATCAATCCACCCACCCATCCTTCTATCCATATATGTCCTGAAATATCACCCATCTTTCTGCTTCACTATCCACCGAACCATCGTCCATCCATCCTTTCGCTCAAGTACCATTTATTCAGATATCCATCCACTGACGTATACATCTATCTATCTATCTACATATCCATCAATAAAGAGATCAATAAATTGACAGATAAACATATCAACACATACAACGTCTCTCACCATCAGAGCTCCAGCTGTTCCTGCGGCTGCCGTGTTTGATCGGGGTGGTGCTGGGAAGCTCCACCCCAGAAAAGAGTGCGGGGCCTGGAGCCAACTCCACACACTTTCCATTGAGCTGTCCAGACAGTGTGACCTGCATAGGCTTATAGGCGAATGCAGAACAATATCCCGACAGACAGGCACGTTGGTAGAAATCTAGTACCTTTTTCCTATGGGGAATAACACCAGTGCTTTAGTACACAAGCAAAATTGTCCACTCTGTATATTCAAAAAACTGAATGACTAGCATGTCAGCATTTAAATCAACAGTTTCTAACCTATCCGAGCCAGACAGTGGATAGATATCCGCCCCATCCCAGAAATCAGTGCAGGCTTCCAAGATGAGGTCAGCCGAGCCGTGGGAGAGCATCTGTACATTATCTGAAAAGATTTCAAAGGGCAAAGGTCAGAGATTAAACAAACCACCAGGGACAAACAGGAAGTGGGAGAGAAAAACATGTTTTGTCCATACTGGTAGTGTTGTCCCTGACGAACAGACTAATGAGGTGACTGATGGGGGGCTGGCGTTTGGTAAAGTGATGGAGGCGTCGGGGGGCAGATTCTTTGGCCTTCTCTCCGGAAGGGAGCTGGTACAGAGCCAGATGATTCTCATGTTTAAATAGTTCCCTCGCACCTGGAGTGAAACCTGACATACAACAGAGGGTAAAGAACAATCTGAATGCTGAAGAAGAGCATAATTTTAATATGAGAAGATATTACACTCAACTTTTAATTAACTGGTCAAATCTATATATGGAATGCTAAACTATAAATCCTGAACATGGATGTTTAGTAGTACCTATAAGGCGAGACAGTTCACAGAGCCCCCAAGGAACGTGAACAGGAAGAACCGCCCCGTGGCATTCCTGCAGTGCCAGGTTGGACAGGTGATCCGAGAATCTGCAGAGCTGCTGGGTGACGGTGGCATTGCACAGATTCAACAGGATGTTCAAACCAAGGGGCTTCAAGGAGGACAGGTGATTCTGCCAACCGGAATCATCAAACTGGATGCTGACGGGGTTCTGCTGATCTTGAGACAAGCTCAACATCTCCAAATGATAGTCGCACACGAAATCATCTGCCTCACACAAATCATCACCAAGACCACATTGCTGAAAGCAGGGAGATAAACAAAACACATGAGCCCAAATGCATCAGCAAAACTGGGGATGCACAATATTATCAGAATGATAAAAAAATCTGTCGATAATGATTTTAAATATAAAATTGGCAGTCTGATATTTGAAATTATGGCGGTAAAATAATGTGCCTTATGAGCCTCCATTAACTTAATTGTCTACTAGCAGTGCTAGAAGTAAGATCAGGTCACCAATCTGCTTATTCTTGAGGTGAATTTTTGCCTCACGGATGAATACATCTATAAACAGTCTGATGCTGTCCTACATTAATAAAAATGTTAGTAAAATACTAAAATATTAAGTTAGCTCTGTTTAGAAATTGGGCATTACCAGGGCTCGAAATTAACTTTTTTACTTGGTAGCACCGGTGCTCCCAACTTCAAAAATTTAGGATCACCAGAAAAAATTTAGGAGCACCCACCAAAAATGAATGAGCACCACTGCAAATTGTATATTAACGGATTCATTGCATTTGAAAACAACATCAATCAGGACTAACAAAAATCAGAAACAACTAACTAATTCTGTAATGACTAATTGATATTTGTCTAATAATTATAAAATATTAACGATGACAATAATATTAACAATAAATTACAATTCTCATTATCATGCTGCCTTGAATGTGCTTGAATGCAAGTTATCTTCTATAAAAAAGTCCTACTGTTACATTATGAAAAGTAAATTAGCATTAAACTAAAATGAAGCATTGCAGTAAGAAATATACATTTTGCACTATTGTTTTTATATGCATGTCAATTCAATAAACAAATAATATTTCTGCTAAAAAAGATAAACATAAGATTAGAATAAATCATTCAATTCAATGCTGAAAGCTGCAAAGCAGTCATCAGTAGCTAAATAGAACAGACAAAAAAAAAGAAGAAAAGTCTCACTTCTGTCACTCTTTAAAAGTTTCGGCTTTGGTCATTGTAAATGCTCCGTCTCGTTATGTGCTGATTTACATTTTTCTGTGTTTGTGGAAAAAAAGCAGGCAAGTGATTGACAGCTAATATAAACCAATATAGCAGCTGGGAAGACAGATTCAGCACGTTTTTAGAAAAAAAATCAAAACAGGTCGCACTAAAACCATTATGAGCAGTTGCACAAATGCTCCCAAATATATCATGAGGTCGCATAGATTAAATTTCGAGCGCACATGCGACCAAAATGGTTCCAATTTCAAGCCCTGACTACTTTGTGTCATAAAATCACGTCTGATTTGATTTAATGGCTTCATGGGCTATGAGGGAGAACAAATTCACAAACCTGACACTTGTAAATGAACACTTTCAAAAAAAAAAAAAAAAATACAGAAACACAAACCAAAAATATATCGGTATCTGTATTAGTCAGGAGTTAAAAATATTTTTTTCATAAGATAAACCAACTCAATATTAATAAAGATTAAAAATTCAATATTATGTAAAGACCGGGGACAGACCAAGCTGTTGTCAAACAACTAGTGTCAAAATGAACCAACCGTGTTATCGCTTTGGCTTGTGTCTGGTCTTGTCTGGACCAAAAAGCTGTGTGTAAACACACCAAATGGACAGTGGCCGAGTGATTCAAAAGCGCATACTGCAGCTGCGTTCGAGGATTTTTTTTTTTTTTTTGCATTGGCAGGCGGCAGTAACGTTTTCTCATTGAACAAAAAAAATTGAACTTCCGACGTACACATCCAGAGTAAACAAAGCAGCATTATCACAGTACTTGTCAGTCACTGCGCAGGGATTCGCTTGTGCAAATATGTATGATAATCTAATAATCCATATCGTTTGCAAATATTTGAAAAATGTAGCAAACCTCTTTGTATTTCTTCATGACTTAAATTGTTTTTTTGCTACATCACTTCAGTTTTTGTTCTGGCGCTCTGATTTATTGCTGAATAACCAATCAGAACGCACTCTTCAGCCAACACCCGACAGCAATTCTACATGGTGAACTCGTTCCAGCATTAGCCCGATGAAAGATGACATGTGGAACACACCAAACCAACTAGCCGGACTGACCCTGACCGACGAAGCCCAACGGCCGACCATTTGGCTTGGTGTGTCCCGGCCTTTAAGGTGTAGTCCTACCTGAACAATGTCATTTTCTCCACCCTCAGTGTCATGGCTGAAACTGACATTGGAGCCCGATGGGTGTTTGGAGCGGGTGGTTTGGGGTCCTCGTCGCTGGCGTTGGGTGTCCGAGGACCGGGCAGTGTCGTGTGACGTCTCACTGGGTTCCTGCTCGGCCATGTGGAGGGAGGGTTCAAACGCTGGTAAACACAGCAGTGCTTCGCCTTCCTGAGGCTAAACACAAAAACCACACTCATACAGACTGAAGGGAGACAAAATACAGTGGCTCAAGTCTAGAATTGAATATTTCTTTAATAACCATTTTGCTATTCTGATGATTTTGTCTAGTCATGTGTAGTACCTCATCTCGATCCTCCTCGCCCTCTGTCCTGCAGAGGGAATTGACTGACAGGTCGTCTCTGAGGTCATCCTGGCTGTCATGAGGAGGTTCGACTCGTCCACTGAAGAACAGTACGGTCTCGGGACTGGGATTGGGCCAAGATAGGATACCTTGCTTATCCACACAGCACAGCACCTATGAGCAGGCCAGGACATAAAATAAAACCAGAAACCTTACTCTCTTTATAAAGCTTGTGATTCTGTGAATTTAAAGGATTTACTTTTTAAACAAATGTCTATTCAATGGAATTCAATTTCATTCAAAATTTAAAAGATGCCACTACCATGACTAAAGTCCATTGTTTCTATCAAATTATGTTAAAAGGAAAGTTCACACACAATTTTTAATAACACAATACAGTTGAAGTAAGAATTATTAGCTCTCCTGAATTATTAGTCCCCCTGTTTATCCCTCCCCGCCAATTTCTCTTTAACAGAGAGAAGAGTTTAACACATTTCTAAACATAATAGTTTTAATAACTCATCTCTAATAAGCTTTAACTTTGCCCTGATGACAGTACAAGTTAATTAGGTTAACTAGTCAGGTTAGGGTAATTAGGCAAGTTATTGTATAACGATGGTTTGTTCTGTAGACTATCTAAAAAAATAAAGCTTAAAGGGGCGAATAACTTTTACTTAAAATGGTTTTAAAAAATTTAAAACTGCTTTTACTCTAGAACGAAATAAAAAAATATTACTTTCTCAGAAGAAAAAATATTCAGACATACTGTGAAAATGTCTTTGCTCTGTTAAACATCATTTGGGAAATATTTAAAAAAGAAGAAATATGTATTTATTTAATTTGTTTAATAATTCTGATTGTAACTGTATATAGCAATCCTTATAATTAAGTGCTTTTAAACATATAGGAGTTTCTTTTTTGTTGTTGTTGTTGAACACAAATAAGCTATTTTGAATAATGTTAGAAACCTAAAGCCATTGGCATAGATTTATAGAAGGGAAAAAAAAAAAAAAACATTATTGACGCTACCCGTTTTCAACATTCTTCAAAGTCTCTTCTTTTGTGTTTAACAGAAGACAAGTTTGGAAAAAGTAGACGGAGAGTAAATAACAGAATTTTCATTTTGTCATCAGTTTCTCTCCCTCCACTTGATCCAAACCTGTTTGAGATCCTTTCTTCTGTTGAAACTGGTTAAGCATGGACTACCATAGGTATTTTTCTTCCTACTATAGAGGTCAATGGCAGCTGGTTTGCAACATGCTTTAGAACAGTGTTTCTCAACCACGTTCCTGGAGGACCACCAGCTCTGCTTATTTTCCAAACACATCTGATTCAGATCATCAGCTCATTAGCACAGGCTGAACCCCCTGTAATGGGTGTGAAAGAGAAAGAACACATCCAAAACATGCAGTGAGTGTTGGTGGTCCTCCAGGTACATGGTTGAGAAACACTGCTTTAGGCCCAATCCCAATTCTCCCCCTTAGCCCTTCCCCTTACCCCTCGTTTTGCGCGTTCCCATCAAGGGGTAGTGGTGTCCCAATTCTCTTTAGCTTGAAGGCGTAGGGCTAAGGGCAAGGGGTATACACCCCTTCGAACGAAGATTTTTCAGGAGCACACTTGAAACGGAGGGGTAAGAAAATTTCCCAGAATACACCTGCTACAGCGCCAGTTTCACTGAGATCCACAAATTAGTATTTTTTGTCATTATTACGAATTTTTACGACAAACAAACATATGTTTTAATATATTCATAACCGGGTTCATGTTTTACCATCATGCTTTTTTTAAAAAAAAAAAAGGCAAAAAATAAATAAATTAAAAAAAAAAAAAAAAAAAAAAAAAAAACGCTAAATTTCGCGATCTATAATCCATAATCATAACTCTTGTACAGCAGTCCCACAACATTCTGACACTCGATGACACTCACATACCCTGTCAGAGCAGTCTAGTGGCTGAAAATGAGCTTTTTACAGTGTCTGCTATAATGTTAATGTTGTTTTCGTGTGTTTACATAGATGAATACAGCCGCTGTGTAAATACACAGTATAGTTACAATCTTATTGCCACATTATATCATTATGATAACATAATATATCCCTTCAGTGATATCCTGAAGATAAATAGCAAAAAATAACACAACTGGAATAACTACAGCAGTCGCCATCGTCTGATCTCATATGAAGCAAGAGATCGCGATGACATCTGACGACGTGTGCAGGTGTTGAAGTGCTGTCCCAATTCCTAGGGGTAAGTTTTGAAGCCCTTCCCCTTAACCCTCAGTTGTAAGGGCCAAGGGGAAGGGGAAGGGGTAGGGGTACAAAAATAGAATATGGATTGGGCCTTAGAATATCTTGTTTTGTGTTCAACAGAAGAAACAAATTCATAAATGTTTAAAACAACTTGAGTGTGAGTAAATGGTGAGGAGATGTTCATTTTTGAGTGAACTATCCCTTTAAGAGATTACCGCACAAGTGCCACGTAAACATTGATAATCTATTTAATTGCATTTAAAAGACAGCCAAGACAGGATTTACATGAATATGTATTCTAAATATGTTCATGGTTTAGCCTATTTGTAGGATTCCACACTTGCCCTCTTGTCTTATTTAATGTAAACACTTCTTGCTATTTGTTTATACATACAGAGGGATGTGTAGTAAATTGTTGTTTGTGGTAACTGACACCATGATACACCTTCAGAATCTCAAATATGTAAACAAATGTTCAAGAACCAGGAAGGAACGAAGTAAGGCTGCTTTAAATAATCTATTCATCGAAATATTTGAGCTTTACAACTGCTCTCCTCAACCTCAGCTCCTTCTGTAAATTGATCACAAGGTTCAAATAAACCATAAGTACTAATCTTAAAGTAAACATTAAATTCTTTTTTTCCATCAATCTAGAAATAGGAAGTGTAATATCTCTCATATTACGCCAGGGAGAGCACTCACAGTGACTGAACCCAATGTGTGCAGCAGACTGGAGGTGTAACACAGGGTCTGGGACTCTCCCTTCAATACACTGACCAGATGTCTCCACACACAGCGTAGCATCTCCTGTAAACATGCACACATAACATACACACATGCACACAACATGAGTCTCATATTCAACAGAAACTCAAATCCATCTATCAGCAGCTCTTGGTTTCGAATGGCTCTGCAAAAGTGTCAGGATTTATGAAACCTGAAACGTGGTTCAAAACACAGACACACACATACACACGCAGAGTCTGGGTAAGTTAAGCAGGAAAAAAAGCAGTGATATCCTATCCAGGCTTGGGTTTATCCAGCTGCATTTAGAGATTTAGAGGAGTTTCATTAATGTACAAGAACAAGATTAATGCACCTGGCAGCAGAAAGCAGGAAAAGGGAAAGGGAAATTGAATTGACTGAATGACTGGAGGTTTAGAACTTGAAGCAAACAAGTTGAATCTTGAGGTAGCAGCTACAGGAGAGCAGCACTGCGGGAACTGAAGACGGTTAGTTCTTAGCATCAATGTGAAGTCTATGTGAAATCAAAACGGTCTACATTACAAATGTCAAATATTGTCAATAAACAATCAAATCTCTTTTTAGGTTATTAAGCAAACTTGTACACGTGTGGTATTTAAAAAAAAAAAACAGCTTTAGTCAAGATTTTAATTTTAAATTCACACTACCAGTAATGAGGATAACGCATTACAAGTAACACGAGTTACGTAATAATATTACTTATCTAAGTAATTAGTACAGTAACGCATTACTTTAAAAAAAGTAAGTAATAATATCTGAGTTACTTTTAAAAAAATGTAACGCAATATAATTTTTTGTTTAATTAAAGGTGCAGTAGGTGATTGTCTTTAGAAACATTTTTTGTTGTGCTGGTTGAAAGTCTCTTCATTTTCCAATAGTAATGATTATAGTAAATGATCTAAATGTATTTATATGCATTTTTATATTTTGGGTAAGACATAAAATTAAAAAATGTTCATCCAATTAAATTTTGTCGGGCCGATAATTCTCATAATTCTGATAAGTAGCCCAAACTGTCTGTCAGCATATGTAGATTTGGACAACTGCGTACCCGTTCACGCAGATCGTAGTCATGTGGACACGAGTGACAGGGCTAAAAACCAATGCTGAATCAAAACTTTTTAAAATTCTGAATCAATATTGGAGTTACTGATGGCTGAAGGATTTCTTTTAGACAGGTATAGTTATGTTTTAGAAGTATTTTAGTCACGCAAAGCTTATGTAGAATTTTGTTGTTACGAATGGGTTAACTTATATGCAGAGAAGTGTTGTTCAGTCACTGAACTCTTCCGTCAAAAGATTGATGTCACTATTTTCAGTTTCATAAGGGACCTTAAAATAGCGCTATTCCACCTAGCCTGCTTTGCTGAGGTCAAGTTGGTTTTATATTCACATCACATTGATTCATTTTTGAATAATGACAACCTGTGACACTGTATTGTTTACCACGCTAATCTGTACTCAAATATTTGCTCTGAAATAGCATGTAAGTATGGCATTAGTAATAAGTGTAATTCCTGCACGCCACCGGCCAACTACTAAGCATACAGTAGTCGCTTTGGGACAAAGTGTGAGTGAGAGTGAGACTGATGAGTGAGACTGATGAGAGAGAGCGATGACAAGTTTTGCTTGCTAACTACATAACTGAAAACAGGCTAGATATAATACAGTTTTTCGTTTAGAATTGTAGTATTATAAAGTACTACAAAGTTTTCTATCTGGCAAATGACATGATCTAGTGGGTCTCTGTCATCTTTAATGTGCACGTTCACGATTTCAGAAGGCGTGGCTTTGGATGACAGGCGAGGGACTGTACTTAAAAGGTATTATGCAAACCGCTTAGCATTTAGGCAGATCACCTACTGCACCTTTAATTAGCTTATAAAAAGTAAATTGCTGAATTTAAATTGAGATGAGACTTTTTATTTTGAAAACATGGAGGAAAAGAAATTGTCCTTGAAAATGGTTTGTACTTCACTAATAAGTCAAAAAGCACAAAAGAAGCATTGCTTTAAACTTTCCTTAATCTGTATATACGACATGTAGAGCTTTGAGCTCAGGAAGTTCTCAGAAGATAACATTATCCTACATTATTATTATTATTCAGTGTGTTTTTCAAAAGGTAAATAAAGGTGTAGGTGCTACAGTGTGTTGCTAATTGCAGAACTATTCTACTAAAAAAAGGAAAAAACCTGAAAGTTCTGAAAGAGATCAAGCCTCAGCCTGGTAAGAAAAAGTAATGCAGAAGTAACTCAAAGATAACGTAACGCATTACTTACCATAAAAAGTAACCAAGTAGAGCAACTAGTAACTTTAAGAGAAACTCAATACTGTAATGCATTACTTTCAAAAGTAATTTTCCACAACACTGCACACTACTCTTCAGAACAATGGTGATGATTTTTATGTTTTAGAAAGGATAATTTTATTCTGCAAAGACTAAGTAAATTGACAATAAAGACACTTACAACTTGAGAAAAGATTTTATTTAAAACTAAATCTGTTCTTCCAAACTTTCCATTTATGATGTTTTTTGCAAATATATTTAATATAATATATTTGCTAAATATTATAGTTATAATATATAACTTAATGAACTCTAATTAATATTGTAGTGTAATAAGTTAAGTAATAACAAGTTTAACAGTGTGAGATTTTACAATATTACTGTTTTTACAGCATTTTGATCGAATAAATTCAGGTTAAGTGAGCATAATAAACCTATTTTAAAAGATTAACAAAAAAAAAATAAAAGAAATCTCACTGAACCCCAAACATTTGTGCATTTATAAAATGTATCTGCTGTTAAAAAGTTCATTATTTAAAGGGGTGGTCTACAGTGTACTTTTAAGGCTTGGTTGCGTTTATAAGATGCAAAGCAATGTGTGCTCATGCTTCACTTGTAGAAAATCACTTTATTTTTTCATATACCTTACTTTAATCATATACAGCTACTCAGCTAACATACAGCTACTCAGTCATATTTCCTAGTTCCTCCGAAAGGCCCGCCCTCAAGAGGCTCTGATTGGTCACCTAACACATAATGTCCTGTGATTCGCGGATCGGCTCCATGTCATGCCCCTACAAGCACGCGATTTTGCACTGTGTAAACACCAGCTGAATTAGACATAATATGAAGAGCACACAGCTGGGTCCTAATGCCCCAGTATAGTGACGGGGACTCTATACTGCTCAGTGAGTGCCGTCTTTCAGATGAGACGTTAAACCGAGGTCCTCACTCTCTGTGGTCTTTAAAAATCCCAGGATGTCCTTCGAAAAAGAGTAGGAGTTTAACCCCGGCATCCTGGCCAAATCTGCCCACTGGCCTCTGTCCATCATGGCCTCCTAACTCTCCCCATATCATAATTGGCTTAATCACTTAATCAGAGTGATTATTGGCTTAATCACTCTGTCTCTTCTCCACCAATCAGGTGGTGTGCGGTCTGGCAAAAAATGGCTGTCGTTGCGTCATCCAGGTGGATGCTGCACACTGGTGGTGAATGAGGAGATTCCCCCCCTATGTGTAAAGCGATTTGAGTGCCCAGAAAAGCGCTATATAAATGTAAGGAATTATTAATTATTAATTATTATTATTATTATACGACTAACACTATGCACTGTGCACGTCAAAGATCAATTTTAACAAATAAAAACACTTACAGGTTGTGGCTCACAAGCCACAGCTTCATCGGTTGGAGGAGTTTTTAGCCGAATCCAGCACTGAACTGGGAGAGATTCTGCTAGCTATATATTTTTTAGCATTCAAAATAAAATTAAACTGTAAGCACTTCTCTCTTTGTGTCGTGATCTTTGGAAGCCCAAATAGAAAAACAGAACAAGCTCTGTAAAAAAGCAGCTTTTGGATGGCATTTTAGCTTTCTCTGCTATAACATTACAGCGCCTCGTTGCTGCGCGGGGTGTATGCATGTGTTGAATACGCAAACCCTGAAGCGTTTGTGATCTCACTAGCTCGGATTAATTTTTTTTGTAGTCCTCAAACTTCGTTCGCTGTAGGCTTTGCTAAGCTAACTCTGTAAAAGCCAATGTCTCTGAACTTTGAGCGTCTTATATTCAAAGAGATATTGTTTATGTTCACACAGCTACATTACACATCAACTAAAGTTTAAAATATGATATCGTAGTGGACCACCCCTTTAAACTGTAAGGAGTACAGTAGCATGATACAAGATGTCTAACAAACATGAAAAAGCAGAGAAAGAGACACACACAGACACGCACGCACGCACACGCTTATGAACATTTTGTATTCTAAAATAACTGAACAACAAAATACAGTAGATTCCAACACTTTCAGCCTGCTTATGTGTGATCTGTCCATGCAGACAACTACTTACCTTGCTTTTAAAATGAAAAAAAAAAAAGACTTGATCATGCAGTAGTTCTCCAAACGTACATTAACTCAGATAGAAATGTTTGAAAACGTTGTCCAGACAAGCACCACCACTGAAGAGAGAGCGTGTACTCTATCATGCAAACCTCAGGCAGGCAGAAGGTGGGCAGGCAAAGGCCGAGGGGGGGCAAAGGTCAGCGAGAGGGGTGCCAAACTAACCGGCAGCACAAGAAGCCAAAAATGAGCAAATAAATGAATAAGACCGCGGGAGTATTGGCTGATTTTGGAAGATCGATTACACCAGGTGAGATGAAGTGCCTGTGGTGATTTTAAAAGGAAAATTAATCAATAAAATGGCTGATACGCAAATAATGAAAAACGGCTCTTTTTCATAGTGATTCCCTGATGAGTGAAACAAAAAAGGAAAAATCAAACAAACAAAAAAAATGGGAGTTTTGTGAAGGTCCAGAGCAAGGGAGGAGGATCACAAGAAGCGTGTGGTGAACGGGTGTGAGCGGGGAAGGAGGAATACAGAGGATATACCTGGGAGGACACCACTTCCGTGTAGCTGCTTAGAGTGTCCTCAGAAAACTTAGCAAGCTGGGACGAGAGAAAAGTCTGATTAAACACCTAAGTAGAGGGTCAGACCTCCGATTTCAACTCTGGCCGGCTCCGCAATCCCTCTCTAAACCTCCCTACTACTGCTAGTGTGAGGCCAGCCAATGAGCTTTATTTCCTCATGCAGTGTTGTGACTGCAAATCAAAGTTAATACACACAGTAATCATCATAGGTGGATGGGATTTCATTTTAGCAGCAGCATCAGTCAGGTGAGATTTGGGGAGTTATGCAAGTTGTGTCTGCATTTATGTGCGATCTGGTAATGAATTGCATAAATATGCGAATGAATGAATGTGTGGTGATCGGTCTGACTTACCAAGCCAGTAGGAGAATTACGGCTCGACTCGGCTAACACACGGGCCTCTCCATATGCATTCACCAGAACCCACATTACAGGAAACAGCAGAGGTAAAATGGGCAACACACCCATCATCTATATAAAACAAACATTAAAATAGTTGAATATCAGGACTATTATTGGTCAATATTCTATTTATTTGTATCAGAGCTTTAATCTTTTGACTGAAAGATCCCGATTGCTTGTTATGTTATTAGTAACTATTGTAGTGTTTATTAGAAGTTTGAAAAAGTAAACTACACCAAAACAATTATTACAAATCTCTTTTATTAAACATTTATACTCATTAACATTTATTACTATTGATATTATTATTGCTGGGCCACACATACAAAGAAAATTAATCGAGATCCAAAATAAAAGTTTCTTTTGACATAATATATGTGTGTGTAGTGCATATTTACTATATATATATATATATATATATAATACTCAGAACAGCCCGTCTGACACCAACACCACGTCATGTTCAAAGTCACTTAAATCACCTTTCTTCTCCATTCTGATGCTCAGTTTAAACTGCAGCAGATCGTCTTGACCATGTCTACATGCCTAAATGCATTAAGTTGCTGTCATGTGATTGGCTGATTAGGAATTTGTGTTAACAAGCGGTTGGTCAGGTGCACCTAATAAAGTGGCCGGTGAGTGTATATACTACTATATACTATATCAGCTGTATGAAACTGTTCTGGATTAAAAGAAAATGCCTTAATTTGATTAACTATCAACCTGCAACTGAAGGAAGTTGAAGGGTCCAGGGGTGAGACCAGGAGTGTCACAGAAGTATCGGATTGTATTAATAGAGAAAAAGGCCACCTATAAACAAGAAAACATGACTGTCAACAAGCGGATATGCATATTCACACCTATTTTTTTAAATGTTATGAACACTACAACCATTTCACACATCTTGGGTCTGCTTGTGAGTGTTGCATGAGAAAGCACTTCTGCTGCGAAAAGTTCACTCCAATATTGTGTTTCTTCATAAACAGCATGTAGCAAGTATATTGCAAAATACTGTTATTAAATAGGTTGACAGAAAAGTCTCACATTATTTTTAGTGGAGCAAAAATTCAACAATGAAACACTACATACATACTATTCAATGCCATACAGTTTGAATAAAGCAAATTGTTAATGTGTGTATCAAAACAGATGTTGCTGAACATGTGAAACAGACCAAGTGTGCATGTGTTCAGTTTTGTCATACCAATACAGCAGGGCAGGCGAATTTGGCAATAATTGACTGCACTGTGAAGCGCTCATTATCGAGGGCTGTGATTGGACGGGAGAGAGCCAGGTCAAGACTGTTCCTGTTGGCAAAACAAAAACAGCTTAAAACAAATGTCCTGTTATCATTTATTCAAATAAAATAACATCAAATTTTTAGTTTAGCACTGGCAGAAGGTTCAGTTAAAAGGTTCACCCAGAATAAAATATAAAGATTTACTATTAATTTACTCATCCTCAGGCAATCTACGATGTAGGTGATATTTGTTTTGTGAGTAGAACATAAAATATGATGTTTTGATGAATCTGTGGTCCTTGAGGATTCATAAAATGCTGTTCAATGACAACGAGCACTTTGAGAATCAAATTATTAACAAATTACCAGCAAAAAAAATCAGTGTACATTTAACTCAATTTGAGTTTAACTTAACACTTCTTGGGTGTACATATGACTCCCTCCCTTTTGGAGTTAAAATAACACTTTCTAAAGTGTGAAATTTGTACATTACTCACAGAGTTCATTTTAACACAGTAAGAATTTATTCTTACATTGAACTGGAGTGTGTGTTACCCTTCAAAGTGTTAATATATTACCTTTTTTCCTATATTATCAATTGGTGTGTGTGACAGATAACAGTGATCAAATATGTTGAAAATAGTTTTAATTTTTTAAATGTTCATTAATCTTTTCAGAAATAATTTTAATACATTCAACTCTTTGCATTTTAAAATGATTCAAGTTTAAGTAAAACACTGGTTTGATCACTGTTTGTCTGAAAGAACCGGTTAGAGGAAAAAAACTGCACTTCTCATCACTAGTGGGAAATACACTGCATATTGGGTTAACAGTTTAACACTGAAAAAAAAAACTCTTAAATATACGGTCTTTCACACTCGTAAATTAAAATGTACTCTGGTTTTAACACTGAACACCAAAAAAATCTCACTGTATATTTAACACTGGAATTTTTGCTGTGTTTAATCGATTTTTAAGACTGATTGTTTCATTTCAAAAGATCTCAATAAAACACCAACAGGCACATGATTTAACTTGTTTTGAGATCACTTTAATGATCTAAGCAAAAAGCAAAAACAGTCACCTATATGTACGGCTTGAGGGTGAGTGAATTAACACTTATATCTGGGTGAATTTGACAGTTATTTTACCTGACGCTGTCCAGTATAGGTGTGCGCACCACTCTGAAGAGGCGGTACTGCTGAGGGCTATGGGGACCCTTGCGCTCATTCCCGCGTGGGGAGGGAGGAGGAGAGAACGGTGGAAAAAGGTCTCCTGGCTCAAGTACAATGTGTTCGTCGTCCTGGTAATAGAAGATGCAGTGAATGAGAAGAACGAGCTGAAAACACTCTCCAAGGTTTCCTTGTGTACCCTTTTAGATTCCAGTACAAAAGATTCCAGTACATAACTCTTACAGTTACTGCCTCTTCAGTAAATTCTACAATGTGAAAAGCGCTATAGAAATAAAGATGTATTGAATAATAGAATCATTTTGAATCTTCTTGAACAGAGAAACAGAGTCTCCTATCCTGAATTAACAGTTTGTTATATTAACTGTATTACACTGAATCTTTTGAGTGTGCCTCACATGGGTGAGTGGGCTTGACAAACCACTTGTAGAAAACATACTCTTTCAGGTCTCAGACGCTTCAACAGACACTTCCTTTCGAAAAATAAATAAACAAATAAAACATTCCCCCCTATTTACTCATTCATTTTCCTTCAGCTTAGTCTCTATTTCAGAGGTCGCCACCGTGGAATGAACCGCCAACTATTCCAGCATGTTTTACACAGCGGATGCCCTTCCTGCCGCAACCCAGTATTGGGAAACACCCATACACTCTCTCACACACACTCATACACTACGGCCAAAATAGTTCATCCAATTCACCTATAGCGCATGTCTTTGGACTGTGGGGAAAACCGGAGCACCCAGAGGAAACCCACGCAAACACGGGGAGAACACACAAACTCCACACAGAAATGCCAACTGGCCCAGCCGGGAGTTAAACCAGCGACCTTCTTGCTGTGAGGCGACAATGCTAATCACTGAGCCACCATGCCACCCCCTACTTACTCGCCTTGCGCCTAGCTGTGCTTTTATACTTCTATAGGTATAAAAGCACTTTTATGAGTGCTGTTTGTGTTCTCTGTAATAACACTTCCAAAACGCTAGATGGCAGAGGAGTTTTATGTACTCTGTGTCGTGTTTCTTTTCAGGTGTTTAGTTTTTTTATGAATGCTACCTTAATATACAAGAAGCTAAAACTTGCTTATTCAGAGGCGGGAATCGGTGAACATGAAACAACTTTAACCATAAGGTAAACACAAAACAAAAGTTTCCATCTGGAGCTCCTTCACAGGACTTGACACTTGTAAACAATCGCTCCATCTGGCTCGCGGCTTACAGCACCGCCCACACTCGTCACAGCTACCAAGTAGGGCTGGGCGATATGGCAAAAAAAAAAAATCTCGATTTTTTCATAAAGTTTGACCGATTCACGATTTCGATTTTGATTTTTTATAAATTTTTTTATTAATTTTTTTTTTACTGTGTAACTACCTTACCAGCTTACCTTGTTCATTTAAATTTAAATAAATGCTGAAACTAGTCTGTTTTTTTCATGCTCACTTGTAAAAGAAAAGCAATAGTGTGACTAAACGCGGTTATGACCATCTCTCATATAGGGATGCTAAACATAGCTACAATAGAAGTCACAGCAGGTCATATGTTGTGCAGCTTTGGGCAAATTTTATTTGGAGAGAAAATGACCAAAATGTAACTTGAAGATTAAAAAGGATTGGAGGGGAAATAAATATTCAAATCTCTGCACATAACAGAAAAATAAACAATGATAATGCAACAATAGTTTATCTGTATTAGTGGCATGGCAGAAATATATATTTAGACAGGCCTTGTCAAAGTGAGCGGGCACTTTCACGAATAAAAAATATAGCACTTAAATTATTTCATAACAATCAATAAAATAACAGCGGTTTTATATCAAAAAATGGTAATGATATAAAATATACTACATTTTGATGGTAAAATATAACCATTTAAACGATTTTGTATTTAAATATTAAATAACGAATGCATCAAGTTAAATATAAAAAAAACGAATGAAACAACACACAGCAAATCAGGATATAAAGGACTATATTTAGCAAAATGCTACTCTTTTTATCTTTGTAATTTTATAGTTTTATTTTTGTTATTTTAATTATTTTTTGTCTTCATAAATAACTAACGAGCTATAGACAAATATCTGCTTGACGTTTTAGAAAATATTTGTGCGTAGCTCCACCACCCAGTGTATATTAAAGATCACCGTGAACAAAAAGAAACCCACAGAAACCTGTTACATGTCTATCTATATTTAAAGGTCTATCATATATTTAACTGAATCGTATAACAGTCTATAGCTGAAATGTTGGAAATTGCTTAATTTATTTTTTATAAAACATTTGTCAAAACGTATTGATATTTTTTGGAGTAAAAACTGCCGACATTTAAGAATCCATATTTATTTTATTCATTCATTCATTTGACTTGTTTATTGGTGCATATATGGGTTATGATTTAATTCATACAGTACCTTGACAGCTACTGTGCCACTCCGTAATTCAAGCAAAAGTCCAAATTAAAGAAAGATTTGACTTTCTGCGGTGACCGACATTTACAACACGCCGTAACCGTCCTTTAAGTGGTGCGCGGGTCCCCGTCTCGCAGCTCGCGCGGGAGACACAGACGGCTGCGGGACGCGAACAACAGCACGACGCGCATGGAAACATTCGCGAAGCTGGCTGTCTGATTGCGGGGCTGTTGTTGCTCTAGCGGGAAAATGTCCCGGTGTTCCCAATGGCCGGTCCGCCCTGGCGCGCTTCCGCTACCAGCTGTGGCAGCACATCAACAGAGCCGCGACGTCAACACACAGAATCAGCACAATTCAGCACGGTTGTCTAACAGTTTAGAAAGGTTTGGCACGATAGTGGAAAAGCGGCTTTAATATTTTTATTAAAAAACCGCGATTCCTCGATTTTGTAAAAAATAAAATCGTCTTAAAACGTAAATTCGAATTAATCGAAAAAAATCGAAAAAACCGCCCAGCCCTACTACCAAGCAGACCAATTACGGAGCTTGCGCTACATGTCATTACAACACACGTTTACATTTTTAAAAAGGTGCGCGTCAGGAGGGGTCAGAGGGGTCTGTGACCGCGCAAAGGCTGCGCCGGAGCATACGAGTGCGCTTGACGCAGAAGTATAAATCAGCCTTTACTCTAGCACTTAATTAACTAACACTAACTATGCACTAACAGATTCTTTGTATAATAAGCACTCCTGTGTGTATTGCCTCGTCTTGTTGAATCATTGAAAGCCTCCTTGATTGTAAGTCTCTTTGGGCAAAAGCGTCTGCTAAATGACTAAAAGTCAATGTAATATTCTTTTTTCCTATTTATAACCCCACCTACTGAAACTCAATTGGACCAAAATGTCAATCTGTAAATAAAATAGTAAATAAAAGGTAGGTTTACACAACAATGACATACCTAAAACTGATATTCCCTGTAGTCCACCGTTATTGTTCTGGTTGTCAAGTATTTGTGAACAAAATTAGAAATTCTGTATTGGTGGATATTTTATTAATTAAAATTTGTTAAAGCACTAAATTGTCTAAAACTAAAACTGGCCTCCGTTACACTTACCGCCCTAAACCTCACTCCAATCCCGGACGAGCCCCCATATGTAATCCACCGGCTTCTACTCTACCCAAACCAGTCTGAGCAGGGATCGAACCGGCGATTCTTTATATGGGAGCTGGTTGCTCTAACAAGGAGGCTAAAGACCATGGCCTCTAGCATCTGTCGCTAGAGCAGCTTTTGAAGTCAGAGGAGTGAGATTTACCAGCATAGAACTTCGCTAAAATACAAAATAAAAGCTACATATTAAAAGAAAAAACAAACTAAATCTGAATCAAAAATAAATAAAATGCTGTAAAATCTATATTAATACATTAAATGTATAATAGTGCAATGATAAATGCATAATAATGTAATTTATTAATAAATACTACGGAAATATGTTTTGTTAAATATTGTAGAATAAATCTAAATTTGTTATGCATTTCTTTTAGTTGTAAGCACATTAACAAATTAATAAAGCACGATCATTGAAAAAAAATTTAACAATAGTATTAATACTAAATCAAACCTAACACTACCTTGATGCCTCTGAGAGATGCAAAGGCTTCCTGGCCGGGTCTAAGCGCGATGACATCACCTTCCACCAGGAGGCTGACAGGTAGATTGACCAGCTGCTCGTCTCTGAACGTCCAATGCAGCGACCAGGAAGGGGAGGTGGGAGTGTAGAGGTCAGGGTACAGAGACGGGGCCCATCTGATTGGATGTCCTGCACTTCTCTCCAAATAATCTGGTAACATATGAAGACAATTTTAGAGAGTTAACAAGTGAACGTTTACTTGGACTTGGAGCAGTAAGTCAAGAAACACAGATTGACCTAATTACATTTTTTTTTAAACACACTACTAATTCATGTGTGTTTAGCATTGTGCTAAAATGTAAAGTAAAAGACTGAATGAGCCCCAGCATAACAATCATAAGATTCAAAAACATGATTGATTCAATAGCAGCATATTTCCCAGTAGGGCTGGGCGATACAGCAAAAAAAAAATTATCATTATATAATCTTTCATATAATTTGGTATCAATAATTATAGATTTTTTTTTCAATCCATTTAGGAATATTGGGATTTTTTATTTAACCACTTTATTTTAAACAAAAATATCTTGTCTCCTATGTCTTATAATAAAATAAACATAAGTGTTAAAGAGATGAAAAGAAACCAAAAAGCCACTCTGGCGACATCCTTACATCCTTTTTTATTTACAATGTCCTCACTGCTGCTACTCACGGCACTTATTTTTGCGTATGTTGTTGTTCTGACCTGAGGTGGCAATAATGCAACTCAGTCTACTCATATGTTGCATCTAAAAGCATGTGAAAAGTGCGAGCTTGTGGTTTCCTTCATCATTTTCAATGCGATTTGTGCTCGCGCTCCCCTGGCGTCTTTTATAACTAGGTGACCATCAATTGTTTTCTCAGAGGATGACCCATTGCTCCAGTTCAGATACACATTTTATTTATGGAGAAAATTAAAAAAAGCACTGCAGTGTTTGGGTGCTCTGTGTTTGTCTGAGGTAATTAGTCTGTACAAAGTGTAAAGCAGATTGGTTAGTTCTACTTAGATGACTTGCAGCATTCTGAAAAGTTGCACATCATGTGCGCGTCGCTCCCTATTTGCGAGCGCAAGCCATGAGCCTCGATTGGAAATAACCCTAAGCTTACTGACATTCCTTCCAAGGCGATTGGGTGATTGGGCGATAAATTTATATTTATTTAGTTTTTTAATTAATTTAAGTAATATTATTGACTAATATTAAAATGTTGATTAAAATGATTTATTTACAATACAGTTTGTAAAGTAATATTTTCTGCCTTTCAGTAAATATTTTATATGAGAGACTTGCTTTTTTTTACCAAATAAAGATCTAATTGGATTTGCATTGTAAACATTAAATAAAAGTTAAAAAGTTATTATTTTTTTATATTATTTAATCTTTCATTTTAAGGTATTATTTCATATATTAAGGTTTTAGTTATGATACTCCTAAAATCATTCGGCATAATTCCGCAGATTTTTTACACAATTCTGCGCAGAAATAGCAAAAACTATCCGCAAATTCCGTCTGGCCCTACCAATAGGGTAGCTATACCTGGACATAGGAAAATTAAGACCTGTTTGAAATTATTTAAGACCTACAACCCAATATTTCAGTGAATTTAAGACTTTTTAAGGACTAAAATGTAGTTTTTTAAATTTAAGACATTAAGACTTTTAGACCTCGCAGACAGCCTGTAATAAAACGAAAGCGTTTCATACCGAAACCTTTTTTAGCGTTATTGACAATGGTATTCGGTCACTAAACACCGATACCGTTTTATCGCCCAGCCTTTTTTCTCAGTTGACAAATTTTTATTTTTTTGCAAAACACTGTTTCTAAAAAAATAATTGTTATACAGTTGAAGTCAGAATTATTAGCCCCCCAAATTATTAGCCTCTCTGTTTATTTTTTTCCTCAATTTCTGTTTAAAAGAGGGAAGATTTTTTAACACATTTCTAAACATAATAGTTTTAATAACTCATTTCTAATAACTGATTTATGTTATCTTTGCCATGATGACAGTAAATAATATTTACTAGATCTTTGTCAAGACAGTTTTATACAGCTTAAAGTGACATTTAAAGGCTTAACTAGGTTAATTAGGTTAACTAGGTAATTAGGCAAGTTTTTGTATAACGATAGCTTAAAGGGACTAATAATTTTGACCTTAAAATAGTTTTCAAAAAATTTAAAAAGTTGCTTTTATTCCAGCCAAAATAAAACAAATAAGACTTTCTCCAGAGGAAAAAATATTATCAGACATACTGTGAAAATTGCCTTGCTCTGTTAAACATCATTTGGGAAATATTTGAAAAAGAAAATAAATTAAAAGGGGGGCTAATAATTCTGACTTCAACTGTATACATGTAGTTTGAAGTCTAAAGCTTGAGAAAATATATGCGGCCACTAACTTTATCAATTCCTTTACAGATTTTTTTTTTTTCACTTTTTACTGAACTGTATTGTAAAAATGTCCTATGATGTGACATACAAAAAATTAAGAAAAACAACTCTTTATAAATACACAAATAGTGTGAGAGCGATTTATATTCGTTGTTGGACATTTATCCATTTTTATTGTCCATTTATCATATTTTATATGAAATTATGAATAATATTTTTTTTCTCCATGATTTGTCAACTAAACTTAATTTAAATCTAAACAACTAAATTTAATTTAATAGCAGTTCTATGAACTATGCTTGAGACAGTCACACCATAAGACAGGTTTAAGATTTGGCTCAAACATGTAAAAAATATACAGTAGTAAGAGTAAATTGTTCAACAAGTGGTACATGAAAGATAAAGAAACTATTAGTTTTTGTCATGTGTGACAAGGAAAATGCAATGTCACGTAAACAACCTATAAATAATTCAATTAAATTTGTCTTTATTTCTATAGCGCTTTTACAATTTAGATTGTGTCAAAGAAGCTAAACATAGAAGTTCTAGTGAATTGAAACTGTGTCAGTCCAGTTTTCAGAGTTGAAGTTCAGTGTGGTTAAATACTGGCTTCTCTCTCCTCACCGTTCAGTTGTGAGATGATGGACTTGAGCCGCCGCACCATCTCACTCGTCCGTAACCTCTGCTGCCGTCCAATGAGGAAAAGGTTGAGCAGCAGGAGGAGGAAGAGCGCACCAGCGTTCACCAGCTCTATGCCTTGACTGGGATTAAAAGACAAGAAATCAGCTAACGTAAAACACCTGATAGCTACATTTGATGATGAGCAATTAAAAGTGTTTTGCATTAAGCTCTGCCCACCTGCCCTCCGGCTGGCTGCCGTGACAAGACAACAGCCCCACCACTACAACCAGAGTGAGAACAGCTCCAGGCCAATGGAAGCACGAATGCCGGTCACCATGATGGAGGAAGCTCTTGGCCCAAAGCTCCTGTGGAACATAAAGCAAAACTAAAATCAGCACTATCCTGTCAAGACTAATATACCATAAATGTGGTGATAAGAAGCGCTTATTCCAGAACAGACCTGTATGGTGAATCTGCGGCGGCCAAATTTCTGGTGTTGCCCCAATAAGTTGGACAGCTGGTCCCGTAGGGTGCACAGAGCCTGAGCCGTGGACAGTCCCAGTGGAGTCGCCGCCTCCTCCTCCTACAGCACAACCAAATCTGTCAGTCCATGTCACTCACTTTGTTTTGAAAAATGTTTGAGACGACTGTGGAAAAAGTGACTCATGAATATTAAGTAAGATCGAATTGGGCAGGTCACATCATAGTCAACGAACAGTCAAGATAAAAGTTTGTTAAATTGATTTTGTGGCACTTAGGGTTGGCAGAATGCAAGCTTTTGGTGGACATGCAAGTTTAATGAATTGAATTCAGGTAAAATGTTGCAGAAAAATCTGTGAATTTGATGCAAACAGCTTTCACAGGGTTTCTGCAGGTTGCATCTAGTCAAATTTAAGACTTTTTAAGACCCTTTTAAGACCATCAAGTATGAAATTTTAGACTTACACAGGGTTAAAGACTAAGGATTTTTTTCTAAAGGTCTGGTATTATAATGAGGAATCGTGTAAGTTTTTTTTTCCTGATTAGGAAATTTAATTTGAAAAAATTTGCTGTAAAAATTACAGCTTTATGAGAAGCTTTAAATGAGAAGCTTTACTTGGACAAAGCAAAATTAAGACCTGTTTTAAGACCTACAACACAATATTTCAGTGAATTTAAGACACCGCAGACACCCTGTTTTAGAAGAAAATGTAAATTGATGAAAAAAGGAGTAATACATGCTCTTTTTGTCTCATTAAAGACCATTTTCACTACTGCCTTTTGAAACTAATACAGAGGTTTGATATTATTGGCTGGAATGCCTGTCAAGAGAGCATTGAGTGATTGAGAGTTCATCAAAGTTGAGTGTCATGAATCAGTACACCAGTAATATGAAAAGCCATGTTTTTGACAGATCTTAGTGATGCCAGAAAAGAGAAGTGGCCCTAGAACTGAGCCCTGAGGCACCCCATCAGCTAGATGGTGCGACTTGGACACTTATACCTACAAGACATTCTGAAGTAACATGGAGAAATCTTTCACGCACATCCTAAATTTGAGATGGTGGGGATTTCTAATTGAAATGACAATGATTTGCATGTAAATATTTGCAACAGTAAATGTGACCATAACATTATGCAAATGCTTAAAACAACTTTTTATTTTTGATTAAATGTGACATTGAAGTACAGTTTAATACATGTCATTGGATACATCTGTACTAGGGTTGGGCCGATAAATTATATTATATCAAATCGCAATAAAATTTATGTCAATAACAATGATAAACTCTGGACTTTTTTACTCTATACCAGAGATGCCCAAACTAGGCCCACGGACCAAAGTTGGCCCATGGTAACCTTTGATTTGGCCCCCCCATCCCATCTGAGAAGAGAGGGAGAATGATGAGGATGGTTTAGAAATTTAAAATTTAATGTAGCCGTTTGTTTGTTTTATTGTTAAAAGCTAATTGACTTTGGTGAACAAATCAAGTCAAGGCAAATTCTATGGAGTCAATCTAGGGCCATATATACTTGCAACATAAAAGAAAGTTTTGCAAACAAAAATAAAGTATTGAGCAAAAAATTGTAAAATAATGCAAATCTCAAAAAAAAAAAAAAAAAAATCGTAAGGGAAAAATTGAGCTTTGAGAAATAAAAAGGAACTGCAATTAAAAATCAAGCAGTGTAAAAAAATGAAATCTTTGCAATTTTTTTTTACAAATATTCATAAATATTTGTTTTTCTGTATTGCCTGTATTGAGATTTATGGCTGATTTCCTTTGTGTCACGATGTCTCCAGTTGATGATATTGCTTCATAGGAAGCATGTCCGTGCATGCCGTACACGCCCCAGTTCCTGTGACTCCGCCCACTTGTCAAATCAGGGCCAGAAAGTGAAATGCACAAAAATGTGAAGTGCAAAAAGAAAACCGCATCGCAAACTCAAGGTTGACTGAAAAGCAAATCAAAATGAGTATTGCAATTGATTTGAGGGGTTTTGTAAAGGCAATACTGGAAAAACTATTTAGCAAACATATGTATTTTTTTTTGGTTGCAAAACTTTTATTTTTTTGCACTACTTGATTTTGATTTCAAGTTCTTTATTTTTGTTTGCAAAATTCCTTTTTATTTCTCAAAACTCAATTTTCCCTTTGCGATTTTTTGAGATTTGCATTATTTTACAATTTTTTGCTCAATACTTTATTTTTTGTTTGTAAAACTTTCTTTTATGTTGCAAGTATATATGGCCCTAGATTGACTCCATAAGATTCTGCTTGACCTGTGTATTGAGCATTAAACATGCTTTAAATGGGATTGTTTGTATAGGGATTGTTTGTTGTTTGTTTTTATTGCAAAAAAGTTATCATTTAAAAAGTTATAACCGCATAAGTTAATTCGATTTAAAGTAATATATTCTATTTATTTTGAAATATTAGAAAATAAATTAGGAACTTGGCATATGGCAACTTTAATGTAATATAGCTTGGTATATTACATATAGACAGCTCTTGATGATATTTGGTCTTTAGCCCTTTATACAAAAAAATTGCTGCATACGAAAAAATAAAAACCCTGCTCTATATTTATCTAAGAGCCAATCACACAGCAGAAATGTGCAACAATGGCAATCTAAAAGTGTGTTGATAGTAGAGATGTACCAAATTTTCAGCCACTGAAAATTTATTGGCTGAAAATGTTATGCCATTTAATGAACCCTCTACTTTTTTGTGGCTTCAGTCATTGTGGGGGTACTCTTCTAAATGTGAAAGCATTAACAACTTCTATTGAAATGTATATCGTTATCGCTCAATATGAAAAATAATTATCGAGATTGCATTTTTGCCATATCGCCCAGCCCCTTATCTGTACATCAGCAAATGAACAACTAGCTGAGGAGCAACGCGCAAGTAAGCAGTAATTTAAAATATTAAGGGAATGTAGACACACTGACTCAAACCTATTTATTTAGGCAGAAACTTTTATTGCTCAACATGCCTAGTATGGTCACAAATAAAAAAGTCACTCTTCCCTCTGACGCATTTTAGCTATCCTACCAGTATTTAAGGAGAGCATTTTTTGAGGATGGCTGATGTCCTGTAGTAGCAAACGAGGGCCCCACACTATAAATAAACACACCGCTTTCCCACAGCCATAGACTGAGTGCCGGCACTAAATCCCTGTATGAGCATCACTCACACATCAACAAGCAGGGATTTACTAGTGGCTCGCAAACAGAAACATGCGGTCAGACACGCAGGTCCATTATGTGTAAACCACTCCAAACCTTAGAAATAGAAATGTGCGCACGCACCTAGGAGTGCACTTTTACCTGTTCACGGTACTCAGGATTAATCACACATAAACAAATGATTTAAGCCTTCACACACTACGCCTACATGTTGCATACCGGACAGTCAGACTCAAATCACACGCAATTGGGTTTACTATAGGAGGTGTGCACAGATCCACTCACTCTTTTCTTCCAGAACCAGGTCCCATTTTTCAGGATCATGGCTGCGACTATTCCCTCTGCTGCTGACAGGCTATTGTGCGTCTGGTGTGCGTGTGGGTTGGACAGGAGTGTGTCGAGGTGCTACAGGATAATGTATGCTGCTGTTTCAGCACCAGTCGCGCAGTCTGGACAGTCAGTCTCTGCCTCTGCGCATTCAGAAGCTCTGTTTGGGCACGTCCCAGCCGCGCTGGGGTAGTGTGCCAGCTAAAAAAGCTTTGCACAATAAAACCAGTGCAGCTGACCAGAGTGAATGAACACAACTGCTTTATCTAAGTGTGTAGTTCTCCTAAAAAAGGACAATGAAGAGAAAAGGAAGGAGATTTTTTTGTGATTTCTAGTTAATTAGTCTGAAAGCTCTGCAGAGGCAGCTCCAACACCCTGCCTGAAGAGAAACAGGCAAAAAGGGGGTGAAATGACAGTGAAAACCTGGGAGGGATGAGCAGGTATCAAAGATGAAGAGTTTTTCAGAGAAAGAATTAGAGTGTGAAGCGAGGTACCGGGGCTTGACAGACCAGCAAAAGCACGCTGTGCCCTCGTCGCCCTGTCCAGGCATTCATCCATTCCAGCTAACACAGCAATTTATCATCCTAGCAGTGATGGGGGGCAGCAGGACCAAGAGCATCCTCTCTGAACCTCATAGCCTTACTAGAGGCTGCGCTATACATGTACTGTATATATTTAAACTATTAAAAAAAAGAATTTAAATAAAACTTATATTGACAATTTATGTAAAGAAATATGAACAAAATAGTAAAATCCTCTGTCGATGTCTTTTCCTTTAAAAGCGCATTGCCTCATTTTATCAAGCTTCTATATTTAGGTTCAGTAATTTGACTTAATGGCCATGAAAACAGTTATTAGTCAGCCATTTTTTATGCCATTATAGTGAAACGACTGACCTTAACAAGCCTGATTTATAAAAAAGAAAAAAAAAAAAGAAAAGAAAAGAAAAACTTCAAGGTTTTTGCATCTCAAGTCTTAAATTTATATTAACAGGGTTCAACGTTAAGGATTTTTTTTTTCTACTGGCCCGATTAGATCAGTGGTTTAGATTTTTACTTGCCCTGGCAATATTTTAACTGGTCCCACCAAAAAAAAGTAAAGAAAAGTTAATAGCTATTGCTTAGCCACTTATTTTAAATAATATCAAAAATAACGTCTGTGAATCTAGAATTTAAATATTTTAATAATGTTAATAAATGTATAATGAGCAAAATTCAAAGTGTTATGCAAACAAAAATTAACAGTATGGAAAATGTGCAGGTATTTTATTGCAAAACAAAAGGTGCCGAACTGCCAAACTGATGGCAAACATCACTTAACTTTTTTCGTCATGTTGTACCCACGTAAATGTCTGCTTCCAAGACATTAGAAATAGACATTTTATTTTAGCTTCATAATTTGACGTTGCCCCCATGTTGCCGTCTATACGCTGTACTAGTTGTTACCAGTTTACAGAAAAAAATACTATGCTCACAACATCCAATCAGATAAGAGAAACAATATGCAAAAAGCAATATGGTGCTTACGCCATCACAGAGATAGGTAGCATTTAAAGACTTGAAACTGACACTCTGTCAGTTTAAAACTAGATTAAAGTCACATCTCTTTGCATTAGCATACACATAAAACACAAATGCTTTAGAAATCCAAATCCTCTAAAGGATTATTAGTCTGCATTATTTAGGGCAACCGGAGCCGGGAACACTTCCCAAAAGACATTATAATTTGAACGACATCCGAGTTCATGTTAGACTTTTATTTATTATTCCCGAGGTTTCCATAATCCTGGACCAGTCCGTATCCTGAGCAGCTGCTGTGGTGGTCATGGAGGAGTGGAGAGCATAACACTGATTCCTGTAAGACCCTCGCATTGATCCTGAAGGGCCAGCCTGTACACCAGCCGGTGACCTCTCCCACCTGCAGCTTCTTCACGATGGATGTCCAGCTTTCTCCAGCCTTCAGCGCCTAGACTGCAGCTCTGCACAAGACGTTTGGCCATAGGAGAAATGGTCGTGCCCAACTGATCCTGGTTTCTCTCAAGGTTTTTTTCCCTTCACTTTCTCCAATTGGTAAAGTGTGTTCCTTGCCGCTGTCGCCACTGGCTTGCATGGTTCGGGACTTGTGGAGCTGCGCATCGATGGATTTGCTCTTCACTGAACTGAACTAAACTGAACCAAACTGAACTTAAACTCTGAAAACTGGACTGAAACGCTTTCAATTAACTTTAATCTTCTATGTGAAGCTGCTTTGACACAATCTACATTGTAAAAGTGCTTTAGAAATAAAGATGAATTGAATTGAAAGCACAAACCGTTTCTTGATTTTTTTCTAAAAGTCAAATTAAACTAGGCAAGGCAGCATTGGCCCGATCAGGCCAGTAACGGTCCTGTCTACTGTTCCGAGCGTCTCTCACACTGACGGTCTTTATTGTTGAGCCCTGATTAATATACATATGTTATTTGTTTGAGTAAAAGGTAATTTGTTTTATTCAGTAAACTACTAATGACATATCTTCCAAATTGAAAATAAAAAATTTTGTAAAATTAATGTGTTTTTGCTTAAAATAAAATAATGTTGCCAACACAAAAAATACAATAGTTATGAGATCAATATTTGGTGGAACAAGTGAAAACATTTGTCATTCTGATTAAAAGTCATTATTGGAGAAATAAAATGCACTAAATGACAATATTTCCAGACCTTTAATTCACATTTCACTCAAATCAAACCCATTTACTTCACTCCTTGTCTTTAATTTAGTGTACAAAATAACAACTTGTAAAAAAACACTACTCAACGAACCTCACAAACCTTAGAACACCTCGGCAAAATCAATACAGGTAAGACAAGAACCCAGAGAGGATCTCAGCAACATCATTACTGCCAATTACACATAATGATCTTAATGATGCTGTACAACACGGGCAATGGCAGAAGATGAATTCAGACAAGGGTAAATGAAGACATTCAAGGCCACACAAAATTAAGCTTGAGTTTCTGATTGATTATGAAAAAATATTAAATCTCTCGATATCTCAAAGATACAAATAAAATCTGTAAAAATACTGCTGACAACTGAATGTAATGCATGAAATAAAACTCATCACAAATTATAGGTAAAGTCACTGTTTTTCTGACCCATCCTTGCTACTTTTCAGATGCATTACAAACTAAGGCGCACAAACTCACAACATATCAGCTTTTCTTTATGTTCAAAGTCAAAAAGATGATATGGCTTAGATATGGCTTGCACAACCTCCACAACTTAGTTAAAAAGTATCTTGTTCAACTGTTAATTATTACAGGACACAAACTTCCCATGACCAGAACATAACAATAAAACTGCCAGTAAACAATAATAATGCAGTAACAAAATATTGTGAACCTGAGCTAAAAAAAAAAACTATATAATACCACAAGCTTTTTAGCACTTTATATACAGACTGTAATATATGCCATAGAAGAATAATAAAGAAGATAAAGCCTTTTAATATGATCACATCGGAAGCACTGCTGAAACCCAGAGTTCACCGAGTTTGAGTTCAAGCTGTTTTTAGCAACACAAACGAACAGGCCTTGTCATATTACAAGAGAGCACTTAATGTATTGTAATTGGTGGATGGACATTGTTTAGAAAACGTGATAATTGAAGGAAAGCTCTAGGTTTTATACTACATATACAGTTGAAGTCAGAATTATTAGCCCTCCGAAATTATTAGCCCCCCTGTATATTTGTTCTCTAATTTCTGTTTAACGGGAATAAGATATTTTTCAACACATTTACAAACATAACAGTTTTAATAACTAATTTCTAATAACTGTTTTCTTTTATCTTTGCCATGATGACAGTAAATAATATTTTACTAGATAATTTGTAAGATGCTAATATTCAGCTTAAAGTGACATTTAAAGGATTAACTAAGTTAATTAGGTTAACTAAGCAAGTTAGAGTAATTAGGAAAGTCATTGTATAACGATGGTTTGTTTTGTATACAATCTGGAAAAAAATGCTTAAGGGGTCTAATAATATTGACCTTAAAAATGGCTTGAAAAATTTTTTTAAACTGTTTTCATTCTAGCCTAAATAAAACAAAGACTTTCTCCAGAAGAAAAAAATATTATAGAAAATACTGTGAAAAATTCCTTGCTCTATTAAACATCCTTTAGGAAATATTCGAAAACGGAAATCACAGAAGGGCTAATAATTTTAAATTCAGCTGTATGTATATGTATACAGTATATACATACAGTACATATATACATGTATATATACAAACAAACAGTAGTTAACATTTTAATTGGATCAAAAATATAATTATTTTATAATAAATAAATAAACAAAATAATAAATTATTTATACTGTATGTTATTGCAAAATATTAGTATTGTTCAATACAAGTTTCACTTTTAGGACAACTTTTATGAAAGGTTTTGATCCCCTTTAAATGTTGACTACTGTATGCGTCTGTTTTTATTGTAAATTAGGAAGGAGTGTCTTAGTTTACAAAATAAAACTAAAATGATTTTCCACTCAAATATATAAATCTATAAATCCATAGAAGTGATCTCTTCTTACTTTCCATACCTGAATATTAATATATATGGGTCAATATATATCAAGTCTTTTGTGCCAACTTCCATAAGAATTTGAAATACTGGGTTTTAAGTATGAATATGGTTAATTGAGTTTTTAATGTGATTTATGTGATGATATTGACTGTATTTGTGTTGCTTGTTTTCTGTGATATATGTGATGTGAACACTGATGAGGTTGTATTGTGAAGCCAAAGAAAAATTTCCACTCGTGGACAACAAAGAAAGTAAAGTAAAAGTAAAAAAATGGTCTCGCATTTCTATGAAAAGAAAACACCTGAAGAGCTGACCTGTTTCTTATCCTGTAGCTCCATGGCAAGTGCTGTCTTTCACCATACTCTGTCCACACGCCCAGAGTTGGTGGTTACGCTCCACACTTGTCCCGATCCCAGTCCTGCTGGCAGAGGAAGGCAACCGCTGCCCCCTGCTCCAAGACGCTGCACCTGCGGGCACTGCCAGTCTGAGGGACGCTGTCTTTGTCGATGCCCAGAGAGCGGTGATCAATGAGAGCGAGGGGCTTCTCTCTTCTTACATTCAAGGGGATCTGATAGAGCATAAAGTGTTAAAGACAATCAATGACCACGTTAACAATAATATCTCGGATTTGCATGCAGCAGTAGATTAATTTGTTCATTTTCCTTTGGCTTAGTCTCTTTATTTATATCAGGTCTTAACTTATTCAGCAAATGTTTTACGCAGTGGATGCCTTTCCAGCTGCGACTGGCAAACATCCATACACACTCATTCACACATATACACAACAGCCAATTTAGTTTATTCAATTCACCTATAGCGCCTGTCTTTGGACTGTGGGGGAAAGCAGAGCACCCAGAGGAGTCTCAGGTGCTCTGCCGGGACTCGAACCAGCGACCTTATTGCTGTGAGGCGACATTGCTAACCACTGAGCCACCATGTCACCCACAGCAGTAGACATCAGAAAAATTCAGCATTAATAATAATCAGCATATTCCATAATTTAGGTGTGATCATTTTTCATGCTTTACTCCCCGGATGTACAGAGGACAGAAACAATGGGCTTTGCTCACTTACTCATCATGTCAATGACAAAAGCACACAAGAGTACGACAAAGAGCAAGAGGCTGACTGTAAACAGTGACAGTTGACACAAAACACATCTGTGACTTTTTTTTAAAATAAACATCAAGAATTTCAATGAAAGATCTATATTGGTAAAGTCAGTGTATGCATACAGTTGAAGTCAGAATTATTAGCCCCCCTGTTTATTTTTTTCTCCAATTTTCTGTTTAACTTTAATTTCTAATCATAATAGTTTTAATAACTCATCTCTAATAACTGATTTATTTTATCTTTGTCATGATGACAGTAAATAATATTTTACTAGATATTTTTCAAGACACTTCTATACAGCTTAAAGTGGCATTTAAAGGCTTACCTAGGTTAATTAGGTTAACTAGGCAGGTTAGGGTAATTAGGCAAGTTATTGTATAACGATTCTTTGTTCTGTAGACTATCAAAAAAATATATAGCTTAAAGGGCCTAATAATATTGACCTTAAAATGATTTTTAAAAAATTATAAACTGCTTTTATTGTAGCCGAAATTAAACAAATAAGAATGTTTTCCTGAATAAAAACTATTATCAGACATACTGTAAAAATTTTCTTGCTCTGTTAAATATCGTTTGAGAAATATTCAAAAAAGATAATAAAAATTCAAAGGGAGGCTAATAATTCTGACTTCAACCTTATATACAGTAGTCAACATTTGAAGTGGTTTCATCAAAATTGTCTTTAAACAATTTAACAACACACATTTTTGTCTTAGGACAAGTTTGAAAATCTTTTTTGATCCACTTCAAATGTTGACTCTTGTATATTAGGGCCACACAATATATCGTTTCAGCATCGATATATAGCAATGTGCTTATCTGCAATAGACATCACAGGATCTACAACATCGAGTTGGGATTATATTTGACCAGGAAAAAAACACTTCATTTCTGGAGTAAATTGCAAAGTTTAACCATAAAAGTTAACACAACGTTGGTAATGTATTTTAAGGCCTGTGACTGTGTAAGCATTTCAAGCCAGTTTAAAGCATTCAGGCAATGAAAATGATCATTTTTGTAACTTAAAGGGGAAATGAAGCACTCAGTCAAGTTTACCTTATTTTGTACATTTTATTCCACTTTAATGAAAATATAATAAACAAACTCGATTAATGTAACCATTTAGCAGAAAACGGCATGTTTTACTGTAGATTTTAGACCTAGGGCGCCGCCATCTTGGAATATCGCTGTCTCTGACGTCACGGGGTTGGTTTGCGGTGATAAGCTGAACGGACACAATAGAAGTAAAGGAGTGAACGCGGAGACTGGACAGCCTAATTTAACCCAATGCGTGAAGCTGCTGCAAATACAAGCATCAGATGTGTGTCTAATATAAAAGTATATAAATGTATTCTACTTTCCTTTTTCCTCCTTTAATCATCGATCATTTGATGCGCTTTGATTCACTCTCTGTATTACACTGCCTGACTGCCTGTCTGGGTTTCATACATGATTGTAACGGACTAAACACGGACACTGAACAGCTTAATTTAACCCAATGCATGAAGTTGTGGATGTGCATCACAGAGCTGGTGAAAACACAACAAATACAAGCATTTAAGTGTCTTGAGTTGTGTATTTTTCTTTTGATAATACCTCTCGTTTGATGCGCTGTGATCCACTCTTTCACGCTGCTCCAGCACTGCCTGACGAGGGGATTTACATTCAGACTAATGCAATGATTTAAATCATACATGACTTCACGTTTTACTAAGTCACGTCTGTCTGGATTGTCAAGACATATTCCCTCTTCAAGTCCATAGACTCGATCTCTCAACATGTATGAAGGATAAAAACCTGCCATGAGAAAACACCGCGCTGATCTGAGTTTGGTTTAAACACGAGCAGAGGCGAGGGGGTGTAGCGGTGAAAAGTGAAAGTACCCGCCCCATGACGCTTACACCGGACCTATTTGAAAACCACAGTATTGGGAGAGTGAATAATTACTGACGTCATGGGGGCGGATACTTTCACTTTTCACCGCTACACCCCCTCGCCTCTGCTCGTGTTTAAACCAAACTCAGATCAGCGCGGTGTTTCTTATGGCAGGTTTTTATCCTTCATACATGTTGAGAGATCGAGTCTATGGACTTGAAGAGGGAATATGTCTTGACAATCCAGACAGACGTGACTTAGTAAAACGTGAAGTCATGTATGATTTAAATCATTGCATTAGTCTGAATGTAAATCCCCTCGTCAGGCAGTGCTGGAGCAGCGTGAAAAGGTTGATCACAGCGCATCAAACGAGAGGTATTATCAAAAGAAAAATACACAACTCAAGACACTTAAATGCTTGTATTTGTTGTGTTTTCACCAGCTCTGTGATGCACATCCACAACTTCATGCATTGGGTTAAATTAAGCTGTTCAGTGTCCGTGTTTAGTCCGTTACAATCATGTTTGAAACCCAGACAGGCAGTCAGGCAGTGTAATACAGAGAGTGAATCAAAGCGCATCAAATGATCGATGATTAAGGAGGAAAAAAGGAAAGTAGAATACATTTATATACTTTTATATTAGACACACATCTGATGCTTGTATTTGCAGCAGCTTCACGCATTGGGTTAAATTAGGCTGTCCAGTCTCCGCGTTCACTCCTTTACTTCTATTGTGTCCGTTCAGCTTATCACCGCAAACCAACCCCGTGACGTCAGAGACAGCGATATTCCAAGATGGCGGCGCCCTAGGTCTAAAATCTACAGTAAAACATGCCGTTTTCTGCTAAATGGTTACATTAATCGAGTTTGTTTATTATATTTTCATTAAAGTGGAATAAAATGTACAAAATAAGGTAAACTTGACTGAGTGCTTCATTTCCCCTTTAAAGAAAGGTGAGTTGTATTTATGTATTATACAATAAAGACTGTGTGTTTTTTTTTTTTGACATTTGATTATACAATTTGAGCCTGACACTGGCAGGAAACACTTTTCAGGATCACATTTGCATTTTTGCTCTAATGTACTACTGATTGGTTTATTATATTTCATGCAAATGTACTGGCCTACAAAATCATCCCAATAAATCTAAACTCACAAATTCTTTCCAAACAGAACTATTTCTTTCATATCGTAAAAGTATACTCAATATCACAATATGAATGGCAGAAAAAAATATTGCAATGTTGATTTTTTCTAATATTGTGCAGCCCTAATAAATAAATAAATATAACAATTAAATAAATAATTAAATAAATAATTATTGCATAACGATGGAATGTTTGGAGACGATGGAATGCATGTCTTTAACATGCTTTGTACCCAGATGCTGATTTTGTGCTCTATTTTAACGATCTACACGCAAAGTCTAAAGCGCACGGCGCAAAAGCATTAGGGGCGTGTCCGAATCCACTTTTGCTATTTTAAGGATGGAAAAATATGATCTGCGCCCCGGTGCATGGTCTAACAGGGTTGTGCTTATTCTCTCAATGAGTTATGGGTGTGTTTTGATCATAACGTGCCAATCAATCAGAGTTTCATCTCCCATTCCCTTTAAGAGTCAGCTGCATCGCGCCATGGTGCATTTGCTATTTACATGGCGGACTTTGTAAGTGTAAAAACTGAACTAGCAAGAAAACAGTTAAACAGGCCCTCTGCAGCGCGAGGATAAAGAATGAGCATCCTCCGTTAAGCCTCTTTCTCTTTCTCATGGATAAGGAAACAGTGTTGTATGCACTCCACTAAAGACATTAATTAGCCTACATATTTAATTTAGTTTGTTAGGCGCACAGATTTGTTTCAAAGCTATTTCTAAATTCAGTTCTAATTTCCAGCAAATTAATAAATTAACAATAATAACAAAACGCTATCCAAACACGTCCTTTGCCCCATAGGGTCCAAAACCCAACAAATGGACAAATCTAAGCTTGTTTATATTAAAACAAATATAAATATGCATATAATAAATAATAATAATAATAACATTATACAAAAGCAATGTGTCATTATTAAACTGAAAAAGGACCCTGAGATGAAGAAGGCATGGAGGCAGTGGTTTTTATATTTATGTAGAAAATAATACTTTTTGTCATATTTTAATCCTTTAATTGTTTTTTCATTTGTAAATATAGTTGCGTATTGCTGTACATCCTGTATGTATTAAGCAATGTGTAGGCGTTTAAGGCACACAACTAACATGCTCTGCGCTGGACTTTAGACCTGCTTTCAGCTGGTCAATTGCACAGTCTATTTTAGTTCCTCAAAATAGCAAGGCGTCAACACACCTCTTTTCTAGACCGGAACACCCATGAGTCCACAAAATGGCGCAAATGGATTTGCTATTTAAACAACGTATGGCAAAACTGAAAAAAAATTAGGATTGCGTTGGTCTGGAAATAGCAACACATCGAGCCAAACACGTCTTGAGCCATATTGCGCCGGATGTATGATAGGGCCCTTATTGTTTATTTGATAGTTGTTATGTTTATTACAACTGGACACAGATATATGCCACAAAATCAACAAAAATGCCATAAATTTAGAGATGATAAAACTAAATAATTCTGGGAATTAAAGTGAATATTGAATAAATGAAGATAGTCAGATTGTGACATTACTCTTTCTTCCACTTTCGTTTCTGTTGAGGTTACAAAATGCAGTATTTACCCTTTAATTACTGCAATAAATCAGAATATTATGAACTGATTATGAACTACTTACACATTCAGTTCACAATATTCTAATTCATTATAGTAATTAAATGGTAAGCAGTGCTCCTTAATAGAAAAGTTAATTTCTGTCCCAAACATTATATCTTATTTTTATATTATTAAATGCTTAAGAATGTCACAGAAGCCTACGTAATCAAAATATCACCATCATTTGTTGAGTGCAGGAGCACTATTGTGCTTGTAAATGCGGTTTCCACTGTTGTCACTGTAAACATGACCAACTAGGTAATGATTCTAAAATTAAACAAGACAAATTAAATAAGAGTGCCAGCAATCTACAAAAACAGCTTTTGGCTACAAGCTCTGACAATGTAGAACATTTAATCTTTGGCTTTCAAGGTAAGACGCTATATTTGACAAGCAAATCACTTAGTTTGGCTTATTCTTTGGAAACAAGCAAACCAAGCCGACTTCTGACTCTGAAGATCATCTAAACTGACTCACAAATCTGTAAATAACCATCATTGATCCGCAAAAAAATATTGAATTTTAAAAATCCAACCTATTCAAAAAGAAAAGTGCTTACCTGAAATGTAATGACAGTTTATGCCAAACATTTAGTGTTTAGTGAATGTAAAACTTGACTACAGGGAGTGAAATGGCAATGCAGGCTTTATCTGAACTACAGCATAAGCTTTAAAGGAACAGTTCACCCAAAAATGAAAATTCTGTCATTATTTACTCACCCTTTCCGTGTTCCAAGTTTCTTAATTCTGATGAAAGCTTAATGACTGTAACTATTGACTTGTATTTGTTTTTTTTTCTACTATTTAAGTCAATGGTTACAGGTTTTCAGATTTCTTCAAACTAACTTATTTTGTGTTCACCAGAATAAAGAAACTCATAAAGGTTTGGAAGCACCTGAGGGAGAGTAAATCGTGAGTGAATTTTCATCTTTGAGTGAACTATCCCTTTAAAACAATAATTACAGCTTTGTTAAGTTAATGTTACGTGTATATAACTACACTGTTATCCTTAAGTCACTTATTACTACAAAGAAAAGCTTGCATGCATGTTACTTATAAAGTACAGCGTTTAAGTTAGGAGATATTGATATTCAAGCAATATTAATATGAAAGACAGCTTCCATTTTCCATGTTGATCTGTTCCAAAGGATTATTAAACAACCCTTCTGATTCTCAACGTTGAAATGAGCTGTTAAAGTCAATAGTTAGCATTTACACATAGCATAAACATCATTAAACCATTTCTAAATCATCTAAACAGCTGGTTCAGTTTATTAGAGGTGGCCTAGGGGTTAAATAATCCCGGCTAAATATTAAAATCACGATAAATCGACGTCAACTTACATTATAAAGCTGCAACATCAACGAACTGCAAGTAACATCGTCTATCATCAAGAGTAAATAAGCGGAATCAAATATTATCCGTCTCAAAATCCTTGGACTCACTCCCTGGTGACGGCCATGTTAGTGACTGGAAAGGCGTGGTATGGTTGTGCAGAGACGATGTAGTGGAATCTGATTGGTCAGAGGGATCCTGAGGGCGGTATTTGCTTTGCTTTGTCGTTTGTGATTGGTTTGTACTCCGGGGCGGGTAATCGGCTTGCCGCTGTTGGCTGAAAGGGTGGAGCCTGCGTTTGGCGTAGTTACACATCAAAGTGAAGCCGCTGACGGCAAGAGTGTTTATCATAAATGCATATTGATGAATATTGAATGTTGACAGTTCTTACTCGCTTTGTGGGATAAAGGGTGACTTTTTCGACGTGAAATACGTTTTTTTGAAATATAAAAAATAGTTTATGTTAATTTATGCTGTATATCTTCGGATATGTTAATATTTTACTGTAACAGTAAATCTAATACACCAGTGAATTACATTGTTAAATATTTCTTCGGAAAATGTATTCTTAAGCAAACATTCTCTAATTCACATCCTACTTTTTCACATTTCTTTACTGAAATTGACTTTTCTTAAATCTCTTACACTCAGAAAATGGATTTTTGCTGCTTGTTTAAACTACTCATTCAAAATGAGTCAAAACAACGCAATTCTTATGTTTTGGGGGTCAACTTAATAGTTTTATGTTCAATCCACTTAAATTTGTAAAAACAATTTAGTTAACAGTGCAATTCGATTAAAAACTTGTATAAAAAGTGGCAGAATCTTGAAAAAAAAATATTTTTAGGTGATATTATGGTTGCATAAAACTTTATACCAAAACTAGAGGAAGTTGTGCAAGTAAATTATGATCCTCTTTTGAAATTGTTAGTAGCTCAATAGAAAGATGGATGCCCTTATCCATAACTTTAATTGGTCAAATAAATATTTAAAACATTAATATTTTACCCAAATTTTTACACTTATTCCAGAAGATTCCTCTTCCTCCCCCCAAACTGTATTTCAATATCTTAAAAAAAGTTCACTAAATTCATTTGGAATAACAGATGTTCCAGACTAACACCTCTTTATTATATGATAGAAGAGGTCTACAATGTCCTAATTTGCATTGGTATTATTGGGCTGTGCAACTTATAACAATTATGTTTTATTTTTTGTCAGCACTACCCATCTTGGGTGGAGATGGAATCAATTGGTATTAAGTTTGGTCTACCTTTAAGTTTGTGTTTATATTCAGCAGAATTGAAAGATCTTTAAAAAAGTGTTTCCAATCCCATAGTTATAAATATGATTTCCATATGGTTTGACATGAAAAAATATTTAAGTGCCTGCTACCCCTTATCTTGTTTCAGTCCAATTTGGGGCAATAAAAAATTTAAACCAGGTGCATTATGCAGGATTCAAGATATGGGCAGAGAATAGGAATAAGGAATATAGCAGATTTATGTTAAAAATATTCTAATGTTGTTTGAGAAAAATTTTTAGTACATACAATATTCCTGCAAAACATTTCTTTAAGTATTTACAAATAAGAGATTTTATCCTCAAATCCCAAAATAATTCTCTGGATATGCCATCATTGTCTATTTTGGGAAAAAGTAACAGCAAAAGATTGTTTTAGTGAAGGTTTATTTCTGCATTATACAAGATGCTGGTGTCAGGATCAAAGGAATCTTCAAATTGCAAATTGTAAGCTTGAGATTAGATCCTAAAGAGGATGTCTCTATAGAGGACTGGATGAAGACATGCGAGGAAGCTCAATCACTAACAATGAACATTCGTCTGAAACTGTTACAATATAAGTGGCTGATGAGGATTTACATAACTCCAGTTGTTTTATTGCATAAATATAATGAAAATATTCCAGATACTTGCTTGAGATGCAGGGACCTTAAAGGAACGCTGTATCACTGTATATGGGAATGTAAAGGAATACAGAACTTCTGGAAAAGTGTGAAAGAAATGATAGAAAAGATTCTTGAGGTTAATATAGCAATGTCTCCTTTAATTTGTTGGTTTCATTTATATCCCATGAAGGAGATTAAGTTAAAAAAGACGGAGCATATATTTATGAATATATGTATTATTCTGCAAGCGAATAGTCTTATTTCTTTAAACTGAAAAAGTGTATGTGCACCAAATATAGACCATTGGCTGAAAAAAGATGGTAACAAACATGTCAATGGAAAAATAACTTCTATATTAAGAAATTAATACATCATTTTTGATAAGAGTTTGGGGACATTTAATGTTGTTTTTAAAAGGTGGTGGAGTTGGAAATGTTTCACTAGAAGATTAGTAAAAGAGGTGATATTATATTCTGATGTAAAATACTGAGAAGCCTTTTGTTTTGTTTGTTCATTTGTTGGTTTATATTATATCTGGTACACGGAAATGTTTATGTACATGTTAAAATATAATAAAAAAGAATTGGGGGAAAAAAAACTTTATATGTGCTTATTGTTGTCCTTTTTTTCAAAACTTTACATGAAAAATTCTTCCTATTGAATGAAAAAATCTTCCTGGAAAGTCAGTTTATCTCTCAGTTCTTTTTATTTTTGATACATAGTAAAAAATAAATTAGAATTATTGCTCTTTAAATGTATATTTGCACACAAATTCAAATCATTATGTTATCTCAGTTTTCTGAAAGAGGATTGAGAAGATATAGCAGACAATTTTTATTGAAAAACAATGAAAAATACACTTTAGAAGGCCTTTTATACTTTAATATTTTAAATAGTCTAACAACTGTACTCACTAATCAATTATCTTCATTTAAACACAGATAATTAACCATGATTAGTGCACATATACAAAATAGGCCATCCTACAATAAATATAAACCACAAATTATCCCCCATTTGGTGGTATAAACGCATACTAAATTAAACACATCATGTGTCAAAAAATAAAGCATTATTTCATTAAAAAATTCTTATCGAATCAACTCAAATTGTTAAAAACATTTTGAAAGAAAATTATATAAGCTGTATTCTTCTCTTTAGACACTGGCTGTAATGAATTCAACATTTCACAAGTATTAGTCTTGCTATTCTGTAAACGTTAATACAGGTTTATTACAAATAATGTCTGTAATGTTTCATGGCAGGAGATATATTTGATCTTCAGGGTGAGTTGTGGGATGTTGTGTAAAGTTTGTGTATGCTGGCTGTTTAGTGCGGGGTCCCGGCTCGACTGGGCATGCTGCTGTAGGACGGTTTCACCACTTCTTCCATGATCACAGCGATGGTGTGACACAGCTCTTTTGCCTGCATGGGAGAAAAGTGTTAAATAAACGGAGGAAGAAAAACCTGAATGGACCAAAATAATACTAAGCCCAGTCCTTTAAAAATGACAATATGTATATTATTATTATATTATCATGACAAGGGCTTAATTTTGATTTTTATGCAACACGTGCCTTTTGAGGCAGAAAAAATTTGAGAAAAAGAGAAAGTATGATATTTCATAAAAAAAGGCAGAATAAATTGTAGAACAAACACATCTAACTGCAATTGCTATACTTATACTACTAATAATACTATTAATAATAGTAATAGTAATAATAATAATAATCTGATGAACAAAAATGTTTCATTATACTATTGAACAGCAAATATTTAATAATAATGCTAATTTTATTGTAATAAAATTTAAAAGAATAAATCATTATAATTATATATATATATATATATATATATATATATATATATATATATATATATATATATATATATATATATATATATATATATATAAATAAATAAACACATTTAACTGCAATTGTTATAACAATAATAATAATAACAACAATAATAATAAAAATAATAATAATATCATCTGATGAACAAAGACGTTTCATTATAATACTATTGAACTGCAAATATTTTATAATGCAAACTTTATTGTGAATAATAATATTTATAATAATAATAATAAATCGTTATAATAAACCAATTAGGTATTTATGACAAATTTGAAAAAATTAAAACAAATAAAAATCAATAAATATTTCATTCTAGCTTAAATTTGTAATAATAATAATTTATGTTTATAATATATTTTAATATATTGCAGAAAAAAGATTTATTTATACATTTGGAAAATTAAAACAAATAAAAAGCACTATATTTCATTAGCTTATATACATTATAAGAATAAAAAATAATAATTAATATAATTGCTATTATACATTATTTATTTTTATTAAAATTATTAATAGCCATTATTATTATTATTATAAATAACAATACAATTACAAATCTAATATTTATTTTTTCGAAAACTAGATTAAGTAAAACATTTCCCTCTGTGTCTCCTAAACGTGACAGATATGATGGGGCAGAAGGGACTTTGGCACATTTATTATGGTTTTGTCCTGTTCTTTATGAGTTTTGGTCCAACATTTTTTAATTGTTCTCCAGTGCTTATGGAACCAATATCCAACCTGAATACAATTTGGCTATTTTTGGATATTCTAATATAATAGACACCTTTCCGTTAACCTAACAGCAAGCCCTTATGGTTGGCATGATTACAGCTAAAAAGATGACCTTACTTAATTGGAAATCTTCAAAGGCTCCCTGTTATAAGAGAGGGTTGGACGAGTTGCATTATGTCATTCAAATGGAACAACTATGTCTTGAAACTTGACAGAAAAAAAGCTGAAACCACATGGGGACCTTAAGATTATTGGGAATTTAGCATTTTAAGTTTGTAAATTTTCATCTCTAATCTATATATTCATGACACTGGCTTTGTAAAATTGTGAGTATTGTCATCTCTTGTTTATATGTTTATGCTACATATGCTGTTATATAAATATATATATTTGGTAACTGAGATAATCCATTTGTGTGTGTGTGTGTGTGTGTGGGGGGGGGGGGGGGGTAATGTTAATTATTCTGTACTATTTCTTTCTTCTTTTTATTGGTATTGAACTGTTTTGTTAAATATCTTATGAATATTAAATAAAACAAAATATTACAAATCTAATATTTATAATTGTAAAATCTTTAACATTTGAGCATAAAATAGAGCTTTAATTCAGATGAAAAATCTCTACTTAATTGCTTCTAAAATGAAACAGATTTATAAACAATTCTCTCTGCAAACATCTCATATTTTCAAATGCATGTTATGAGAGATTCAAACTCTCTATGACCTGGCCTTTAACAAACATACCTGCTTGAGATTGAAGCTGAGAGTCTTGTGTTGAGTCTGGCCACCAAAGCTGATCTCAACTGATGGCAGCTTGTCTTTTTTGGGACGGATTGAGCGCAAGGACTGAACATCTTCCATGGACATCATCAAACACGCATTCTGCAAAGATTGTGATAGTTTGGATCATCAAAACATCACAGGAAACATACTGGACTGTGAGATGAAGTGTGGCGTACCAGTGTTTTAGGATCGAGGACGGTTATGACTTCATGATTGACTGTGACCAGGGAAGGCGAAGGACAGCTGCGATGACTGACTTTCTGAGCAGTGAAGATATCAAAACCAAAGAGAGGCAGCGAACTGATACTTTCTGGAAGATAGGAGCAGTGTTGGGTACAATTATACTTATATCAATTCACATAGAGAAGTAATTACTGTTTATTTTTAGGTCATTTAATTCTCCGGGGTCTGAGGTGATTTTTAGGGCCCTTTGAATGTTTTGACATGTCTTGACATACAGGCATGTGCTTATTTCTTAACCCTTGTGTGCTGTTTGGGGGTGTTTTCATCCACTCTGGCTTGATTTTGAGTCTTAATTTGGCCACAACTTTCTTTGTGTTTTAGCAAATGGAATTATTTTTGGTGCCAAATCTTAATTTGGCACATATTTTAGGAAAATTCTTTGAAATTTTTTAAAAACTACACAATACACTCTGGGGCAACCCAGTGGCGCAGTAGGTAGTGCTGTTGCCTCACAGCAAGAACGTCGCTGGGTCGCAGGTTCGAACCTCGGCTGGGCTGGGTCAGTTGGCGTTTCTGTGTGGAGTTTGCATGTTCTCCCTGGGTTCGCGTGGGTTTCCTCCGGGTGCTCCGGTTTCCCCCACAGTCCAAAGACATGCGTACAGGTGAATTGGGTAAGCTAAATTGTCCATAGTGTATGAGTGTGAATGTGTGTGTGGAAGTTCCCAGAGATGGGTTGCGGCTGGAAGGGCATCCGCTGCGTAAAATCGTGCTGGATAAGTTGGCGGTTCATTCCGCTGTGGCGACCCCGCAAGGGACAAAGCCGACAAGAAAATGAATGAATGAATGAATACACTCTGGGAATATTCACTACCCTTTCGTTATGTTAGTGGTCCTTCTTGCCCCATTGACTTCCATTCCAATGACATTTTTTGTTTGCAAAGCCATGACACCATATAATTATGCATTCTTGATTGTTGGTGGTTTTCCCTGTTGGGAAGAGCAGTGCTTAATTTAGGAATTGCGAGGTCCCAGAACAGATCGGGGTAAAGGATCCGGCATGTTACCTGAGGATGGAGAGGTCTCGCTGACGAAAGTTGGGGGGGGGGGGGGGGGGGGGGGGGGGGGGGTTGGGTTGGGGGGGGGGGTCCCGGACAACAGTGAAGAGGGTTGGGGAGTCGCGGAGAAGAAAGCGAAAGTGAACAGCGGATGGGGAGAAGGGCGGTTGAGGTGGGGGGATCGGTTAATTAAAATGAGGTGCCGGATCATATTTCAGAGGTGCCGGATCCGGCGTGTTCTGGCACAAATTAAGCCCTGGGGAAGAGGTAACTTTTGCCTTTTTTACTATGTTGATCATCAGTTTTTGCCTTTTAAATGAAGTTTTATTAAGTATAGTGTGTGAGAGACCTTTGCGCACTTACCTTTATCTGAAAAAAATCTAAATAAGCAGCTCAGCTCTCAGCACATTGTAAACATAGTAAGTGTACTTATGTAAACACAATATAATTTGCTTTTATACTCCATAGAACTCTATCTAAAGGGTTAATGGTGCCAACTGATGATCAACAGTAAAAATGACAACTTTTACCTCTTTCCAGCCGGGAAAACCACCAACAATCAAGAATGCATGATTATATGGTGTCAAAATGTCATTATAATGAAAGTCTATGGAGCAAAAACAGCCACCAACATAATGAAAGGGTAGTCAATTTGAACAATACACAAGTATAACACTATTGGCTAACATGTATAATGCAAGTATTCGGCACAAACTGTGCTACAATAATGTGTGAACAAATAGTATGTATATGGTTGGATTATTAAAAAAAAAAAAAAAAAAAAAAAAGTGAGGTCTTTAAGTGTTTTTTTTTGGGGGGGGGGGGGGGGGGGGGGTGTCAATGAAACAAGACCATAAAACACATACTAAATAGTTCTGCATCCAATCATTGATAAAGCTGTCTTGCAGGCTAGAGAATTTTCTTCCAAATCTGGCAACAATACAATGATTTAAGTTTTTCAAAACAGTGTGAAGGACCATGAATATGAACCGCCTGTTCCAGTTACGTACTGCAATGTGCTTGCTTTAAATACAATACATCAATCTGACAATGCTGTATAAGTTGAGTCAGAGAAGCAGAATAATTGTATTTTTCAGTTATACAAATATATTTTGGAGAATAAATCTATCACCTTCTAAGACCATTTTTAAGACTCTTTCCATACATTTTAAGACCTTATAACCACTTTAGGTTTCAACCGGAAACACTGGCGAGATTTTAACTTGCAGTATATTTACTAAATATTAATGTAAGAAACTAATCCAAAACTAAAACATTATTCAGATACTAAATACAAATCTATTAAATCTAGGTAATTCAGCAGGTGGGCACCCACAGAACTGCAGACATAATGATGTTGCCTTGGTTACTGCAGTAAACAAAGCAGCATGATGTCAAATCTAGCAGGATTTAATTGATTTCATAAACTACTCAGCATCCTGATAATCACAGATTTGATTCAGGCAAACTTTAGCATACAACCATACATTGCATAATCAAAAATGATATAAAATTCAATACCTTGCAAAATAGCATTTAAGACTTTGTATTACTTTTTAAGAGCCTTAAATTTCCCTACATTGATGAATCAACTTTTAATACTTTTTAGGACCCTGCGGACACCCTGGCTTAGAAATGTTTCATGTTTTTATGAATATAATGTTTAAATGAGATTAATTCCCAAAAATAAAAAAAAACGGTCATCATTTTGGAAAAGAAGAAAGTTTGAAAAATGTTGGAAACCTGTAACCATTGACTTCCATAGCATTTGTTTTTCCTACTATGGATATTAATGGTTACAAGTTTTTAACCTTCATTAAATATCATGTTTTGTGTTCAACAGAAGAGATAAAACGGTAAATAAATCATTTGTAAACACTTGAGGGATAGTAAATAGTAAGTAAATTTACACTTTTCTGTAAAACCATCCCTTTAAAAATGCTTAAAATATTTTTAAAACAAGACCATGTTTGACTCAAATTTGAATAATTACGAGCTTAATTTGTATTGATTATGCACTGAAATATGTAGGCATTTTAGTGAAATAAATTAAATACAAAATGAACACTATGGAAGTTAAAGGTTACTATTTCTTCTTCAGTATATCTTGTTTTGTGGGGAAAGAAACTCAAAGTGGTTTGAAACAAACGGAAGCTAAGTAAATGATGACAAATAGTGATGATTAATTAGTTTTCTTAAGTAACTTACCCCACACCGGTTATAAGAGTTTGTTTTGGATGTAAAATCATTCATTAAAATTATGTAGCAGTAATCTGGGAGCATGTTTGGACAGATTTGTTCACTCACTGATAAACCGAGCTTTGGCATCAAGAGGGCTGATGGGGCCTAAGGTTGAAAACTGCGCTCGTATCGTAGCAAGGAGTCTTTCATCAGTGGAGTTGAGTCCATCCATCCGGGGATGATATTGCTTTATCTCAGCACTGACCAGGTTTAGAAATAGGAGAAACAAATAGATTCAATGGCTGCAAGTTTCATTTGATATTTTAGAAATCAGGTTGTGTGAGATGTATAAAATTACTTTGAGGGCAGATTATTTAGTCCAAGCGCAAGGTGTTGAAGAGCGGTCAGTTCTGCCACCACCTGGTAGACTGTAGGACTGTTCGTGGACAGAAACATCCTCCCTTCCAGATAACTGGCCACAAGCTGAAAAATGTAAACAAGAAAAAAGTGTGTTTTGCTCTAAAAGAATGGATTTGATATCATAAAAACCGTAATGCTGTGAAATGTTATTGTAACAGCTATATACAGTATGTATATACAGTCCAGCCTGAAATTATTCAAGCTTCCAGCAAATTCTGACTTAAAGATTTTGTTCAAATATAAATAAAAGCTGAGAAATATGTATTTTTTCCCACAGTGATGCCTCTTGTACATGGTCTTATTATCTTTTGGGAGAAGCCTGTGTCAATTCCGGTCAAATAAACTCAAAAATCTGCTGGTTAAATAAAAGTAACTGAATTTAACTAAAGTATGAATAATTTAGGGCTTGACTGTATATTTACATTATGCATTAAAGGGCACCTATGAAGAAAATCAACTTTTGTGAGCTGTTTGGACAGAACTGTGTGTGTGTAGTGTGTCCACAGTCATATTGGAGTGATATAAAGACTATAAGCTTCTTTTTTTAAATTTCCTGATGTTAAAATAGGACCCAAATCCCAATGATTTTGAGGCCCACCGCAACGTGACGTAGAAGTAGGGTTTTCCCCGCCCACTGAATTGATTGACAGGCACTGTGTTTCTATAATACCATGTAAACACATGTCCACAGAACATTTTTTTTTGCAAATAAACTGGAGAAATAAACTCTCTATGATTTTTATAAGTTTAAAACGTTTTTAAAACAGAGCATGTTTGTAATAAACACAGTAAAATGGCTAATTTTTAACCGTTATAATCACCAGCGCCGCATGGTGTCAGTAAACCCTACTATGTGTATGTGTATGTGTGTGTGTGTGTGTGTGTGTACTGCAAACAGCATTTGTGTGGGACTCATAGGTAAGATATTAGATATAGAAATACCCCTCGATCCAGTTGTGTGCTTAATGGGAGCACTGTCCGAAGAAATGTTTAAAGAAGAAACAAGATTTGTACTAAGGATATTATCACTGGTTGCAAAAATAAAAAAATTATAACAGTACATTGGAGGGAAGAAGATTCTCCAAAGATGGGTCAGTGGATTCAGAGACTTAAACAGGTCAATGTAATGGAAAAAATTACTGTTTGTCCACAATTGAAGACTGATATTTATCTGAAGAGGTGGAAAAGTATTACAACATATTTAGATATGTAAATTTAGAGGTGAATAAACGTATCACCAATGTAATCTGAGATAACTACAATGTAACTTGATGTACAAATGTATCCCCTGAAAAGTATTTATGACGGCAGTACTTTATTAATTTTTCTTATTTTATTTTTTCTTGTTATTTTATTCTCTCTCTCTCTCATCTGTAAGGGGTTAAATTGTTGGAGAAGGGGTTGTTCTGAAAAATAATTAAGCAAAAAGTAAAAAAAAAAAAAAAAATATATATATATATATATATACTGTACAGTTGAAGTCAGAACTATTAGCCCCGCTGAATTATTAGCACCCCTGTTTATTTTTTTCCCCAATTTCTGTTTAACGGTGAGAAGATTTCTCAAGATTTTCTCAACACATTTCTAATCATAATAGTTTTAATAGCTCATTTCTAATAACTGATTTATTTTATCTTTGCCATGATGACAGTAAATAATATTTTACTATATATTTTTCAAGAAACTTCTATACAGCTTAAAGTGACATTTAAAGGCTTAACTAGGTTAATTAAGTTAACTAGGCAGGTTAGGGTAGTTAGGCAAGTTATTGTATAATGATGGTTTCTTCTGTAGACGATCGAAAAAAAAATTAGCTTAAAGGGGCTAATAATTTTGTCCTTAAAATGGTGTTTAAAAAATTAAAAACTGCTTTTATTCTAGCCGAAATAAAACAAATGAGACATACTGTGAAAATTTCTTGCTCTGTTAAACATCATTTGGGAAATATTTAAAAAAGAAAAAAAATCAAAAGGGGGGCTAATAATTCTGACTTCAACTGTGTATATACAGATGAAGTCAGAATTATTAGCCCCCCTGAATTATTAGCACCCCTGAATTATTAGCACCCCTGTTTATTTTTTCCCCCAATTTCTGTTTAACGGAGAGAAGATTTTTTCAACACATTTCTAAACATAATAGTTTTAATAACTCATTTCTAATAACTGATTTATTTTATTTTTGCCATGATGACAGTAAATAATATTTTACTCAATAATTTTCAAGACAATTATATACAGCTTAAAGTGACATTAAAAGGCTTAACTATGTTAATTAGGTTAACTAGGCAGGTTAGGGTTATTAGGCAAGTTATTGTATAACGATGGTTTCTTCTGTAGACTATCGGAAAAAAATTAGCTTAAAAGGGCTAATAATTTTGACCTTAAAATTGATTTTAAAAAATTAAAAACTGCTTTTATTCTAGCCGAAATAAAACAAATGAGACTTTCTTCAGTAGAAAAAATATTATCAGACAATTTAATTACTGTGAAAATTTCCTTGCTCTGTTAAACATCAATTGGGAAATATTTAAAAAAGAAAAAGAAATTCAAAGGGGGGCTAATAATTCTGACTTCAACTGTGTATATATATATATATAGTGCCTTGTTTTCAGACACGATTATATTCATTTTCATTATAATTTTTTTTTTTAAATCTCAGGAGCACGCATATCAATCTCAAACCAGTGCATAGCCAAACAAAAGAAGTACAAAAAATAGCTATATGAAATGGCAGCAACACCAAAAAATATCAAATTTATTTACCTAAAAAGGCTATCAGTGTGCAACGTTTCGAGCACACCGGCTCTTTGTCAGACGATTAAACAACACAAAACCAATTCTTTAAAGTTAAGAAATCATTATTTACTGGAATAACCCACAACAAATGAAAAAAAATGATTGACAAAATTCTACTTTCTACAAAAAACACAGCTAATAAATCCAGTAAATCCAGAGACACTGAGAAATTTCAAGTTGTCTCTTAATGTTGTGTGTATAATAATAATTAATAATAATTTCTTACATGTATATAGCACTTTACACATTGGGGTGAATCTCCTCATCCACCACCAGTGTGCAGCATCCACCTGGAGCCATATTGCACCAGACGTGACATCACACAACAGCTGATTAATGGAGAGGAGACAGAGTGATGAAGCCAATTATTATATGGGGATGGTTAGGAGGCCATGATGGACAGAGGCCAATGGGCAGATTTGGCCAGGATGCCGGGTTAAACCCCTACTCTTTTCGAAGGACATCCTGGGATTTTTTACGACCACAGAGAGTCAGGGCCTCGGTTTAACGCTTCATGCTAAAGTAAAGAGTCCCCATCACTATACTGGAGCATTAGGACCCACACAGACCACAGGTTGGACGCCCCCTGCTGGTCTCACTAACACCACTTCTGGAAGCAACCTAGCTTTCCCATGTGGTCACCCATCCAGGTACTGACCAGGTGCAGCCCTGCTTAGCTTCAGAGGGCGACCATGTGAGAGTTGCAGAGAGCTAGCTGCCGGCTGTGTAATATGTAATATGTGTATATTATATTTGTGTATAATGTGTATAATATTTGACTCCAGAAATAACTCAAAAGCGTCAGTTTTACCAGCTGGTAGTGGAACTCCACGTAAAGATCATTGCTGAACTGGAGTGGCTGTTTCCAGATCAGTCGTTTAAAGGAGAGGGCGATCGAGCCGTCATCCAGCAGGAAGTCAAACAGATACTCATCCGAGTGAATTGGACGTGTCACATCACCTACAGATACAGATTCATGTTAAGAACAGAAGGAAATCATAGACTGATTTAAATATGAGTCATGGAAGTAACAGTACATATATTTGTAACATATGGGTCTTGCCGTTTCGGTTCTGTACCGCAGCACGTGAAGTTAATTTGAAACTTCTGGGTTTAAATACAGTGTAAATAAGTACACCCCATTTTGAAAATGAATATTTTTATCCATTTCTCAGTGAATATAGGTTCATACATTTTGGTGCATTTAAACAAAACAGATTTATTAAACAGATATATTTATTAAAATATAATTTCAGTCACCATTGAAAGATAATACATTTAAATTCAAGCAAAATATTGAAAAAAAAATTACAACCTACCAAATTTCAACAACATTTTATATGTATTTTTTGTTTCTCTTGATTTTTGCTCTTTGTAAAAAAAAAAAATTGAAATATTTTCCCTAACATATAAATCTGAGCTACTAATTTTTGGACCGTTATGATAAACTATTTTGTTAGATAAGCTCCAGATTTGGCTTCGTAACTGATTAATCTAATGTATATGCACATATATAATATTGTAAAGCTTCCTATAGAAAATATTAATTTAAATGAGAGATTTGTGAGGGGTGTACTTACAGTATATATGTTGACCAATGTACATGTTGAAAAAAAATCAATATTTATTCTTAAATCCCAAGATCAATCATTTAGTCTTTGCTGTTTTAGTTACACGACTAAAAGTTACTAAATATTATAAGTACTAGATATTATACAATGCATCTCCAGTCCAATGCATGTATTATATTCAGATCAATTAACAAATAGCAATCAGTTTGAGTAGTTTGGCTCTATTTTAAACTAAAACTTAACAGGGATAGTTCACTTGTCACTTCACCTGTTTGATTTTCTCTAAATTATTAAGAAAAATGTTGGAAACCATTGACTTCCATAGTATTCTTAGTTAGTTTTTGATACTATAAAGGTCAATGATTACCATTTTCGAACAGTTCTTCAAATGATCTTCTTTAGTGTTCAACAGAAACTCATAGTTTGTTTGCTTTATTTATATTGCGCATTTAAAAACAACAGATGTTGATCAAAGTGCTTTGCAAATTCAACCAACACACAAAATCTATACTTGTATATGTAAACAAAATCAAATTAATTACAATCAAATGCAAGAGACAGAAGATGATTTTTTTAAATGAGATTTAAAAGCACCGAGGGAAGAGTATGACCTGATATAAAAAGGCAAATCATTCCACAGACTAGGGGGATGCAATTCTACACTCCGTCTCCTTCTGATTTTAATCAAGACTTGAGAACATCTAGCTGAAACTGTTGTGCCAACCGAAGAAGCCTAGATGAAATATACCAGTGGAGAAGCTCACCAATGTAAGTAAGTGCCATATACAGTTGAAGTCAAAATTATTAGCCCCCCAATTGAATTTAAAAAAAAAAATATTTCCCAAATGATGTTTAACAGAGCAAGGAAATTTTCACAGTATGTCTGATTTGTTTTATTTCAGCTACAATAAAAGCAGTTTTTAATTTTTTAAAAACCATTTTAAGGTCAAAATTATTAGCCCCTTTAAACTATATATTTTCCAATAGTCGACAGAAGAAACCATCGTTATACAATAACTTGCCTAATTACCCTAACCTGCCTAGTTAACTTAATTAACCTAGTTAAGCCTTTAAATGTCACTTTAAGCTGTATAGAAGTGTCTTAAAAAATATATAGTAAAATATTATTTACTGTCATCATGGCAAAGATAAAATAAATCTGTTATTAAATATGAGTTATTAAAACTATTATGTTTAGAAATGTGTTGAAAAAATCTTCTCTCTATTAAACAGAACTTGGGAAAAAAATAAACAGGGGGCTAATAATTCTGACTACAACTGTACAGTATATATAGGTTGGGAACCATAGTAAATAGTGAATAATTATTATTCTTTTACATTTTTTTATATTATAGTATATGGCTCCCATACACAGTAGTTTATAGCATTATCTGAAATCAATTTCTTTATTAATGAAAACATTTTATTACAACTGACTCTATTTAATGCTGTCACAATTTATTCAGTAAACCAATGTTTGATTAAAATGCAATAAAAATAAGCAGTTTTATGTTTTGGTTTCACCTTTGCTGAACCGAAAACCTAGCAAAGCATGATTTTAAAACCAAAATTATACATTGGTATTGCTTTAGTTTAGGTCACAATTCATGCTATTAACTACTGGCTTATTACCTGCCTATTATTAAGATATTAACTGTTTATTAGTAGTTATGTGACCCACATGAGTTTTAGGTCACAAGAAGATTGAATTAAATGTGTATATATGTATCTGTTATTTATTACTTAATTGTGGGTATTCCTATGTATATATTTTCATTATTTTATTCTTTACTTATTACTGTATTAACATTGTATCTTTAAGAAGAACAAAAAAGTTGAATTTTTTTAAACTGCTGACAGTTGAGAGAAAGTGTTACCGTGACAACCACAGCGTGTCTTCAGTCAACAAAGAGGACGGCACAGCTGAACACCAACTCTCTGTTTCTCTGTTTTTTATTCATTTTAAAGGTTAGTTAAAATACTACAATGTAGATGAAATACTATCATTTTATAGATAAAATATGTGTGTACAACTGCAGTATATGTGTGTTTAAACTATCTATGTTTAGTCATGTTTGTTATTTGTGAAGAAGTGGGTTTATGAATTGAGTTTTAAAGGATAATCTGCTGTTAGTATGTGGTACTGTTATTGTTTTATGATCCTGTATTTGACACACATACATTTGTTGTATATATTATACCTCTATCTATACGTGTGAAATCTGAGATGTCATGGCTTTTAATGCCATGTGTGATTAAAGTCAACAAAGAGGACAGCACAGCTGAACACCAACTCTCTGTTTCTCTGTTTTTTTATTCATTTTAAAGACCTCCAGAGTGAGGTCTGCAACAGTTATAAAGTACAGTTGAAGTCAGAATTATTAACCCCCCTGAATTATTAGGCCGCTTGTTTATTTTTTTCCCCAACTTCTGTTTAATGGAGAGAAGATTTTTTTAACACATTTCTAATCATAATAGTTTTAATAGCTCATCTCTAATAACTGATTTATTTTATCTTTGCCATGATGACAGTAAATAATATTTGACTAGATATTTTTCAAGACACTTCTATACAGCTTAAAGTGACATTTAAAGGCTTAATTAGGTTAACTAGGCAGGTCAGGGTAATTAGGCAAGTTATTGTATAACGATGGTTTCTTCTGTAGACTATTGGAAAAATATATTGCTTGAAGGGGCTAATAATTTTGTCCTTAAAATGGTGTTAAAAAAATTAAAAACTGTTTCTATTCCAGCCGAAATTAAACAAATAAGACTTTCTCCAGAAGAAAAAAAAATATTAGACATACTGTGAAAATTTCCTTGCTCTATTAAACATCATTTGGAAAATATTTAAAAAAGAAGAAAAAAATTCAAAGGGGGCTAATAAATCTGACTTCAACTTTATCAGCTTATTCTGCATCCCTAACCCCAAACCCAACTTCTACCTTACTAACTATTAATAAGCAGCTAATTACTAGTTTAATAAGCTAGTAGTGTCAGTTAATGGTTAGTTAATACTGTGAATTGTGACCTCAACTAAAGTGTTCCCCAGACATTTGTGTACTGTTACATTTCTAATGTAAATATGTTTAAGTGTGCTCATGGGAAATCTTACCCCCTTTTTTTGCAGCATGGATAGAAAACTCCTTCATTTCAGCTGGATTCATGACCCCCATCTCAGTGCAAAAGTCTTGTACCACCTCAAATGCAACCTACAAACAGGCATTAAATCACTACAAACAACACATCATCTTTTACTTTTTACTTAAACTAAAAAGACAGAACAACTCGCTTACACTAAAGCTGCGAATCTTGCAGGCAAACTCGGTTCCACCAGGAAGCATGATGGGTAGCCGACGAGAGTTTCTTCCAGCCTGCATACAAAAAAATCATTTCACAATTTACACATTTGACCTCCTCTGCTTAATATCTTTTCTTTCTCATTTGTCTTCTCTTACCAAAATGGCCTCCATCTCAGAATGTGAAGGAATGTGTCGCCGTCCTCCGAAAATGAGTGATCGTTGGAGATTCTTTGCACACATATTTGCCAGTTCTATGTATAAATAATATATTCACACAAATCATAAAACACAAACACAGTCATTCAAAGCACTGTGTGATCAGCTTATACAGGAAAACAGAAAGAAAATATATCATATACAGCGCTCAGCATAAATGAGTACACCCCCTTTTGAAACTAAATATTTAAAAAAATTAATCAGTGAATATAGCCAATAATATTTGGTGCATTTAAACAAAACATTCATTCAGTCAGTCACTTTTTCAATTCACTTTCTTCGGCGTAGTTCCTTATTTATCAGGGGTCACCACCGCAGAATGAACCAACAACTGACCCAGCCGGGACTCAAACCAGCGGCCTTCTTGATGTTAGGGGACAGTGCTACTCACTTTCAGTGCTCATTCTGAAAGCGTACCGCTATATACATTTCTGGACAGCACCAAATATATCCTAGGAGGTATGTTTTTTGAGTAGGGTGAAGCTGCAGGCCTGGAGACCCAACTGCACGCTCAGACCTGCACTTCCAGACTTATCGTTTTCTCATAAAAAGCCACCTGCTGTTGGGTTGGCAACACATGTGCCTCCATCCACTAGCACGGCTCTGCCCTTCACTCAGTGTGATCAATCCTTAATGATTAAAAAAAACAATAAATGACTGAAAATATTTAAGTAACTGAACAATATCTATTTACAAATACAATGAATAAAAATACAACAGAATTAGTGCATTAAATCATAACCTAGTATGTTTAGTATTTTATATAATAATGCATTCAATCATAGAGTGATATTTAATAGTAGGAAAACAGTGTAAGTTACAATTTATAAGCAGTTGAATTCAGGTTAGGCGATCTTTCAAACAGCAGGTGGCACTGTCTGAAAAAACGATAGGTCTGGAAGTGCAGGTCTACACCATCTAAGCGTGCAGGTCTGAGCGTGCAGTTGGGTCTCTGGGCCTGCAGCTTCATATTGTTGTTTTTTTTTTACAGTTTTTGTTTTCGCGAATCCACCAGAGGCCGCTGTGTACGCTTTTTGAGATCTCAGATTTCTCTCGCGAGTGCCATTCGCACCTGCTCTTCTCGCATAAATCCACCAAAGGCTGCTGTCAACTTACTGACTGACTCTCCGATCGACTAACCCACCCACTTCCTTAAACCTAACCGACAGTGTTTTGAAAAGCAATCCAGAAAAAGAAAAGCTCTCGCCTGATTTTTACCATGTTTTTAGATTTTACCACATTCTCACCCGGTTATTTACTTGTATATTTTATTTTTGGAATTTTGTTTTGCCTTACCTGCTTTCTGGAACCGTTCTTTACTGAACTCAAACCCTGTCGTCGTGGACAACACCTCTCAAGCCAGCCAACGTATGCTGCGAGCCAGTGGACAAACTGGTAACAGCAGGAAAGCCGTCCACACGGAGATAAGTGGTCAGCCGCTTGTGCGAAAAGGAAATGCAGCCATATAACTTCTGGCTACATACAGTTTTTTGCGATCTCCAGAAATGTATATAGGGCTACGTTTTCGGAATGAGCCTATGTTGTATCTATTAAAATAAGAGTTTGGTCATCTAAATTGTAAAAAAGCTGGGTTCCACGCAATCCCTTTACCTTGTCTCAATGCTCAAGTTAACTTAATAGTTTTTACAATTTGAAGTGGATTGAACATAAAACAATTAAGTTGTCCCTAAAAAACTCAAGAATTGTGTTGTTTCAGCTCGTTTAAAATAAGTAGTTTGAACAAGCAGCAAAAAATATATATATATTTGAGTGTAACGTCTTTAGAAATAGAAAGATAATTCAATTAAATTCAAAAGAGTTACTGGCAAAACATTATAAACTACAAAATAAAAAATAAAAAATTGACATTTTTTATGTTTCTCTTGATTTTTACTGTTTATTAACATTTTATTTAATATTTCCCCAACTTGGGTGACGCAGTGGCGCAGTAGGTAGTGCTGTCGCCTCACAACAAGAAGGTCGCTGGTTCGAGCCTCGGCTGGGTCAGTTGGCATTTCTGTGTGGAGTTTGCATGTTCTCCCCGTGTTTGCGTGGGTTTCCTCCGGGTGCTTCGGTTTCCCCCACAAGTCGAAAGACATGCGGTATAGGTGAATTGGGTAGGCTAAATTGTCCGTAGTGTATGTGTGTGAATGAGTGTGTATGTGTGTTTCCCAGTGATGGGTTGCAGCTGGAAGGGCATACGCTGTGTAAAATATATGCTGGATAAATTGGCGGTTTATTCCACTGTGGTGACCCTGGATTAATAAAGGGACTAAGCTGAAAAGAAAATTAATGAATGAATTTCCCCCAACTTATTAATTTGGGTGTACTCATTTTTGGACTGTGATCTTAGGTATTTTTCTGTTAGATTAGTTCCAGTTTTGACTTTGGTACTGATTAATATAATGTACATATATATTATGCAGAATAATATAATGCACAAATATATTAATATAAAGCATCCTGTAGAAAATATTAATTTGAAAGAGAGATATCTGTGAGGGGTTTAACTCGTTTATGTTGAGCACTGTATGATGTAAACTAGTGGTTGGGTCATTGAAGCAAGTTTGCACTATAGATATATATAAAAAGTGAATAATTTGTAATAACCTTGAAATGGGTGGTTGGGATCTTGAATGATGGTGTCCAGATGGCGAGTGCAATATGGTAGAAGAGTGTTGGAACAAGGGAAGAATCCAGTCACCAGATTGAACAAACGCCAGCCACGGGTACAGTTCTCCCTAAAAACAAAAATGAGTAAAAATAGAATCAATTTAAAAATAAATATAAAATAAATAATAGTGTTGGGCAAAAATTAATCATTTACAAAATAAAAGTTTGTTTGGTCACTTTATTTTGATGGTCCGTTTGTTGAATTTAAGTTACATTGCATCTACATGCCAACTAATTCTCATTAGATTATATGTAGACGGTTAGGTTGGGGTTAGGGTTCATGTAAGTTGACATGTACTTGAATTGAACTTGTCTGTTGAAGGAGCAGTATCAACAGATATTAAGTAGACAGTCTACTAATACTCAAATGGACACTCAAAATAAAGTGTTACCAAACTAATGCACACAAATAATCACTCACTTGAGCCGATGTTTGGTGGTCTGCTTGATGATCTGACAGTAAAGCTCATCCCTCAGGAACTCCTTCTCTTTTCCCAGCTAAATCAAAACCACAAGTTTCAGTGGTAAATATGTAGAAATTCACAATAGTTCTCTAATTGCTATAGTTGTTTTTTAAGTAAGCTCACCTGCAAAATGAAGTTAACACAGTCTCCTTCTGTCTGATTTTTCTTCATAGGCTGATCCAACATAAACTGCATCAAAACTGAGGAAAGGATTCTTATGTCAAATAATTGTTTTCTGGAATGCTTGATTCTGCCAGTCTGTCATTAGCTCGGTCATACTGACAACTAAGTATAAAAACTGCTTTCCCATCCTTCATTCATATTTATTTATCTATTCATATTTTAATTTTAGTTACTTTTAAAAGTAATATGTCACAACTTTGCGTCACTTAAAAAGTAATTTAAAGAGTTACTTAGAGAAAAAAATAGTGTTATAATTTTTTTTTTACTCGGCTAGCTTAAGATTATAATATATGACTTTCAAAAGTAAATGTTCCTAACATTGTTGATATAATAATTTGGAAAATAGTCATTTAAACACTGCATAATGTGCACTGCATATGAGACATGTGCTTTACTTCTCATTGGTCCTAGTTTTATTTTGTGTGACCCACTGATTGTACAATATTTCAGAGACTTTGACAAAATTTTATCACAATAATAATTGAGCTTACAAAGCACATCAAAATTGCACTGATTCATTTCTGACTGAATCTGCTTTTGAATGAATCAAATGAACCAAATATTTAATGATTCATTTAATGATTTCATCACTTGCCTCAATTCTAAAAATGAACAAACAAACAAAAAAAATGCCATTTTGAACAAATGATTCGAATTAGTGATTCAGTGAATCGCAGGAACTTCTCTGTGATACCTCCTGGAGGTTTTAGAGTCATGGTACCAACATAAAGACATCACTCTCACACAGGGCTTGACATTAACTTTTTTCATCACCAGCCACTGTGGCTAGTAGTTTTCCAACATTACTAGTCACTCGCCATTTTCACTTGCCACAATTTTGTTGTTGGCAAAATATATTTTATACGCATAAATTTGACTTTGACATGTTCAAATTTCTTCATTTAGATTTTGTTATGCCCACATGCCTTCTCAATTAGTTTTTATTTCACATGACTGTTCAGAGCTCAAAATTAAGGATTTACCAAATTAATCTCTGACCACATCAAAAATAAATAAATAGTTATTTCTTAGCCACACATTTTAAATAATGTGTCAAAACAAATAAAATATAGCTGTATACATGCACTTTTTATTAAAAACAACAACAACAAAAAACAACTGACATTAAAAAAAAGAATTATTGTCATGTATCTAAAACTATGCACAGTAATCTGTCCTGGCTAAAGGTCTCAGATCAGTTAACTACACATAAATGGAGAGTTAATCTCCTATTAAAGCAATGTTATCGTAAGAAATGATGACTAAACCATATTAACAAAAATAACTGTAAGCAAAAGAAAGCAGGTGAAAAACATACTGTTTGTGATATTGAAAGGATGATCACGTCATGTGCATACAGTTAACATTAGGCTCATTATTAATCTGTTCAAAAAAAGAGACATTTTTTAAAAAACATCTGGAGCTCTTGAGAGCAGCAGGACTGTGGGTGCACAAGCATCACTTTTAGTATAGTCTATTTCAAAGAGAACCGAGTTGCGTTTTCGCACAAGGCAACAGAAGCATGAATGCTTTTTAAACAGTCGTGCGCAAGTGGTGCATCACATCATCTGTGCGCGCGAAAGATCATCCTCTCATTCGGTATTCATCTAGTTTCTTTTGCTCGCGGGAACACAATTATTTTAAGATCACATTTGGGCAAATCTTATTGTCGAACCCTGCTTTTAAGAAAACTACAATTTAAAAATTATTTTCAACCAGCCAAAGTGGCTAGTGGGAGCGGCTGTCTTACCTGCCACAGCTGAAATCTACCCGCATTTGGCGGGTGGTAATGTCAAGCCCTGCTCACACCTCATAAATTTACATTTAAATTGATTATTTTAATATTGAAATAAAAAATTAAATAAATGTGAAATTAAATTAATTAAAAATAAAATAAAATAAATTGATAAATGAATAATAAAAAATAAATATAAATAAATAAATAAATAAATAAATAAATAAATAAATAAATAAATAAATAAATAAATAAATAAATAAATAAATAAATAAATAAAATATTTAATTAAAATAAATAAAGGGACGACACAGTGGCCTCACAGTAAGAAGGTCGCTGGATTTCCCCTTGTTGGCGTGGAGTTCCTTCGAGTGCTCCGGTTTCCCCCACAGTCCAAAGACATGTGGTACAAGTAAATTGAATAAGCTAAATTGGCCGTAGTGTATGTGTGTGAACGTAAGAGTGTATGGATGTTTCCCAGTGTTGGGTTGCAGCTGGAAAACTCCGCTGTGTAAAACATATGCTGGATAAGTTGTCGGTTTATTCCGCTGTGGCAACCCCTGATAAATAAAGGGACTAAGCCGAAAAGAAAATGAATGAATGAAAACAAAATGTAAAAAATTTTAAATAAATTAAATTTAATTTAATTTAATAAAAAATTTAATTAAATTAAATTTAAAAATAAAACATTTACATTAAGTCTGTGTGGCAAAATTTGTTCACTTACCCATGAAGCTTTGCGCTCCCAGGCGAGTGAGCTCACTGTCTGAGAAAAGGATCAGCGATTCCTGAATGGGATTCTAATAACACAAAACACAAAACAAAACAATCAAACAAACTCATTAAATCCCAAAATACACAGAGAATAAGATAAGCATACTTACAGGAGTGTATTCCACCATCTCATTAGGACTTCTCATGTTACCTCTAAAAAACAGAGCAGCAACGTTCAGAGGAGTTTGTGAAGTACAATGCAAGGTTATTGTATATATTTCCAGAGGGGTTCACCTGTTGATAGCTTCTGTGAAGAACTTGCTGGCGAACTCCGTCATGATAAACTGCTCACGTTCTGGTTCAGATCTCTGGATTGAGGCCACTTCCACGCTGTATTCACTGCCACCGGCTACTGAGCGGGCAACAGACATGTTGTAGATGGAGCCATTCGTTGGTGTGTTGGTTTCAGCAACATTGGCAGGCATATTATTGAAGGAGCCATTGGATGGTACGATGCGGGAAGAGCTGGTGACTCTAGTACTCTTTTTCCGTTCCAGCTGTCGGTCTATGTTGCTACTGTGGTAATCTGGTGGAGCACAAGGCTGAGTGACATCCACTGGGAAGAGTCCCGAACGGCCTCCACTCGAACCAAACATCCATCCTGAAAAGGCAACAGTAAACCCATATCAGGTCTTGTACTGTACTTTACACAGATTTGAGCCCCCCTAATTAATGCTTGTAGAACTCAGTAGGGAAAATATCAGGACATGGTGCTTTATTGTTTGGAATTAGTTTAAGAGTATTAAAAATGTCATGTTCTGTTAGACGGATTCTAGGGTGTTTATTTAATTTTCTTTGAGTTAAATGTGATTTTCTCATTATATAGATTTTTTTAACCCGCAGATTGAAGATTTTTTAAATAGTGGTATCTAACCCTAACCCTATCCTACCCTACCCTACCCTACCTTACCCTACCCTACACTATCCTATCCTATCCTATCCTACCCTACCCTACCTTATCCTATTCTACCATTTCTTTTTCTGCCCTACCCTACCCTATCCTATCCTATCCTACCCTATGCTAGCCTATTTTACCCTACCCTATCCTATCATACCCTATCTTACTCTACCCTATCCTATCATACCCTATTTTACCCTAGCCTATCCTATCCTATCCTACCATATCATATCCTACCCTATCCTATCATACCCTATCTTAACCTAGCCTATATCATATCCTATCCTATCCTACCCTACCCTACCCCATCTTACCCTACCCTATTTTACCCTATCCTACTCTATCTTACCCTACCCTATCCTACCCCATCCTTCTCTACCCTACCCTACCCTATCCTATCTTAATCTACCCTACCCTACCCTAACCTATCTTATTCTACCCTACCCTATTCTACCCTCCCCTACCCTATTTTACCCTACCCTATCTTACCCTACTCTATTCTATTCTATCTACCCTATCCTATCATATCATATTCTACCCTACCCTATGCTACCCTACCCTATCTTACCCTACCCTATCCTATCATACCCTATCCTATCCTACCGAGAAGGGTATAAACAGAGGTCAGAGCCAGCTCCAAATGGGTGGGCCTTAAGCTCCAAACGGGCTGTACAAACCTGGAGCTTTTATTTATTTAATGTCTTGTACATGACACAGAGTCCAATATTGTGCTTTATGAATGTCTACACTTATCCCAACCCTAAACCCAAGCTCAAAGTAACCTGTTGTGTTTTATTAATGTTTACTCCACCTACACCACCTAATCCCAACCTACTCATGGCATAGGGCCCTCCCACTTGGAGGTAACCCAAACTACTTGCGGTGTAATCCCTCCCACTTGGAGGTCTCCGGGCTGCAGCGATACCTATTTGATTCTACCTCACCCTACCCAACCCTACCTTACACTATCCTATCCTACATCACCCTACCCAGCCCTACCTTACTCTACCATATCCTACCCTACCTTTACTTATCGTAATTTATTCAGCTTTAAGGTGATGTATAAATCCCAATCTTAAATAAATGACACTTATGACTGGTTTTGTAGTCCAGAGTCACACCCTACCCTACCCTAACTACCCTATCCTACCTTACCCTACCCTAATTTATCATAATTTATTCAGCATTCAGGTGATATTTAAATATATTTTTTTGTTTTAAACTGACACTTATGACGGGTTTCCAGAGTCATATATTAGCTTAAAACCCTTATGGATATCCACAGTCCTCCATCTGAAAAGGTTTTCTCGCGCTTTCTTCTTACCCTCCTTGAGTCCGTCCATGTTCAGAAGTTTAATGGCGTCACCTCTGTGGAAGCTCAGCAAGCTCTTGTCATCTGTTACATAGCTTTTCACCGCGATCACATACTCTGAGTTCTGCAAATGGAAAAGAGAGGGGATTGTATTCTTTATAATAGCAAAGAATAAACAATTACAATACTAAACATTATTTATGAATTTTATTCATAAATTTCCCCATACAGAAACCTGCTTTCTGTGTGGTCTGTGCTTTATACATCACTACAATACTTATGACATAAAACTGTAACCCACTTTAACTCTTTTAATTGAAAGGGAAAAGTTAAACCACTAGCAATTGTTCCAACTTTGAAAAACGGTTGTGCATTTCCAAACAAGGAACAAAATATACTATGGAACTCAATGGCTGCTCCTTTCCAACATTATTCAGAATACTTTGTTTTGTTTTCTACAGAATAAAGAAACTCAAACAGGTTTGGAACAAGTGGAGGGTGAGTAAATGATGATGACAGAATTTTACATTTGTGGGTGAACTGTCCCTTTAAATCTAGAATAAAGGCAGTGAATAAACTGAATAAAGGCACCTTAATCAGCTCCATGAGGAAGAGGCGAATAACAGCAGTGATTTGTGGTGCCTGTTGGGAGTGCAGTTCCAATTCTTCATTGCTCAGAGTGATCACAACTTTACCGGTCCCTTTCTGCTGTACTGACAACACCTGTGAATAACTGAGAAGTAAAATATATGGTCATGCAAACTGCAACAGTATAGATTGTTATTGTTAAATAAATTACTGCTCAATTTGTTTTGTTTTAACAAATCAGCAAACATTAGTTATACTGTTCAATAGAGACATCAATTTAAAATGAAAACAGAATACATACACTATATGCAGCAAACAATCAGGTTCCAGAAGTAAAAACTCTCCATAGGGAAACATAGGGACTTTTAACAATAACTGATAAACCTTTAAAGAAAGACCTTTATCAGCTTTGAGGTTGTTAAAGGGATAACTCACTCAAAAATGAAAATTTCACACCATTAACCATTTGTTTCTTCTTCTGTTTAACACAAATGAAGATATTTTGAAGAATGTTGGAAGCTGGTAGCCATTGACGTCTATAGCAGGAAATAAAAACACTATGGATGTAAAATACTACCCAACAGTCTTTATTTGTGTTCAGATATTTACATTAGATGTCGCCTACCCTGTTGTTGTCTATTTTAAGAAATGTGTCAATAGAGCCGCCATTTTAGTACAAGGTAGCGCTCCTTTGAAATGAATGCAGGATCAAGGTGCAGTGGAGGACTAGCCATCCAGAGCCAGAGATATATACACATATATACATATGTCTATGATATCGGAAGTTTTCCCGGTGGTCAGTATGCAAATATTTTTTTAAATTGCGAAAATTATAATTTTACATCACATTTCTACATCAATGGATAAGTGACCGTACGGGCATTGCTGACAAAGAGTATGTGTTTGTGTGCATGGAAATGTATTATCCCCCATCCCTGTTAAATTTGATCTAATCCATGTCCTGAAATATACCCACTCTCCAGTTTTCACTTCTAATTCTAACGGAGGGAGCGATTCATCTGTGAATGAATCCCCATTATGAATGATTCGTGTGAACCATTGATATCCCTGCATCTCAATGTGCACATCGAACATTCTGATCTATATGGTATATAACATTTGTAATATTCAATAATTTAGGGTGGACAGTATGCATATTGAGGCGCAGACACTGTTGTGTTAGGCACCCTTGAATTACATCAAAAACTAGCCGTTACTTCATTTAGCCGACAATAATTTTCAATAAGTTTCTGGCACCGCAGCGTATTGTTGTCATGTTTCATTTACTTTTTTGCCTATTTTTTTCAACACAACTAGCATAAGCCTAGTATTAAGAGCAGCTTGGTGCTACTTTGCGTAATGGTCAGTGCAGTAAGAGACTGTATTACCATCAATAACGTTACTTGTTTAGCACAAAAGTTTGTAACACAAAAACAAAATGAAATCTTACCTATGAAATGTTCTGCCTTTGTGCTTTGTTTTCTTTGTTTTCTCGTTACTACACTCATACACTAAAGTACTTAAGTCCAGCATCTTCACATTGGCTTTGGTTTTGACTGGTGCAGTTGAAAGGCATTTGTCCTGGGAGCACTGTACAAATGTGGCAGCGCTATTGACGCATGCTCAGGGTCCGTATGCAATGTATAATGTATATATATCTGTGATTTGTGTTTAACAAAAGAAAGAAACTCAAAACAGTTTGAAATAAGTGAAGCGTAGGTGATTTTGTGAAAATCTGTAAGTGATTATTCATTTTTGTGTGAACTATCCCTTTAAATGGTTTTGTTAAACTGGGATTGTTAAACCCATCTGTTCGCACGACCTTATCTTCACCCACTTCCATGAAGCCCCAAAAATTATGTAAGGAAGTATATCTTTATTAAGTATTTGCTTATTTAACTTTCTCTGTTGTTTTTAATGTGTCATTTACAATGCTTTACGGGATTGTAGTTCTTCCTTATTTAAGCCCTTCACTACAAAACCTTTGTCTTTTTATCTGATTTTTTTATTTCTGATTTCATTGCTTCAAATCTTTGCTTCATCTGGCTTACAGAATTCCTGTGGTAAAAATACTTCCAGAAAACAAGAGTGGCTGCTTAAATAAAACATTTGCCATGACAGGGAGTAGTTGAAATTAAAAACTGTTTAAATCGTAATGTAAAATTCTTTAATTGTAAAAATATCATAATATCACAGTATTTTAATCAAATAAATACAATCTTGGTGAGACTTAAAAACATCTTACTGACCCTAAAATACAGTAAATGATGTAAATAAACAGTGTAAAGAAGTCATTGGGAAATTGAAGACAAGATGTTCTGTACCTAAAGCTGTGAAGCACTTTGAGGTGTTTGGGGTTTATTCCTGAAGCTCTGGCAACCTTCAGCAGTCTGATTCCTCTGTGAGAAACTCCCAGCATCTGAGCATCTCCTCCATTCCCAACCTGATGAAGCGTGCATGCAAAAACACTTCAGCTCACTTCACTTTCATCATGCAAGTTTATGTGCATTATATAAGAATGTACAAGTGCTTCACCTTCACATTAAAGAGACGTGCAAAGTAGTTGGACCAGTTGTCTCTCGCTGCCATGACGATTCTTTTCTTCATAGCATCATCTAAAGATCTGATATTGGTTCCAATATGGAAGCTCGCTGGTGATGATGATGATGGCAAATAAAAATGCAAATAAACTCTACTGAAATATGGAAAATTTGACTGAATTATGCTTGTACTGGTCAGATTATGCATCCGTCATACCCAGCAGGTCTTTCATTTTACGCCGTTCTTCACGTGAAATCCTCAGACAAGAATCAGAGTAAGTGTCTCGCATGATCTAAAAAAAACAGTAGGAGAAACTAAAATATCTTCATTTTAAACGTTAGCACTTAATAAAGTCCCAAAATAATCAAACCAAGCAATCGCATTTGCTACTGACCTGCTCACAGAGTAAATTAAGGGTGTATGGGTGGTTGAATTTTTCCCTGGGATAAAACAGCTGGGTACAAAACAAAACAATATAATGAGTTGACATCAGAAGCTGCATGAGTTCCATAAAGCAACACCTCTTGGCTTAGTTACCTCCTTGCGAAGGAACAGTTTGCCAGGCATACTGGGATATGAAAAGTAGACGCTGGCTGAGAATTTGTGCAACTGGGAACGAACGCTCTCCTCCTCTGCCATCCTGTTGAGCTGACCTTTAGGAACACACAGGAATGCATAAGATTATATAAGCAAAGGCATAGCTTGTTGCAAATCTGATGCACTTCCAACTGAAATTGGATATAGAGTAGGGGGTGGGCCTTCCTTTTGCACATCATTCTCTCATAGGAAATTTGCATATAATAACAGACAATTCCTGTTGTTCTGCACATTCTGAAATGTCCAACTTTTAAATTATGAATACACTTATGTTGAAATTTAGGTGTGCTACGGTTTAGTTTATAAAAGTTTATAATATAAAAATTTACACTAAAGTATATTAGTATATCAAAGTATATTCAAGTATTTAAAAATAAATAAATTATATAAAATAAATAAATAATAAATATTTCCACAAAAAAAAAAAAAAAAAAAAATCACACTACTTATTTTTATTAATTAATTAAGTAGTTGATTGATTGATTGATTGATTGATTGATTAATTAATTAAAAATAATTTTTATATTTATAGTTCTACAAATTATACATGATACATACATTCCTTTTAAAATCATTACTGAAGTTTCAGCCCATGTAATATTTTATTTACTGTAAGAATTAATGCCTGAAATATTTCATGTTTATTAAATATCACGTGCGTAGAGTAATGAAGTTTGCCCTGCGCGCTCGCGGTTTTATAAAGAAACTTTTTTGGTGCGTTAATCTTGTCAATACTACTGTTCAAAAAGGTCATGATGATTCACACTCATCAAATAATTGCATTAAGGTCAAATTAAATGCACAATGCACAAAACGTTTGTGTTTTTGTATCACCTGAAGAATGTAAAAATAAAAACAGTACAAAGCCATTATTTGATGAGTGCGAATCATGACTTTTTTGAACATGTTTATTAAATATTAAATGTTTATTTGTGCTTTAAAATGTTACCCAATTCAATAAATTGGCCTATGGACCTATGCATTTTTTCATCATACACATACAATTTAAATATAATACGCATGTCCTCGAATGTCTCTGCAAAGTCTCAGTCCAGAGTACCTTAAAGTGTGTGTAAACCAGAAGTTCCTGAGACTTTTATCTCGGTATGTTGATGTACTTTCAACTAAAATAGAATACTAGGTGAGAATCGGAGCTTTCTTTTGTGTGTCATTCTCTCATCTCAAACTAAAGACTGATTTATACATTGGCCTAGCCAGCATCGCGGATCTCTGCTGAGTGTGCATGCACCTCGTGAAACGGACGAGGCTTTTATACTTGACGCTTTCGCCATTGAGATATTTTTTTTAAATGACGGGGTGGTCAGAAATCGACCGTAAAATCAGACGGATAAACATAGAAGTAGGAAGTTTCCGGAACTAAGTCATAGCATTAATATCATTCAAGATTTTTTAAACTAATTATTTTTATTAAATATTTTAATGATTATAAAGATTTTTATAACCATTCAAGGTTTTTTTTTAAATCAAACTTTGATGCATCACTTGCTTTTCTTCATATCTCGGACAGTTCTACCCATTAATGTGTATTAAAATATTAATGACAACAGAACATGGGTTGCTCTACGAATATATTTTTTATAAGTGTATAAAAGTACACTTACTGAAAATACTGAAGGTTTTTTTAGATTTAGCCCACTCCACAATTCACACATTACTGTCTGGCTAGTTTGTGTTCTCTACTCATTTGCTAAAAAGGCAATAATGGTCCAACATTTCTGACCATTATCACCAATAAAGCCTAGAAAAACAGGGCATCAGGATATTGTAAACCGATAGGTTCAAATATTCAAAGAAATAATTTGTTAATTCATTTTAGTTTTGCAGCTATTTATTTGTTTTAAATTCAAAATTGTGATATATACATTGATGTAAAAGCTATGAATGGTGGAAAACATATTCTGTAATTGTGTATTAAAACCACCTGAGTCTCTATTTTTGCCATGGCCTCTCTTTTTGGCTTTAACAAACTTATCCCTCAAGTTTTTCTACACATTTCTACAAAAACTTGCAATTTCTAGCTAAGAATTATTGGCCATCTGGTTATCCCTATGATCATGGACGGATCATAAAGATGTCTGTACAGGCATACCAAAATCTCTTCAAAGTGATTCATATTCAACTCAAATAAAACACGGAGCCGCACGAACTGTTTACTCGAGTCTCAAAAAATTTCATGGGCTCCACAAGCCGAAAGCATGTCACGTGCAATCTGCAATCACCACGATGACGTCACATTCGCCATCCGCACTCAAGCGAAGTAGCACACGCGTCGAGTATAAACCAGCCTAAACGGTAAGAGGGGCGTGGTTAAGAATATTGATATACAGTTGCTATGGAAGCCCCCAGGTTGACATCAACAAAAAGACCGCCATTCCAAACACGAAAGCAAATGGTGGGACTTTGATTGAAAATTACGGGGGGCACGGTGGCTCAGTGGTTAGCACTGTCACCTCACAGCAAGAAGGTCCCTGGTTCGAGTCCCAGTTGGGCCAGTTGCCGTTTCTGTGTGGAATGTGCATGTTCTCCCCGTGTTGGCGTGGGTTTCCTCCTCCTTAGTCTAAACACATGCATTATAAGTGAATTGGATGAACTAAATTGGCCGTAGTGTATGAGTGTGTGTGTGTGTGTGTGTGTGTGTGTGTGTGTGTGTGTGTGAATGTCAGAGTGTATGGGTGTTTCCCAGTAATGGGTTACAGCTGGAAGGGCATTAGCTGCATAAAACATATGCCGGATTAATTGACGGTTTGTTCCACTGTGGCGACCCCTGATAAATAAAGGACTAAGCCGAAGAAAAATGAATGAATGAATTTTGATTTCACTTGGACTTTAAGGACAATTATATCATCACGTAAATCTGTTTTTGTGTCTCTCTTTAAATGTAAATGAGTTTTCAGTCCCCGCCTCCTTTTCTAAAGAGGGTGGAACCTTTTCAAAAAGCAACAATACACACTAAAGAACATTAAAAGTGTATAAAAGACCCCTTTTAGACATATCTGAAACACTACATACACTGCATTTACGGATGCGCCATACTGGATATTATGCAAATGTCTTACTGAGAGCAGGTGCAGGCTGTCGCGGTGGGTCGGGAATGCGGGGCGGTGGAGGAGGGATGGATTCACGAGCACGAGGCAGAGGCTGAGAGCGCTGAGAACCGAAGAGATCAGCTAATGAAAGCTGTTTCTGTTTCATGCTATTGGAGATGGAGCGAGGCCCACGGGACTCAAGCTGCTGAGGGGTGAAGGGGGCTTCTCTACCCACTGTTTCTGCAGCACAAACACATACAAGAGTTACAGTCAAGTTCTGCATCCTCAGATTATGAATTAAAGACAAAGCATGATATTATGGCATCTCGTTTAGTTCAATATTGTGTACCTTCTGATGATTGACAGGGCCCTGAGATTTGAGAATGGCTAGTGCCTCGTCTTTGGGGTCATTTTTCTTTAGAAAATGTTTGGCTGGAACCCTGTGAAGAACAAAGTCTTTGATTTTATGTTTTAATATCTGGAAATCAAAGTTAAAAAATGTCAAGAAACATAACATTATGTAAGCATTCAGTTACAGCAGAGATTGGATCAAATTAATGAAACTCGTAGTTTGCAATCTATATTATTTATATATGGTTTTTTTTCTGTTGAACACAAATAGCTTTTTTTAGGGTTTTTTCACCTTTTATTGGGATAGTAGAGGACAGACAGGAAAGTATTGGGAGCAGAGAGAGGGGAAGGGTCGGCATAGGACCTCGAGCCGGGCATCGAACTCGGGTCGCCGTGTGCACCATGATGCCGACCAAATAGCTTTTTTTTTAAGAATGTTTGCAACTTTTATCCATTGACTTCCAGAGTAGGAAATAAAAGCACTGTTACTACTACAATATATACAGTTGAAACCAGAAGTTTACATACACTGTTGAAAATGGCACATAACCATTTTAAAAAAAGTCAGATGTTAATGCGACTAAACTTTTTCTCTTTTAGGTAAGTTAGGATTATCAAAATTGTTTCTGTTATGCTTAATAGCAGAATAATGAGAGAGATTTTTTTTGAGAAATTGTTATAACTTTTCTTGAAAGTCAAGTTTACATACAATAAGATTATTATGCCTCTGAAAAAGCTCAGATGATGGTGTCAAGGTTTTGGAAGTTTCCGATTGGCTAATTGACAACATTTGAGTTAATTGGAGGCACAACTGTAGAATAGTATTTAAGGAAAACCTCAAACACACTGCTTCCTTGTGTGACACCATGGGAAAATCAACAAGCCAGAATCAACAAAAAAGCCAGATTACAATTTGCTAAATTACACTGGGAAAAGAATAATTTTTGTTGACATGTCCTGTGGTCTGATGGAACTAAGATTGAACTGTTTGGCCATAATGACCAGTGTTACATTTGGAGGACAAAGGGGAAAGCTTACAAGCTTAGGAACACCATCCCAACTGTGAAGTATGGGGCGGCAGCATCATGTCGTGGGGCTGTTATGCTGCAGGAGGGCCTGGTGCACTTCACAGCATAGATGGCATCATGAAGAAAGAACATTATGTAGAAATACTGAAGCAACATTTCAAGACATCAGCCAGGAAATTAATCCTTGGCCACAAATGGGTCTTCCAAACAGACCATGACCCTAAGCATACTGCCAAATTAGTTAAAATGTGCTATAAGGACAACAGAGTGAATGTTTTCGAGAGGCCATCACAAAGCTCTGACCTCAATCCTATAGAAAATGTGTGGGCAGAGTTGAAAAAGCTTGTGCGACCAAGACAGCCAACAAATCTGACTCAGTTACACCAATTCTGTCAGGAGGAATGGGTCAAAATTCCTGCAAACCATTGTGAGAAGCTTGTGGAAGGATACCCGAAACATTTGACCAAAGTTATACAGTTTAAAAGCAAAGCTAAAAAAAAAAACCAAGGAAATGTATGTACATTTTTGACTGTCTAGAAATGAATAAAAAATTCTCAAAAAAAATCTCTCTCATTATTCTGGCATTTAGCAAATGTAAATCATTTAGGTAATCCTAACAGACCTAAAATAGTAAACGTTTAGTATGATTTACCATCAGACATTTTTTTAAAAATGGTTATGTTCCTTTTTTTAGAGTGTATGTAAACTTCTGGTTTCAACTGTACGTAATGCAAAAGGACACAGCAAGAAAAATAATTATGTCAGATTTGATTTTATCTTTAGGGAATTGGAGAGCTACAGTAAGTAGAGTCGATTTGTGGCCCACCTGACAGGCTCGTAGGCTTTAGGTTCTGGATTGGGCCGGTTTTGGTACTGCTTGATGATTTCTCTTATGTTACTGGTTGGCTCTGGTTTAGGAGATGTGGGTTCTGGAGATTCTCGTCCAGATTCTTGGACTCGAGGAGGTTCTGGGAGAGGTTTCACTGTGCAAAGAAGAGTTTTCAGATATAGTTTTTTTTGTATGATGACTGTATATAACAGAGGAGACACTGAAATCAGTTATACCTCATTTGGGAACATTTTGTGACCCAGAAGAGATAAAGAATTAAAAAAGGTTTTTTTGTAACCTCAAAATACACATTGATAAAATATATTCTGCTTTTATGTCCCACTTTTGGGAGTTAATTTGGTTTGTAATGATGTAGTTTTTTGATGATTTAGCAGAATAAAATAAACATCTGACCTTGAGTCTTCACTGGAGGTGGTGATTTGGGTTGGGACACAGGTGGATTGGCATAAATCAGTGGCTTCGCAACCTTTGGCGCAGGCTTTGGTCGTGTGTCTGACGTACCTGCGATGCACAAAGGTAGTGAAAATATTTAATGCAATTTTGCCTTAATTGAGCATTTTTAAGAATACAGATTTGCACACTCACCAATCTTTTGAAAAAAATCCCTCTTTTCTTTGAAAGACCCGTGATCTTCTGGGGCTCTAAGATCCCTCTCAGTCACAGGCTGGGGCTTAAAGAACACATTAAGATTTAAAGAGTTGAAACAATCAATCACTATATAGTGCGCAGCATATATGAGTGCACCCCATTTTGAAATTGAATATTTTTATCCATTTCTCAGTGAATATAGGCAATGTATTTTGGTGCATTTAAACAAAACAGATTAATTAAACAGATATATTTATTAAAATCATATTTAAGTCACCAAACATATTTAGAAATTGAAAGATAATACATTTAAAACAGTGCAAACTATTGCAAAACTACATTTCAACAAAATTGTATATATTTTTTGTTTCTCTTGATTTTTGAAAATTTTATTTAATATTTTCCCCCTAAGATAGAAATTTGGGCTACTAATTTTTAAACCACTATTGTAAGTTATTGTGTTAGATAAGCTCCAGATTTGGCTTCAGTACTGACTAATCTAATGTACAGTATATGCACAAATATAATATTGTAAAGCTTCCTATAGAAATTATTAATTTAAATGAGAGATTTGTGGGGGGTGTACTCATATATGCTGAGCACTGTATATCCACACGTTTCCTACATCTCATGATGCATTGTCTGAATTAAGGGAGTAACTTCTGTTAGACTGTAAACAACAGTCAAGTCAGTGTTTTGGAAAAAAAAAAAGGTGTCATTATTCTCCTCACTGTTCAACCATCCGATATAAAAAATAATTTAATTAGAATTAACAAATTACTATGAATAACCCCAAAAATTCAAAACAGCAATATTTCAGATGCATTGAATATTACAGTTGAATGCAAAAGATCTTTAGCCACAGATATGCTTGTGCTACTAATGTCACATTAAAAAGAAAAGTAACGATATTTTCATGACGGATAAAAACAAAGCACTAAGCCAAATGTACCTGTTACTTCACTGTGCACACACACTATTTGTATCACAACCTTATCTTTATTTAAAGGGGTCCTATTATGCTTTTCACTTTTTGAATGTTAGCCAGTATGCATGTTTGGACATAAAATTAAGATCCAAAGGGTTACAAATTACAAGTCCATTCCAAAGGGAGATATTCCATCTTTAAAAACAAACTACAACACACTGCTCATTTGGTCAACAAGAATTCTTTTCTGGTCTTAATGACATGACAAAGTGGCCCAAATCCTGCTTACAGAAATTTGAATAGTCGAAATTTGAATGTTAAACAACAACAACATCCCATTAAACCCATTTAAAATGATTTGCTCCAGTTGTTTTGAAAGGAAGTTCCCTTCCCATATTTTGAAATACAGTAGTGGCATGTGGATTGAGTAAAAGGAAACAGGTGAGTATTATTGGTGTACCTCAGGGCTGCGGGGTTTTGGAAGGGGCTCTGGGGCTTGTTTGGGGGTCTGATGATTGGTTCTTTGGCTCTGGGGTCGGCTTCGAGGTTTGGGTGAGGGTGAGCGTGAAGGTGAGCGTGCGCGTGGAGGAGAGCGCCGCCGCTGGCGTGGAGACTGTCTCTGTGACTCACGCCTGCGCATCTCGTCCTGCTGCTGTTTCTGAGATAGTGACATCGCCTGCATGGTCATCTGCTGAGCCTGTCAGAAAAAAGAGATTTCTGTGTTGAAAATTGTAATAATTTATGTGGTTCCTTATACATTTTTCTATTAAACATGTGCCGATATTCACACTGGAAAAAATGCTTTTCTTTAACTTAGATTTTTTGTCTTTTTCTAGTCCAAATATCTAAAGATTCTTACATCAAGAAGCATTTTCTAGACAAGTCTTGTTTTAAGAAATAATATGCCAAAACTAAAACAAGCTAAATAATCTGCCAATAGGGTAAGCAAAATAATCTTGTTTTTTCTTTTGACATGAGATTATTTTGCTTACCCCATTGGAAGATTATTTAGCTTGTTTTAAGGAAAAACTCACTTCATATTGACATATTATTTCTTAAAACCACCCAATATGTTTTGCTTGTCAAAAAAGGCTTCTTGATGTAAGAATGTTTAGATATTTGGACTAGAAACAAGACAAAAAATCTAAGTAAGAAAAGCATTTTTTGCAGTGCAATCATTCAATATATTGCAGTAATGAATATGCACAATATTGATATTGTTGGACTTAAAAATAGCATGAATTATTCAGTCTCTGATTTTGCAATTGTTTTTAGAGCATAATATATTTGTTTCTGTCTAATGGAGGAAATGTATGAGACTGAATGTAGGCAACACTGCATGCAAGAGATATACATGTCTCAAAGTACTACTGGTCTACTGACAACACAATTATCAGTGTAATGTTATGTAATTAATATCAGCATTGACGATGATGATGCAAAACAAATGTTTTTTTTTTTTTTTTTTTTTTTTTTTACAATATTGATGAGAATTTTTATTTGAATATATCGATGCATGAAACGAAAGAATATCTAATTTGAGAATTACCTGCATCAACACCACTGGCATAAATTAGATTTTATTATGTCATTCTAAATTTATAACTCATGACTGCTCAAACAGAGTCCAAATTTATAAAATCTTCATATTTATTTCAAACAAACAAATACAAATATTACTTTAAAAAAGTTCCCAAACAAAATAAAATGATTTTACTTGCATACAAGTTAAATCAGGCATACACGATCATCTCTATCATAAAAATTCCCTCACAAAAATGTGTTCGAGAGAAAGGGACAAAGGCTAAATTTATTTCACAAAATTCTTTTAAGCATTGAGTTGAAGAAAAGCGCATCATAAATAAAACGTATTATAATTGATTATTATTAATATTATATAATTTCCCAGATACTTTTTTCTGTATTTATAAGAAGCAATTTGTTGTTTTTAATAAATGTCATGACAACATATTTTTTTAACTTAGCAAAATAAGTTAATCATGTTTTAACAATTTTAACAAGATTCAGCTTGATGTTTCAAGTCAGTTAAATTGAAGTCGACTTGTTAAGTCTAAAAAAACAAGGCACTGTACAATATTAGTATGCTTTGTAGTTGCACTTTTCTTTAATTTGACCTGTTTGAAATGTGCTTCTGTGTGGAGTTTGCATGTTCTCCCCGTGTTCACATGGGTTTCCTCCCCCCTCAGTCTAAACACATGCATTATAAGTGAATTGGATTAACTAAATTGGCCGTAGTGTATAAGTGTGTGTTTGAATGAGTGTGTATGGGTGTTTTCCAGTGGGTTGCGGCAGGAAAGGCATCCGCTGGGTAAAACATATGCTGAAATAGTTGGCAGTTTATTCAGCTGTGAGAACCTCTGATAAATAAGGGACTAAGCAGAAGGAAAATGAATGAATGAATGAATTAAACATGCTTCGGCTGTTGAACTCACCAGAAGCAGCGCTTGTTGGTTGATAAAGGCCTGCTGTTGATCCATTTGCTGTGTGTTGACAGCAGGCATGGCTTGAGGCATGGCAGTTTGCATCATCATGGCTGCATCCAAAACAAGCAGTAGGAAAAGGGTAAGAACTTAACAGATCATTCTGTTAGAAAAGGACATCAGAGCATCAGGGATGGGCTTACGTGGCATGGGCTGCATCATGGGCATTGTAGCGGGCATCATGTTTGGCATCATTGGTGTGGCACCATAGCCAGCCATGGCAGGATTCATTGGCATTCCTAGTTCAGTTCCAAAATAAGGCATAGTGTCAAGTACAGGATATACTGCATTGTCTTTGAAACATGGGTAGTGCACAAAACGGAAAATAAATAAATATTAATAAATAAAAATACAAATAAAAATGCAATAAATAAATACATAAATAACACATTTTAAACAATAAAAAATCTTAAATATAAATTGATGAATGTAAATATGAATGAATTAAATATATATAAACAAATAGAATAAATGTGTGTGAATTAAATAAAACATTAATAGTAATATATTTAACTTATAATATATAAATAAAATATCATGTATAATATAATATTTAAAATAAAATATCACATAAAATAAAACATTAATCGAATATATAGTTGTAAATATTATTATCATAAATTATAGTAAATGAACCAATTGTGTTTGATACTATTAAACTGTAATATATTTTCCCATCATAAATAACACTGCTCTGACTAATGATGAGTATCGGTTGAAGACTGCACACAGATATACAACTGTACCTGCTCCGGTGTACATACTGGGCATCATACCTCCTCCACCTCTCATTCTGCGATTCAGCATGGCCATGCGGTCAAAGTCCTGTCAATAAAAAACAAATAAAATGCAGATAAAAAGACCTCAGGCTAGAACGCCGAGATAACAGGCAATACAAGCAGATCTCAGAGTTAATAAGTGGCAAAGCGGCATAATCCTTGCTGGCTTAATGAATGATAACAATATATCTATGTATGCACAACATGTGCTGGTGCTCATGCAGGTGACATTAATCTACAAAAATATATATTACAACTGTATCATGCATAAATGAAAGTATTTTAGGGCAAAATCATCCAAATTAATTAGACTATAATAAGTTCAATAGATTTCATATGATAAAAAACAGGTATGCGGTTCCTTTGCTATGAGTAGGCCCACATAGTATCTACATGTGCAGAAATCCACAGATTTCCACATATGTTTAGCCTATCATTGAGTCTATTTATTTACTTGTGTAAATGTGTGTACATATATATTCATTCAGTTTTTAAATTCATTTCAGTAACATTATTGATTAATTTTAAAATGTTCACTTGATTTATTTACAGTTTGTACAGTAATATTTTTGGTTGTTTAGTAGATGTATTATATAAGAGACTTGCTTTGTTTACCAAACAAGTGGATCTACTGTAATTGGATTTGCATTGTAAACATTAAATATAAAATAAAAAAATTATTTTTATTTAATATATTAAGTTTTTAGATACGATACTCTCCAAATCATTGTGCTTGAATCTACAGATTTTTTACTAAATTCTGCACAGAAATGAAATGAAAAAAAAATGTCCGCAGATTCTCTCTGGCCCTAGTTATAAGATATTGATGTACTGTATATAGAGTGTAAGTCAAGTCTTATGTGATTAAAAGTTAATTTCCTTTTTTCCCACTTTTCCTCATTTGAATACATAAACAAATCTCTAAATAGGGTAAAATAATGTTAAAACATATTTAGAAAAATCTCCGTAAATGACAAATAAAGCAAAGATTTTATTAAATAAATATATATAGTAATTCTCTTTTTAAATAATTATATATTTTATTAAATTTGTATTTGAATTTATATTTTAGTTTCAGTCATTTTTCACTATATAAAAATGAACAAATAATTATAGGATTTATAGGAAATATGTATACACTGTAAAACCCAACAGTCAACTTTATCAAATGAAATGAGTGTAGTTAACTCAAAATTGACTGAAAGTTAATTCTACTCATTTGAAAAGAGTTTTGAACTCAGTGTTGAAGGTAACGAGCTGAATAAATACCTCATTACTTCAACTTAAAAGGATTATACATTACATGTTTTTCAGAAAACTTTTGTTTTATTTAATTCAACAAAAAATATTTTAGTTTTATGGTTTTAAGTTCCTATTTTGGTCACACTTATGGTCAAACTTACAATAAGTCTTCATTAGTTAATGTCTTTAATATCATAAATATTAATATAACAATACCGTAACACTTTAGTTTAGGTCACAGTATTAACAAACCATTAACTAACACTACTAGCTTAGTAAACTACTAATTAGCTGTTTATTATTAGTTAGTAAGGTAAAAGATGGGGCTAGGTTTTGCGTAGAATTAGGGATACAGAATAAGCTCATACTTTATAACTACTAATAAACAGTTAATATCTTAATAATAGGCAGGTAATAAGCCAGTAGTTAATAGCATGAATTGTGACCTAAACTAAAGTTTTACCAACAATACTTATTCAATATCTATTAATACACTATTAAAATTAAAATTCATTCTTGTTAACATTAGTTAATGCACTGTGAGTTAACATGAACTAGCAGTGAACAACTTTGTTTCGATTAACTAATGTTAACTAGGATGAATAAATACTGTAATAAATGTATCGTTCATTGTTTGATCATGTTAGTAAATACATTAACATTAACCATAATACAACCTTGTTTTGGGGTGACACGGTGGCTCAGTAGTTAGCACTGTCACCTCACAGCAAGAAGGTTGCTGGTTCGAGCCCCGGCTGGGTCAGTTGGCATTTCTATGTCGAGTTTGCATGTTCTCCCTGTGTTCGCGTGGGTTTCCTCCGGGTGCTCCGGTTTTCTCCACAGTCCATAGACATGCGGTACAGGTGAATTGGGTAAGCTAAATTGGCCATAGTGTATGTGTGTGAATCAGTGCGTATGAATGTTTCCCAGTACTGGGTAGCTTTGTAAAACCTAAACTGGATAAGTTGGCGGTTCATTCCGCTGTGGCAAGCTCTGATGAATAAAGGCACTAAGCCGAAGGAAAATTACTAACAACCTTATTTTAAAGTGTTACTGTTTTCTACAATAATCCAGACTCAAATCAGCTGTATAAGAACCTTACAGTAACACTGTATGGATTTAAACGGGGCGATACTGACCGGAGGACCTTGATCAAATACAGGATCAAAGATGTCATCAACGTACGAATCCATCTGCCGTCCCTGAGATCCTACAAGAAACAATATCTCAGGAGCGTCCTTAATAAAATAGTTTTATTTGCTTTACAGGGCGAGACGCGTCCCAACCCATGTACTGTACATTACATTCACTCTCATTTCTTTGATCATCCCTGTGCAAAGCTATGAATGAGAACAATAACTCAGAATTTACTGTCTGTTTGCTAGTAATGGTTGGTTGCTCACCCTGGTAAGTGGACAAGGGTTCATACGTGTTCCAATGAGATGCTTCAAATGAGGGCAGACCAGGGGCTTGCATCGAGGGGGCAGGAGGAATAAAGCCATCAATGTCTGTGGTTTCCATCCTGACAATCAGAAATAAAAGGATTTATTAATATACTTGTTATAGGAACACAAATTGTACAACTCCCCTAGAGTTAAACAGTTGAGTTTTACCATTTTTTAATCCATTCAGCTGTTCTCCAAGTCTGACAGGAGCACTTTCAGCTTAGCTTAGCTTAGATTAAATAAAGAGTTTCAATAATTTTCCTACTTAAAGCATGACTCTTCTGTAGTTATATTGTGTACTAAGATCATCGGAAAAGTAAAAGGATGTTAGATCCCTATGGCTAGGAACTATACTCTCATTCTGACGTAACAATCAAGGTAATTTGCTGTCATACCATGACCTGAAAATAGTCCACAGCTGGGTAACTAACAGTGATGCGTAATATCATTGCACCTGCTGCAGCCATATGGCAGCAAAGTTCCTTGATTATTATGTGAAAATGGGAGTATCGTTCCTAGCCATATCAGCCTAAAAAATAGCAATTTTTCTGTCTGTCTTAGTACACAATGTAACTACAGAAGAGACAAGCTTTAAATAGGAAAATGATTAAAACTCCTTTTACTCTTGTTTTGTTTTGAGTAAGATGCTATTGGTCTAATCTGATTCAATGATTCATGCTAAAAGTGCTAACGTCAGACCTGGAGATCGGCTAAATCGGCAGAATTATTAAACCCCCTTTGAATTTTTTTTCCTTTTTTTAAATATTTCCCAAAATGATGTTTAACAGAGCAAGGAAATTTTAACAGTATGTCTGATAATATTTTTTCTTCTGGAGAAAGTCTTATTTTTATTTCAGCTAGAATAAAAGCAGTTTTTATTTTTTTAAAAACATTTTAAGGTCAAAATTATTAGCCTCTTTAAGCTATATATTTTTTTCGATAGTCTACAGAACAAACCATCATTATACAATAACTTGCCTAATTTCCCTAATCTGCCTAGTTAACCTAATTAACCTAGTTAAGTCTTTAAATGTCACTTTAAGCTGTATAGAAGTGTCTTGAAAAATATCTAGTAAAATATTATTTACTGTCATCATGGCAAAGATAAAATAAATCAGTTATTAGAAACGAGTTATTAAAACTATTATGATTAGAAATGTGTTGAAAAAATCTTCTTTCTGTTAAACAGAAATTGAGGAAAAAATATACAGAGGGGCTAATAATTCAGGGGGGCTAATAATTCTGACATCAACTGTATATATACTGTACACACATACAAATATTTTTTTATAAATAAATAAAAGTATTATTGTTATTGTACTATTATTCTAAATAAATAACAGAAATTAATCCTAAATGTAACTAGAAAACAATGTAAAGACACAAATGGAGTGATATCCAATCTTTTGCATGAATAATAATTTCATTTAAAAAAAAATTCTATAGAATACAAAAAAATATGTTTTATAGAATTATCTGTTGTCTTAGACTTCACACAAGGCAGAGAATTAGGTTTGTTAAGTCTTACCTCCCTGACTCGTCATCCCTCCTTTGTACTTTATACAAAAAAATCTATCAGTAGGCATGCTTAGTAATCATATTATTTAAACTTTAGTTCTGTCGACTTGCAAAACTCACTGCATGCCAATACCTCTGTGCACTAAATGTGTTCCTTTATGTCTTGCATGATGTGTCACAGTTTATCAGATGCCAAAAGTGAACAAATGGTACTAATATACACTCACATTGTGCTGTAATACAACAGTCGTAATGATCTCAGATTTTATAAATCACGCAAATATTGGTGTCCAGAATGCATCAAGTCCAGAATGAACACCATGATTTTGTAAAATATTTGCTTTAATATGTGATATGACTAAACAGTGGTCATAAACACATATTTAAGCAATAAACCCTGAGAAGCCATGGTTTACAGTGCATTTATAACAGCAGTGATAAATTCACTGTAAACCCCAGCTTCATGGGGTTTATTTATTTTTTATAAAATAGATAATCCACATACAAAACAAAGTTTTACTAAATAAAACAACTTCAAGTTTCTTTGGTTTAGATTAGCAGACTAGTTGCCGAACAACAATCGCAGATGCTTGTTTATAGAGTATTTTACAACAGCTTAGAACACGGCTCAACCAATCAGAATTAACGACTGGAAGTATCTGTTTCGTAATGAGAGACTTTTCTTAGCATTCAAAAGAGTAGAAACTTGGACCCGGAAACAGCATTATATTGTTATGATACTTATAGTGAACTGTGAGCATTAAGCACTACAAGCCGCACCTGTCACTGGTGTCACTGAATAGGTAATCATTCTCCGCAACCGGGTGACCCATGGGTACATCAGACTCCACTCCAGCCAACAGATCCATCACAAAATCACAGCCTGTCAGGTCTGTCCAGCCCTCGTCGGCCAGCAGAGACACAGACCAGCCCTGTGTAGCGTTAGAGAGACCTCTGAGAGACAGAAAATGGCATATTAAAAGGGAATAAAGAGAGATGGACTTTAACTGTAAGGTTTAAAGTACACTAATGTACTAACTCATGAAAAAATGAATTAATTATATATCTTATGTAAATTTTACAAAGTCAATAAACACCTTTCAGGGTCTTAAATTTAGTTCTGCATGGTCAAATACCATAATCAATATCATAATCAAATTTCTAATACATCATATTTAAATGAAGTTTATTTATAAACTAATTTCGAGAGGAGCACGTGCTTATGATTGATCACGGCTGGTCCCGCATTAACTAACGCATGATTAACCAATCAGATGATTCTCACTCACTATAAATAACCAGAGTTTCTAACTTTAATTATCTTCGCCTTGAAGAATCCCACCTTCCACCCCTACTCCTCCACCTGTCCCTTTATAGGGCAGCACAGTGGCCCAGTGGTTAGCACAAGAACACACAGCAAGAACGTCACTGGTTCAAATCCTTAACAGGCCAGTTGTCGTTTCTGTGCGGAGTTTACATGTTCTCTCTGCGCTCGCGTGGGTTTCCCCCTGGTTCTCCGGTTTCCTTCCACAGTCCAAAAACGTGTGTCGTAAATGAATTGATCAATCCAAGTTAGCACTATAGTCAAGCTCTTAACCAGCAGTATATCTCTATAATCTATAATTTAGAATCTGTCATCAGCTCTAAACAAAGGGGGGAGTTCTTGAGACCTACCTGAGCTCAAACTCCCCTCTCGCAATGCAAACGTGAGGGAGCCCCGGACTCGAGGATCTTATGAGCACCGGGCTCGAGGATCAAACTCGCTTTATAATCAATCATCAGCTAACTGTGAAATCTTGAATTAATTTAATCGTATAGTATTTTGTTTACAACACTTTGTTTATCTTTGGATTTTGGTGGCAAATATATTGCAAGGCTGAAGCCTAGCAAAATAATTACACTATTTGAAAACGTAATTCCATAAATAAACAAATAAATAAATGAAAATAAATAAATAACATACAATAAATGACATAAAATAAATAACATAAAATAATAAATAAATAAAATTATTTATTAATTATTGTGCATGCATAAATTTAATTACAACAATGAGGTTTACATTTAGGTGCATAGTGTGCCCAATTTTCATTATGAGATCACAATCATGCATGATAATGAAATATTCACACAGGTGAGTGGGGTTTAAAAACCACCTGTATGAAAAATATCTTTAAGGTCTTACAAAATATGCCTCTTTTAATGATGAGAACTACAGTATGTGGGAATATTTGTGACCTATATGTTCTGAGTTTCTCAGACAAAATAAATTCATGAATTTTCTTACCTGTAGCTAAGAATCCAAGAGGCCAGCTCTTCTCCTGTGGTCCAAGACTCCACCTCCACTGCTAACTTTTCCTCTAAAAAAAACAAATAGGTTCAACAAAAAACTAAAAAATGAAAAGAATGTTGGAAATTTGTAGCCACTGATATACACAGTAGGAAAAAAATACTATGGAAGTCAATGGCTAACAGTTCCTAACTTTCTTTAAAACATATATATTTTGGGGCATTCACCAGCAGAAGAAAACTCAAACTGGTTTGGATCAAGATGATGGTGAATAAATGATGACAGAGGTTTCATTTTCTGGGTAAAGTATCATGTTAATACTATTAATTGTATTGTTAAGTTATACTTGAACGATTTAAATATAATTTATTCCTCTGAAATGAACAGTGCAATAATTTAAGGCCTGTTCACACTGGGATAACTAATTATGAAGATATAATTGAAAAGAAAAGTGAAATCCACAGAACTATAATAACAAATAGCAGAAAAAAACAACACATGTATCACTTTGAAATAGTTTTTCCAGCTGGTTACCAATTAAAGCACTGCCAGCCAATCAAAGTCCATTCTGAGTTTAAAGGGAGAGCTCACCCAGAAATTAAAATATATTCACCATTTCCACCTTGAGTGTTTCCAAACCTTTATGAGTTTCTTTCTTTGGTTAAACTCAAACTAAGTTATTCTGAAGAATGTTGGAAACAGGTAGCTATTGACATCCATAGTAGGAAATAAATGGAAGTCAATTGCTGCTGATTTCAAACATTTTTTAAATTTCCTTTTTCGGTGATCGACATAAGAAAAATATTACAAGTACTCTAACAAGTTCAGAACAAATGGAGATTGAGTAAATAATAGATATAGTAAACTATCCCTTTAAGCGTAAAATGCTGTGCCCACATTGTCATTACAGTTTACAGGTCTTGCTGTGAGAAGATCTTAACTCCAGTTATCAGATAAGAGCTCATGTGCTTAGTTTTCTTCACCATTGAAAGTGTTGACCTCGAGCACCATCTTTCCTTTCCTCTGATTGGCTGTCCACTCCAGTTGAGTGGGCGGGTGGCGTCTGCAGGCTGGTGAGGGCAGCGGGAGGGACGTGAGGAGCTTGTGCTGACACAGAGAGCGGTATTCACCTGGACCCCGGTCAGACACATACCTGATGGGCACAAAAAAAAAAAAAAACACACACACACTGGTTTTTATTTTAAGTAGTGATACAGAAAGACTGAGTTCTGCTAGCTGCTAATTCCATCAAATTTCCATAGAACAATCTGTCTAGTTCACATGAATAATCAATCTGCAGTAATGATATTTGATAATCTTCCATCTAATAATTCCTTTCTACAATGGAAGATGTATATGCAAGATAATTTAAGGTTATGGATATATTTTTTTATATTGACTTCTCTCAGTGGATCATGGACATGCTTTGTAATTCATTCATTCATTTTCTTGTCGGCTTTGTCCCTTGCGGGGTCGCCACAGTGGAATGAACCACCAACTTATCCAGCACGATTTTACGCAGCGGATGCCCTTCCAGCCGCAACCCATCTCTGGGAATTTCCACACACACACATTCATTATGGACAATTTAGCTTACCCAATTCACTTGTACTGCATGTCTTTGGACTGTGGGGGAAACCGGAGCACCCGGAGGAAACCCACGCAAACGCAGGGAGAACATGCAAACTCCACACAGAAACGCCAACTGACCCAGCCCAGCCGAGGTTCGAACCTGCGACGTTCTTGCTGTGAGGCAACAGCACTACTACCTACTGCGCCACTGCGTTGCCCATGCTTTGTAATCTTCTTGGTAAAAAAATTTATTAATAAAAGACCCATCATTAGACGTAAAGTTGTGGATTCTTTTATAAAATGTGTCAATAAGCATGGAATATTCAACGTGAGATTTATTTTAACAATAACAAATACTGAACTGTACTAACTTTAATTGTATTTCAAGAGTTCACGCTAAATATTGCTTGATGCTTTTAGCAGGTTTGGCATGCTGTCCCGGAAGAGAACCCTGACCTCAGAGATAATTGAGCCCAGGGCTCCAGCCTGGTCAGTTAGCATGTAAAGGGGTACGAGATCAGGAGAGCTTCCCCTGGTAAAAGGAGGAGATGGGGTGGAAGGGGGGATTCTTCCAAAACGAAAATAAGGCAGTAGGGCGAACTCTGTCTATTTATTGTAGGCTTGGATCGATCTCATTAGATTATTGCTGATTACGGATAAGAGACCAACCGCGATCATTCATATCTTGTGCTCTTCTCAAAATTAATTTGTAAAACTTCACTTAACTAATTGTAATTTAATTATTTTTATTATTATATTATTCAATTAATATTTAATCAATTTTATGTATATTTCTGCATTTTCATTTACATTTTTTGTATTACTTTTATGATTAATATAATTTTTATTATTATTTTATTGTTATTTTAACATAAACATTTGTAATATTTTACTTTTTTGCTGTCCCTTTACATTCAATAACATTTAATCAACTAGACTACAAAAAGAGATGCTATTGTTATTTAATTTGATGATGAAAAATTAATTAACTATTATCACAGAAAATAAGAATAGCATCTCTTTTTGTAGTCTAGTTAATTAAATATTATTATTGAATTCAAAGGGACAGCAAAAAACAAAAATGTTAAATATTACAAATATTAATGTTAAATAATAATACAAATTTATTATTTTTATATCATTTTAATATCATTTTCTATTTTGTCAATGTTTTGTAATGTAAATATTTAATATAAAAAAATATTTAATATAAATAAAAATAAAATGTTTAATATAAATATTTAATGATTATTTATCTAAAATAATAATAATAATAATAATAATTATTATTATTATTGTTGTTGTTATTATTATTATTATTTTAGGTAAGGATGTAATTGTTCTGTACTTTGGATTCTAGAGCATATTTTAACTGAAAACAACCTTGCTGTTCTAAAGAGCCCAGTTTTGAGTGTGTGAGTCTACAGCTGAGCATGTACTTGAGCAGGGGTTTCTCCAGGTCAGGAGAGGGTGTGAAGGCACTCAGACAGCAGGCCAGAAGTAACCAGCCACGCAGGTTGGTCTCCTGTCTATCCCCGTCCCAAGTCAGGTAAACCAGCTGGGCTAGAATCTCATCTCTGATGCTGGGTCGAGTTTGACTCTTCTCCACAATGTAGTTCCCCAACATCTGCTCCTGCCAGCCATTCAGATCTGAGTCCCCTGTGAAGCGCAGGATCTAAAGAAGAAAATAGATGACAAGCTTCAATAATAGGTTAAAGGTTTATGTTAAAGCAAGACACTGCAAGTAAATATAGGGTAAACAAGATTAACTGATTATCAGCATACAGTACCTCACAAGTTTTATTGATTATGTTATGATTTCTTGTATTACAAGCTTTCTAAAATGTTATGTTTACATATTCTAATGAGGCATCAAATTAAATATGCACTAATTAGCATACATTTCTAGAACAAACATTTAAAGTCGGGTTTAAAACTTTTATTTACATTTTTTTGACATATTATTAAAGTCAAAAGAGGGAATTTGGGGAATTTCACTTGATAATTAAAAAAATACTGCAAACAGCCAGAAAATAAATATTTTTTGACATATTTTTGTAGAATAAAATGTTGTATGAACAAATGCCTTTAAATATTGTACTGACCAGTTTGTAGATTTCCAAAGCTGTACGGGCATCCTCATGGTCCAGGGGCGTCAAAGGCCTCTGAAGTGGGTAACCCTGTGCTTGGCACCATCCATCCTAATCAACAAAATACCAAATAACTGATTTAACAAAGGGGCTCGACAAAACCACCTATAGAAAACACAGTCTTTCCTCTCCATATGCACCAGACACTTTCTTATACATACTCCATGTTCCTAGGAAAACACTGTGCGATTCTGAGTGTGCTTTACATAGGTGAGTGGGGTTTAAAAACCACCTGAATGAAACAAACTCTTTCCTTTTTCCTCTCTATATGCACCAGACACTTTCGTATAAACTCTCCATGTTCCTAGGAAAACACTGCGCGATTCTGAGTGTGCTACATATGCACCAGACACTTTCTCAGGGGCGTAGCGGATATTTTAAAAGTGGGGGGAACAGTTCATTTTATTATTAATCACCTGTTTCTAAATGGTCTGTCTCTAAAAGTGAGAGGTATGTATCCCCCCGTCCCCCCCTGTTGCTACGCCCCTGCACTTTCTTATAAACTCTCCATGTTAATAGGAAAAAACGATGCGTTTCTGAGTGTGCTTCACACAGGTTAGTGGGGTTTACAAACCACCAGTAGGAAACAAACTCTTTCCTTTTTCCTCTCCATATGCACTAGAAACTTTCTAATAAACACTCCATGTTCCTAGGTAAACACTGTGCGATTCCGAGTGTGCTTCACAACTGGTGAGTGGGGTTTACAAACCACCTGTAGGAAACAAACTCTCCTTTTTTCTTCTCCATTAGACTAAATACTTTCTAATAAACACTTCATGTTCCTAAGAAAACACTGCAATTCTGAGTGTGCTTCACACAGGTTAGTGGGGTTTAAAAACCACCTGTAGGAAACAAACTCTTTCCTTTTTCCTCTCCATATGCACTAGATACTTTCTAATAAACACTCCATGTTCCTAGGTAAACACTGTGCAATTCCGAGTGTGCTTCACAACTGGTGAGTGGGGTTTACAAACCACCTGTAGGAAACAAACTCTCCTTTTTTTTTCTCCATTAGACTAAATACTTTCTAATAAACACTTCATGTTCCTAAGAAAACACTGCAATTCTGAGTGTGCTTCACACAGGTTAGTGGGGTTTACAAACCACCTGTAGGAAACAAACTCTTTCCTTTTTCCTCTCCATATGCACTCGAAACTTTCTAATAAACACTCCATGTTCCTAGGTAAACACTGTGCGATTCCGAGTGTGCTTCACAACAGGTGAGTGGGGTTTAAAAACCACCTGTAGGAAACAAACTCTTTCCTTTTTTTTTCTCCATTAGACTAAATACTTTCTAATAAACACTTCATGTTCCTAGGAAAACACTGCAATTCTGAGTGTGCTTCACAACTGGTGAGTGGGGTTTAATAACCACCTGTAGGAAACAAACTCTTTCCTTTTTCCTCTCCATATGCACTAGAAACTTTCTAATAAACACTCCATGTTCCTAGGAAAACACTGTGCAATTCTGAGTGCGCTTCACACAGGTGAGTGGGGTGTAAAAATCACCTCTAGGAAACAAACTCTTTTCTTTTTCCTCTCCATATGCACCAGACACTTTCGTATAAACTTTCATGCTCCTAGGAAAATGCTGTGCACTTCTGAGTGTGCTTCACACAGTTGACTGGGATTTAAAAAACACATGTGGGAAACAAACTCTTTCCTTATTCCTCTCAAACACTCTGTGAAAAGGATTTGATAATAAAAAATAAGTAAATAAATAAACTGCTAAACTAACTTCGACTTGTCATAGCGTCTATATATTATATATGAAGTACTTCTTCATTTGTAAGTTACTTTGGATAAATGTGGTAAACGTAAATGTATGAAACTGACTGACATATGAAAACAGTAATGACCACTAAATCAAAAATAAATCTGCATGTTCTTTCATTTCTACCTTCAGGACTGTGTTGGCATATTGAGAGAAAGGATGTCTGTCAATGTCCAAGGGCAATGAGAGTTTGTGGTCTGCTTTGACCTGCGGCGGAGCTACTTCTGACACCCCTGAGCCTTGAGTACGTCCTGAAAAACATTGTTTTAAAACACATTAAGATCATTGCAGCCCAATTATATCCATTACATAAGATAGATGAACTTTACTTGAGTGTGAACATAGTACATGAGCAGTTTATAGGATTAATTATCAAAATGTACGAAAGTTTGGAGTGAGTAACTTTTTTATAAAGTTAATGCCTTCGCAAAAAGAATTTTCTGGATTGATGGTAAATACATTTATCCTGCTAAAAAAATGTTAGTTTCATATAAATGATTTTGTCTTGAATATTTTCACCCAAGAATGCAAAGTTAATTTGATATTATCATATCAAATTATACAAGTTTAATGTTGTTTTATGTACTTTTGATAATGTTTTTATACATCAATTTTATACAACTTATTATTATTAGTAGTAGCAGTAGTAGTAGTAGTAGTACTGTAATAGAAGTAGTAGTAGTAGCAGCAGTACCAGCAGAAATGTATGTGACCAAACATACAATAACAGTATAGAATTCAAGAGAAAAACATAAGATACAGAAAAAAGAGAAATAATAATAAATAAAATAATACTTGTGCATTTTGTGTTCTATTTTCTGTGTTAAATCAATTCTTTTCAATTTTATAATTAAATTATCATTACATTAAATTATAATTATTACTATAACTGGTATTATTATTATGTATTGTTCATATTCTTTACTCTTTATTACCTGATTTTTAAGAAATGCAGGCTTGGTAAGTATAAAACTGAAAAACTTTCTGTTTTAAATCTTATCTACCTCAAAATGAAACAGTATTGTGTACAATATTATTTTTTTAGAAAATGTGCTTAACTAACAAAAATTATCTCCAGCATCTCTTGATTTCAGTACATTTTTAAAATCTAAAAAAGGTGTACATTTTTACTTCTATGCACTTGCTGTATACCAACAAATGTGGAATCTTTTTTTTTACAGTACTTTCACTCAATAGTGTTTCTGACTTAATGTTTCAAATTTAAGCATGGGCATTAAGTATATATATATATATATATATATATATATATATATATATATATATATATATATATATATATATATATATATATATATATACACTAACATTTTTTTTTTTTTACATTTTAAATATAACCAAAAAGTAGCAAGGATCTCACCTGCTGAACTGCGTAATCTGGCTGACAGCTCTGCTGGGATCTCCAATATTCCCACATCCTTTAGGGAATAAAAAGACACTACTTTATTCTTCTGTGATGTTCAAAATTAACTTTTAACTCTGAAGCGACTGTAAAAATTCACACACTGTCATAAAAACCAGGCACTTGGAAACCTTGAGCACACAAGTCAAAAAGTCTCACCATCTCCGAAGAACTAGATGTAGGTTTTGCCGCTTCCTTCACTCTGCTTCTATCAGTATGTTCCTAATGAAATACAATTAAAACACAATATAATATTACATTATAATCTTTCATTCCTTTCCAGACTGAACAGTGGCATGTTTATTTTGTAAGGCGATTCCTTTTATTCATTCTATTACCTGCCCGAGACATGGTATGAAAAGGTAAACAGCACTATTCTTAGCAGCTGGGCTACTTTTATATCCCAGAATGACGGTCCCTCCCCTTCGCTCCTCCCCAAACACAAGAACTACATGACAAATGAGTGACCGCCCGTTTTATCTTATCATTTAACATTATCATTGTGTTCGAAAGGCCTTTTATATTGTGTTTCATTGTTGCCATTAGTGAAGAAAACACAGGCTTTAGTTTGATTTCTACATATTGTTGGAATAAATCTGAGAGTATTGTTCAGTATATTGTCTGTTTAAGTTGAATCAAATTGATATTATGAGTCATTTGAAATTAAATAACATTGAACCAACTTAATACTGCTTGTATAGCTTTAAAAATTAAAGGCATAGTTCACCTAAAAATGACATTTCTGTCATCATTTACTCTCCTTTCACATGTCACAAACTTGTTTGAGTTTCTTTTTTTCTGTTGAACACAAAAGAAGATATTTTGAAAAATGCTGGAAGCCTGTAACCATTGACTTCCATAGTATTTGTCTTGCCTACTATGGAAGTCAATGGTTACTGGTTTTCAGCTTTCTTCAAAATATCTTCATTTGTGTTTCATGAACTCATAAACATTTGGAATCACTTCAGCGAGTAAACAGTGAATAAATATAAAATTTTGGGTGCACTATCCCTTTAACTTGATTAATTTCAGTTATTAATAATATGTTGTCATGACTTGATTTCACAATTTCTTTTTACACTAGGTAAACTGTTATATCTAACAAATACAACTTCTTTTAGTCAATCAATAATATGACCACACAAAACCTTACCTACCAAAAAAAGAATTGTGTCTAAAACCAGTCTCACCACTTTACAAAAGCACAGCAATTACTTTAAAGTGATTTGACAGCAGCGAACATGACAGGAGGACATAGTCCAAACTGTATAAAACAATGATGGTAACAAGGAAACAGAACTGAAAGTAGCGCAGAAGCTTATATAACTTAGTGGCTCAGTTAAAGGTTTGACTTGAATATATGTTTCTGGTAAATATGATTAATATTTGTTTAAATAAATATAAATTATATTCCCTTAAATTAACATTTTTATTCTAATTTACATTCAATAATATCTATTATATCCTTTTCTATTCTATTTTATTCTATTATATGATATATTTTAGATACTTTTAATTGTGTTCTTAATTTTGCTCAATCATATTTTAAAGCATCCCAATCATCTAAACTATTATATTACATAAAAAATTATATTACATTAAATATAATATAATATAATATAATATAATATAATAAATATAATATAATATAATATAATATAATATAATATAATATAATATAATATAATATAATATAATACATATAATAAATGTAATATAATATAATAAATATAATATAATATAATATAATAAATATAATATAATATAATAAATATAATATAATATAATAAATATAAAATAATATAATATAATATAATAAATATAATATAATAAATATAATATAATATAACATAATATAACATAATATAATATAATATAATAAATATAATATAATATAATAAATATAATATAATATAATATAATAAATATAATATAATATAATATAATATAATATAATATAATATAATATAATATAATACATATAATAAATGTAATATAATATAATAAATATAATATAATATAATATAATAAATATAATATAATATAATATAATATAATATAATATAATATAATATAATATAATATAATATAATACATATAATAAATGTAATATAATATAATAAATATAATATAATATAATATAATAATAAATATAAAATAATATAATATAATAAATATAATAAATATAATATAATATAATAATAAATATAAAATAATATAATATAATAAATATAATAAATATAATATAATATAATATAATATAATATAATATAATAAATATAATATAATATAATATAATAAAGGCAACGCAGTGGCGCAGTAGGTAGTGCTGTTGCCTCACAGCAAGAACGTTGCTGGGTCGCAGGTTCGAACCTCGGCTGGGCTGGGTCAGTTGGCGTTTCTGTGTGGAGTTTGCATGTTCTCCCTGCGTTCGCGTGGGTTTCCTCCGGGTGCTCCGGTTTCCCCCACAGTCCAAAGACATGCAGTACAGGTGAATTGGGTAAGCTAAATTGTCCATAGTGTATGAGTGTGAATGTGTGTGTGTGGAAGTTCCCAGAGATGGGTTGCGGCTGGAAGGGCATCCGCTGCGTAAAATCGTGCTGGATAAGTTGGCGGTTCATTCCGCTGTGGCGACCCCACAAGGGACAAAGCCGACAAATGAATGAATGAATGAATATAATAAATATAATATAATATAACATAATATAACATAATATAATATAATATAATATAATATAATAAATATAATATAATAAATATAATATAATATAATAAATATAATATAATATAATATAATATAATATAATATAATATAATATAATATAATATAATATAATATAATATAATATAATATAATAAATATAATAAATATAATATTATATTTTATAATTATATTATATTTTCATACAACAATTGTTATCTAACAACAATACAATTTATACCATTATAACTTTACTATTATTTTGCAATTAAGTAAATAATTGTAAATAAATTATAAAATATGTATGTATCGAAGACATTATAATTCATTTCTAGTGACTATACATAGAAAACAATTAACAGTTTTTGTGAAAATGTAATATCAAAATATGTGAGAAATGTTCCATTCTCATGTAAGGTAACAGATACATTTATATAAAAAAACAACAACATACTTATTCTGACCTGTACTTACTAAAACTATTGAATTACTAAAACAATTGATTAAAAAATATTGCTCCACTGTGAACTGTGTATTTTAATTTGTCATCAAATGATTCCTGTTCTAAACAAGTTTGGCAAGATGTTTTGCTTTATAAACTTTTGTTTCTCTAAATGACATTTATCAGTCAATCAAGTAAATAAAATAAATGATCATTATTTTATGGTTCAGAAAAACACAATACAATTACACAGGACACATTCATTAACCAATACATCTTCTTGTTTAAACGCTGAATGCCTCCTCGATTGTAAGTCGCTTTGAACAAAAGCATCTGTTAAATGACTAAAATTAAATGTAATATTGTTTGTTTCTATTTATAATCCCGCCTAATGAAACTCAATTGATCCAAAATGTCAATTTGCAAATAAAATAGTAAATAAAGTATAGGTTTACACAACAATAAATACCTAAATACCTAAAAAAATAGAAATGCTGCCTTATATTAATTAAAACGAGTTAAAGCACTGATTATTCTGAAACTAAAAACTAAATATAAATATATAAAATGCATGACAAAAATAAAATGCTACATATTAAAAAAAAAACTAAATCACTAACAGTTGATTTAATGTATATAATAATGTATATTAATACATTAAATGTATAATAACGTAATTATAGGTGGGCATAGATTAATTTTTTTAATCTAGATTAATCTAGATTAAAATGGCTCATTTGAATTCTGCCGAAGGCATTCAGAATATGTGTGCTACCCAAATAATAAGTCTTTGAGAACGGGTTTCTCAAGCCAGGTGACGCATTAGACCAGGGGCTCATTTCCTGTTTCCAAAATGCATCACAAACTGCTTGAGAAACTGTTCTACTATGATAATTGGTGATGAAAATAAATGATGTTCAAAAAGATGTACTTTTGTTTACTAACTGTTTATTCAGTTAAACATGAACATGAAACGCAAAGGCAAGTTCACGGAGCTCTGACGGTGTCAATCATTGAGTATGTTTACATGGGCAACAATACTTTAATACGATTTCAATATGATTAAAACTATACTCTGATTAAGAGTCTACCATGTAAACAGCGATTTTTGATTACTTAATGCGACTAAAGTCATAACTGCACTAAACAGAAATGGAATTGAGACGTGGAGCATATTTTCCGACAAGATCCACACAGGCGGCTGTCAGTAAAGGACTGCACAGACACACAGACGCACACACAAACACACACACACACACACACACACACATCGCGAAATGCAGAAGTTTTTTTTCTTCTCATTTGGCGTGCGTTATTAAATTCCATAACACTCTCACCTGTCCTTACTCATTTATTTGCGTCTAATAGTTTGTCAGGAAGGCATGAATTAAATGTTCGTGAGTTAAAGTGAAACTGCTCAACTGCAGTTAGAGTCAGGCATCCTGCTGATTTGATTCAGAAGGGCACTTCTTTTCCAGACGGCTCACCGGTCAGGTATACATCCACGCTAAACTATCAAGGTGAAAGTCATCATAGCTTGCATAGAATAGACCCAGCTCTCACCCAACTTTGAGAATAGATTAACGGCGATATTTTTTTTATCGTGCGATAAGTCTCGCGTTAACGCAGCATGTTAACGCCGATAACGGCCCAGCACTAAACGTAATACATGTATAATAATGTAATGTATTAATAAAGACTACATAAATAGGTTGTATTATAAATTTAATCTAAATTGTTCTGCATTTATTTTAATTGTAAGCACAATTAATGAATTACGATCATTGAAAATAAATGTAATAATACTATTAATATAATACTAAATCAAACCTAACCCTACCTTGATGAAAATTTCCAACATATTAAGCCATGTTAAACAAATCTTAAAATATTGTTATCAATTCAAGCACTTACTTCTGTTCCACCCTGACTTCTCTCTTTATCATTAATCTTTAATGTTTCCCATAAGTATGTGCAACACGGATAAATATTAAACACACCTACCTAGTCTGATATTGCAAGAAACGTAGCAGTCTCCATGTAAAGTGCTCTTTAACTCGTGAAATTAGTTAGTGAAAATCCAAACAGAAGTGCTGCTTAGGAAGATCTCAACAGAAATGAGAGAGAAAAGGTGAGGAGGAATGAATGAGACAATCAGGGATCAAAGATGAAAGATCAGGCCGGTGGGTGGAGCTCAACTCCACTAACTGACTAACACCGGTTACATGTGTACACTATTAAATGACCCGTAACGCACTAGACTAGAAAGATCCAAATATACCACCTGCATCTATTAGTATAACTGTATTTAAGTTATTTTTAAATTTGCATTACCATTTACGAGAAGAAATGATTAAGAAAAT